>CM031602.1:56274775-56403242 GCA_018398815.1 Conus ventricosus
CAAAATCCAGGCTGAAAAAGCAACAACAGATGAGTACAGTCAGTACAGTCAGTTGGCGAGAAAGTGGTTGGTGTGGACCATGGAGCAGGAAAACATCCACCTTCGACACAAATTCAACCACAGAGAACAAACGCTGGCCAAACGACGCATCAGAGTAGATGGGTGGGATCCCAACATCCTGACCAAGCACCGATTTACAGGATGCTTTTTTCATGGTTGCCAAACACGCTTCCCCAACACAAACATCATCAATTCCGTATATTACAAGACCATGAAGGAACTGAGGGACAAAACCCCAGAAATAACGCGGAGACCAAACGGTCCGCGTCACTGTTATTGAGAACTGGGAGTGTGAGTGGAGGCAGCAAAAAAGCAAGACCGACAGCTTTCCCAGTTCCTAAAACGAGGCGTCCCTCCCTACGTCAGCCCCATGACCTGACCCATTGACGTCCCCGCCATCTTGCACGCTGTCAGTCATAACAAACTTAGCGGGTTGATTCTGTGTGACCTAGAGGTCCCCGAATCACTTTGAGACTATTCCTACGAGATGTCCCTTACCTTTAAAAACATTGAGGATGGGAGAGAGAACGTAGGAGACTTCATGAAGACGTATGCCGAGCAACATCGACTCCTGAACCAACCCAAAAAGAGTTTGATCGGTAGCTACTTTGGAAAAGCCATCTTCCAGGCCATCCCCTTGCTCCAGTGGTACCTCTCACAGGGTCTTCAAGTGACAACTTTAAAAGAGTTCTTGGTCTGGTACAACAGATCGTCAAGTATCGCCCCCCCCCCCCCCCAAACTGCTTCCAGCAATTTGGAGACAAAGTGACCGAAGCCTGACGAGCTGAAGACGATAACCGCTGTAAAGCCATCCTCGCAGACACATTCAAACTCTCAGGGCAACAGCGCCTGCGGCAAGACCATCACAAACCTCACCAAAAACGTCCAATTAACGTACCCCTCCTGGGACAAACCAACAAGCTGGTCAACAACCCCCTCTTCAAGAAACTGACTTTCTTGACCGAAGACTTGGCTTAAGTGGAAACCAAAGAGAGTCGACTCTGCTGGAGTTTAACCAACCAAATCGACTTCTTCGTCTACCAGTACGCCAAGCTGAAGATGCTTCGGTTTCATTTTGACTGCATAGACAAATTCATTCCCAGAAAAGACTACCGGCTCTGCAAAATGGACACAGACTCACTCTACATGGCTCTCAGGGGAGACATCATTGAAGACCCCGTCCGCCCTGACCTCATAGCCCATTTCTAAGAAGAATACAACCAGTGGTTCCCCTCTCTCGCATGCCAAGCCAAAGGCTTTGCCGCCACCCAAACCAGAGAATATTCACGGACACCACCACCATGCTTCAAACATGCCTGCGACTTGAAAAACGCACCCCGGCCTCTTCAAGCTAGAATACAAAAGAGATAGCATCATGGTCCTGTGCTTAAAATATACTACTGTTTCGGGCAAATAGATAAACTCAGTTCCAAAGGTCTCAGTAAACGTCTCAATAATTTGGTCAAAGATAACTATTTGCAGGTGTTGCACACCTACTCTAAGCAGGAAGAGATCAAGAAGAGGTTCCGGACAGACGGGAGGAACGCCTACAACTACCAACAATACAGACTCTTTCTCTCCAGTAGTATATTGCACGCCCGTTGCCCCACACAACGGGTGCAAAATGGCGGCCGAGTGGGAAGAAAGAAGGGATATGGGGTCAGAGGTCACGGTTTGTTTACGCGGATGAGGTGCAAAATGGCGGCGCAAGATGGCGGCCATCAGGGGCCAGCACTCTCGCGCGGTCGAAAGCGAAAGTAAGAATACAGTTATCTCCCCCTGATCCGTAAAAAAAAACTAGGTCGATGACGTCACCCGGTCTATTTTTCGGGCTCTCTCGCCTGCCAAGAAGGCCCGGTGGCGCCGTCTGCCGCGCGCGCGCGCGCGTGTGTGTATGTGCGCGTGCGCGTGTGTGTGTGATGTGAGCGAGGAGGGGGGAGTGGAGGCAGACGTGGTGTGGTGGTTATGCAGAGGAAAGTGTGGTGCAGTTTTATACCTCTGGCACTGTCGCAGGCATCGGCAGCGGCCACTATTCTCCCGCTCCTCAACTTGTGTAGACTGACCGCCTTGCCGCTGGCTTCCCAGCCCTGTCTGTAGTGTGTGTGTGTGCGTCTGCGCGCGTGCGTGTATGTGCGTGTGTGTGTGTGTGTGTGTGAGAGTGACACAGAGAGAAAAGGAGGGAGGGCTCGACTTACATATATATATTTTTTAAAAGCATGTTTTTCTTGTATTCCTTTTCTTTTTTCTTTTATGCATGCGCGCGCGCGTGTGCGCGCGCGTGCGTACGCCGATGTGTACGAGACTGGAAGATCGGAGAAGAGAGTAGGAGTTGGAAGGCTCGGCTCTTATATATATCTTGGGGGAAAAAAAGAAAAAAAGGGCGATCGTACTATAATACTTAGTCTCTCTCTCTTAATATGTAATATATAGTTTTTTTTTAAAAACGATGTACGCGCATTCGGGCGCGCGCGTGTGTAAGCGCGTCTGTGTGTGTGTCTGTTCGTTTTAATTAAGGATGTACGTCTTAACCCCGGCTCTCCAGTTTGTTTGGTTTGTTTGTCGGCCTACGTGTTTGTGACCTACCTCGGGCGCGCGCCAAGTCCCCTTTCCCTCTCGTATCATACTCGAGCGTCTTGGGCGTGCGAGGTATGCGCGCTGTCTCAGTTAAAAAAAAACAACGCTCGAGTACGAACGAATAACTGTAGTCAACACCGCGTGAGAGTTAGTGTGTGTGTGTGTGTGTGTGTGTGTGTGTGTGTGTGTGTGTGTGTGTGTGTGTGTGTGTGTGTGTGTGTGTGTGTGTGTGTGTGTGTGTGTGTGTGTGTGTGTGTGTGTGTGTGTGTTGTGTGTGTGTGTGTGTGTGTGTGTGTGTGTGTGCGCATGTGATCGGCGTTGGCATTTTACGCCCGTGCGCATATGTGTATGCACAAAGCATATCAGAGAGTCATAGGAATTACACTATCATAAAATAATGGATTAAACAGCACACTCTGATACAAGAAAAAAATAAAACGACTATTAGAACAGCCATCAAGACCACAATCACGTTGGAACACTATCATACAAATACAGAAAAAAGACGCTACAGCTTGACTCGGAAACCACCGAGTGTAGTCAATGGAAAACTGCTGTCGCACGGAGGGTTGTACGACTTGGTCCAACCTTCGACGACTGAGTGCCATGTACAGCGAATCCGTATCAATCTCCAAAAGTTGAAAATCTGATCTGTTGACAAATTTGTCCAAACAATCATAATAAAACTGCAACATTCGCAGCTTGGCATATTGGTAGACGAAATAACCAGTCTGTGCCTTGGCTTAAAGCTGTGTCAGGCCAATTGACATGGGCTAGAATACCAAGGCTACATCAAAATGTTGTTATGCTCTGCATAGTTATGCGGGGATTGTCTTCAGTTGTGACAAGCTCCTGGCATAACGTTATCAGTCTCCAAAATTCCCCGAAGTCGGAGTATGGCTGCCCACGTGGCGGGGTAATCAAAAACGGTCACACACGTAATGTTCTCATCCCCAGCTGATGCATTTGTACCATAGTGTTCAAGTGCTTCGGCTGTTTGGATGATCCCTGGAGTCTTTTAGCCAGGGTACGACAACAACAACAACAACCAGTCTGGATCAGGAGTGCCCAGTTGATCTTGTTGTTGCTCATTTCCACTTCTACAACTTGATCCACGGTGACATAATGAATGTCTCGGTGTTTTGGCGATGTTAGTCAGCGTTTTACCATAGGCACTGTTGGCTAGCAAGTTGAAGGTTTCAGCCGAAATAGTCTGCGATGGATCCTTATCACCCTGTCTGCGTGCGTCAGACACCTGTTCACCAACTTCCTTGAAACACGGGTTGGGTGTGAACTCAATGACTAATGTGATGTTGGTCACAACAAGACCATGTTCCAAGTACCACTTGAGTAATGTGTGTATGTGTGTGTGTTTGTATCGATTCTGACACGTCACTTGATGTGTATGAGTTAGCAGTAACAGTTGACTCATACAAATCAATATATGGTGGGGTTTCGGCTGAGTCAAGGGACGCAATCGCCTTGAAGTATAGCGTGTTAGGTTGGGTGCTTCACCCATAGCAAGGTCATTTCCGGCAAGCGACTAACCACCTTGAGACGGGGGGAGCACACCATGCCCAATTGACCTTGTGGTGTGCTCCCCCCCCCCCCCCCCCCCGTCTCGATCACACAGCCGAAACGGCTGTGTGATTGAGACAAAGACAGAAAAATACACATAAACACAGACAGATAGACAGACGGACAGAGACACAGACAGACAATAATGAAAAGGAGAAAGAGAAAGAGGAGAAGGCGCAGAAGAAGAAGCATGGAGGAGGTATCCGACAAGGCGTTCGATCTCCTCAACAACAAAAGAAGATTTCTCCACCGTCTACGATCAACTGAGTCGCCTCGACGAGCAGAGGGACTGCTTGGACGCCTATCTTCGAGAGTTGCCCGTGGTAGGCTTCAACAGTTCGAACTACGACCTCAATCTCATCAAACCTTATTTCTTCCAGAGATGGGTCGTCAGTGAAGAAGAAGAGTCGGCTCCCTTCACATTTCTGGTGAAGAACAACAACCAGTACAAATGCTTCAGCACAAAGAAGTTGAAATTCTTGGACATCACCTGTTACATCGCTCCTGGATACTCCTATTCCAAATACTTGGCTGCTTTCGAGGTACAGGAACGCAAGGGCTTCTCCCATACGAGTACATCACTGAGCTGGACAAACTGGACGACGTTGTTCTTCCTCCACGAGAGGCGTTCTTCAGCTCCCTGAAAACGATTCTATCAGCGAGGAAGACTACGTTTACTGCCAACGAGTTTGGGAAGAGAATGGCATGACCGCTCTGAGGGATTTCTTAGTGTGGCACAACAACCTTGACGTCATGCCCTTCCTGGAGGCCCCGGAAAAGCAGACACGTCAGTACTCCGTTCTGGGATTGGACATGCTAAAGGATGCCATCAGGATCCCTGGACTGACGTTGAGGTACCTGTTCAAGACGGCTTCCCAGATGTCTGTTTCTCTCTGGTCAACGACAAAAAACAAAAGATCTCCACGAGTTGCTGTGCAAGAAAATGGTGGGAGGGCCATCCATCATTTTTCACACGTACCACGAGAAGGGGATGATTCGGGTCCCAGGTGAAAAGTCAGTCCAGTGTTTGGAAGGCTACGACGCCAACGCCTTGTATCCGTGGGCTCTAATGCAGGAGATGCCCACGGAACATCTTGTCCGTCGACGCAAGGGAAGCAACTTTCAAGCCGGAAAAACGGACGTCTATGGAGAGACGGCGAGAGCATGGCTGGAATAGGTCATCCACAAAGAAAACGTCTTCAACCGCCACAAGTACAACAGCAAGGAATAGGCACTGGGAGGACTCCAGATCAGGGTAGACAGGTGGGACCCGAACATAGGATGGCATACCAATTCCACGGATGTCTGTTCCATGGATACGACTGTCGCCAGACACGTGGAGTCGACGTCAACCCAGTAAACGGAAAGACCATGGATGAACTTAGAAAAAACAAACAAACCCACCCAGGACATCAGAGAGTACCTCGGCATCACTCTGGGCGTCAATCTGGTTCAAATCTGGGAATGTAGTTGGCACCTTCGAAAAGAAGGGAACACAGATGTATTCATGGATGTCACCTACGTTAAGAAGGATGATGTATGCAAGCTGATCAACGATCCCCTTTTCAAGAAACTGACTAGTCTGATAAACGACCTGATAGAAGTAGAGCTGAGTAAGGCTAAGATTCGATGGCATCTGCCCAACCAAATCGGCTTCTTCTCTATCAGTACGCCAAACCGAGGATGTTGATTCTATTTCGCCTGTGTCGACAGGTTCGTCCCGCCCCTATTTTCAACTCCGTGAAATGGATACTGACTCCATGTTCATGGCCCTGAGTGGAGACGGGTTGGAGAGAGCTGTTCAACCAGAGCTGAAACGCCAGTTCTACCGAGACTACAAAAACTGGTTCCCTTCTAAAGCTTGTGACGCTCACCAAGACCTCTTCGTTTCCTGCAAACTATCTGGACAGAACTGGACCCCTCTTCCCTGCTGCTTGGAACGACAAAAATTGGACAAAAGAACTCTCAGTCTTTCAAACTTGAGTACAAGGGTAACGGCACCGTGGCTCTTTGCTCAAAGACACCCTGTTTTTTTCACAGGGGTGTCTGACAAATTGAGCTGTAAAGGGTTCAGCAAACGCCACAATAGTTTGGTCAAGGAGTCCTGTCTGAGGGCAGTGAGGGAGGAGTGATCAAGAGTTTCTGTATAGACAGAAGGACTATGTACACCTACCAACAACTCAGGAACGCCCTCTCTTTCTTCTACATCAAAAGGAGGGTCCTGAAGGATGGAGGCAGCACCAAACCCCTTTCGATTTAGAATAAATGCGAGTAAACCATTTTTTTCTTCTTCAGTAGGTTAGTATGGTACTTCGTCTGAACCTCCCCGTTGTGGTGCTGGACATGGATGGACGGTCTGATCCAGGTCCACGATGTAGCAGAAATGATTCTTGTAATCGAGGATCCTCATCGTGTTGGGGGAGTGTGCGTTTTCGCTCCTTTGAAAAGGAACCAGGCAAGACTCGTCAGTCTGGAAAACATCCAACTTGACCCCAAACATGTTTTCGGCCTTTTCCAGATCGGTGAGCGTCGTGCCAGGAACTTCTCTTCTTTTTTCATGGCCCGTGTTCGCATACCATGTTTCAAAGAGAAGTTGGGTAGGTGTTTGAACACTTTTAAGTGATGCTCCTCGACGCAAGGCGAGGCACCGAAAGAAAACAACCCCAGGTTGTCGGTGAGCAGAAAAGAGTGGTTTTCGTCCTTCACGAGTGGGTAGATGCCCTTAATGGTCGTGAGGAAATCAGATGGAGGACGATCGCACCAGCCAGTGGGGTAGTCCGGGAGAGGGTTGATACAGAAGCTGGTTGAGGCGGTGGAATGGACCATCTACTTTGAGTCGGGATGTTGCTGTCTGGCGTGTTCCCAGACATCCTGGTCGTTAATGTCTTCCAGGAACCTCTCGATATCTTGTCTGTTGTTGATCAGACGAGGAGTGTCCATGAATCGGACGTTGTTTCTGAATGCATTAAAGAGACGATAGTCATCATTGTCTCTGTGTGGGTGAGGATGATTTTAGATCGTTTGCTTTGCCTCTCAAAAATGGCGTTGAGACGGTCGTTTCCAGTCGGTTCTTCCCTGACGCTCCCAGCGGATGTTAAACATGCGTTCATGCTTGCCCTCAAAAGAATGAGAGCGAATGGTGCTCCAGCTGTCGGCGTAAATCAGCCGGATTTTGGGAGCAATATCATCTTGATTGAAATCACCACCACCCCTCAGATCTATTCGTCGGCGTTTGTTTCACCCAACAGACTGATGATAAAGTTTCCATTTTTTTACTTCCTGCTCTTTTCTTCTCTCCGTTTTCCTTCTTCAATCTTTCTTTTTGGTTTTTTCCTCATCTCGCAGCCGTTTGTTGTCGTGAGATATTAAATGTAAATCGAAATTTCTTTTGTTACGAAATTTCATGGCAAACGTTGCACGCAAAATATGAGATGTGTCTAAAGTATGTACAGATTGCACATGTCTTTTGCAGGTTATATTTCTTCTGGAAAGATGCGTGACAGACCTCACAGACGTGGTTTTTAGTCTCCATAATCTGTCACCAAAAAAAAAGAAAAAAAAGTTTCTTCGATTAAAAGTCATACAGCAAACACATGTTATCTAAGGTTGTACGCCACGGGTAAGGACATCACCATCATGTAGCACCAACCTCATCTCATTTAATGTTGAACCACCCAGCTAAGACATAACCATCATAAAACCCTGACCACTCATATCAAGGTTAACCCGCCCTTGTCTTCTGTGATAGCGTGTATAAACTCAGTTGAGAATGGTCACAGTGCCCAATAAGTAAAAATATTAATGACTGACTCTGGAAAAAAAAAAACGTCCACAAGAGAAATTCACGACAATCCGTGTCCCCACAGCATTTACAATGGACCCAACAAGTGACACACATCGTTCAAAAGCTCACAGTTATGACATTTAAACTGTGTCAACTATACTTGCCTTGGCTGAAATAGTTTATCCAATGTCATTCAGATTTCCCTCATTTTATCAAAAGGGTCGCTTAGAGGGGAACCGTCTTCTAAAACCCTTCATCTCAAAAACTAAACATCTTATTTTTGCATGTGGTTTTCTCCAATAAAACGAGCGTAAAAAGTGTTTTTATGTCGTGTAAAACTTCCAAAGGACTGTTTGGTGATAAGAGACTCATTTCGTGATGGAAGGTCACAAATGTCGTATCTCTCGGCCAAGGACATACCGTTATAAAACCTCCACAATAAACCGTGAAATGAAGGTAAGAACGTTTCTGATTTAACTTTCACCGGTCAGTGCTTTCTTTAGGGGCAAACGTTACATGGTAAGACCCATTTTAAACTGTATTATTTGTGCAAAATGTCTGTTGCTGAAATAATAATTGTGATAAATAACTCATTGGAAAGCATTTTTTTTTTTTTAGTTTATTAATAAAAGTCAGGACCAGAGCATTATCATTATGTTGTGTGGAAAAGGAGCTTTAAAAAAACAAAACTGAAAGTATTCAGTGAGAATTTGGAATTTGATGTTAGATATAACTCTTTTGGACGGCGTTTCTCCCCACTACATGGACAACAACAGATGAGTCATTTTTTTCGGTCTTTGTTTGTACTGTCCTAAATGTTAAATGTGATTTATTTTGTTTTGCCTGAAGAAGAACCAAGAGGTTGAAATGCATCGTGTCTTGTCATGTGCTTTGTTTGTCAATGCCATTGGCGGAAAACAAACCCACCCTCTCTTTCTAAATTTTTCTTTTGTTCGATTTAAAAATGCAAGTAATTCTTAATACAGTGATCTAGTAATTCTTCTTCTTCTTCTTCTTCCTCCTTTTTCATTTTGTCTGTCTGTGTCTCTGTCCGTCTGTCTCTCGGTCTGTCTGCGTTTATGGTATTTTTCTGTTTTTGTCTCGAACACGGTCCTCGTTTTGAACCGCACGACCAGTGACCATGGTGAATTTGTTTCCCAGTGCAATATGTGAAGCTTAACGGACCACTCCTAGTTTGATGGGGAAGAAAAAAATGGGGTCATCGTTTTTGTGGCAGGCGCAATGCCCCCGCAAGCCCTAGGGATGATGGGGGAAAAAAAACCCTGTGTTATCGTTGTATGAGGCGGTATTAAAGGGTCAGGTGCTAACCCCTCTCTACCCTCCCTTGATTTTGTGTTATTGATCGGTCCCACGATAATGACAGAAAAATGTGTCACGTTGGCTAAGGTTTGTTACACTCTCGGTAAAAGGGAAGTATGATCGGAGACGGTTGCTTCCCTTAGTCGCTTGCCGGAAAGGGACCTTGCTATGGGTGAAGCACCCAACCTAACACGCTATACTTCAGGCGATTGCGTCCCTTGACTCAGCCGAAACCCCACCATTATTGATTTGTATGGTAACTGTTTACTGCATACTCATACACATCAAGTGACGTGTCAGAATCGATACAAACACACACACACACACATTACTAAAAGTGGTACTTGGAACATGGTCGATCTTGTTGTGCCAACATCACATTAGTCTTTGAGTTAACCCAACCCGTGTTTCAAGGAAGTTGGGAACAGGTGTCTGCGCACGCAGACGGGGTGATAAGGGAAATTCATCGCAGACTATTTCGGCTGAAACCTTCAACTTGTAGCCAACGTGCCTATGGTAAAACGCTGACTAACATCGCCAAAACACCGAGACATTCATTTTGTCACCGGGGGATCAAGCCCCAAACTCGTCAATGAAGGTCGGTTTCAAAAACACTGATCGAGCTAGGCGCAGTGTTGTAGAAGTGGAATGAGCAACAACAAGATCAACTGGGCACTCCTGATCCAGGAATGGTTGTTGTTGTTGTTGTTGTCGTACCCGGCTAAAAGACTCCAGGGATATCCAAACAGCCGAAGCACTTGAAAAACTATGGTACAAATTTCATCAGCGGGGATGAGAACATTACGTGTGTGACCGTTTTTGTTACCCGCCAGTGGGCAGCCCACTCCGACTTCGGGTTTTTTGGAGACTGATAACGTTATGCTAGGAGCTTGTCACAACTGAAGACAATCCCCCCATAACTATGCAGAGCATAACAACATTTTGATGTAGCCTTGGTGTCAATGTCAATTGGCCTGACACAGCTTTAAGCCAAGGCACAGACTGGTTATTTCGTCTACCAATATGCCAAGCTGCAAATGTTGCAGTTTTATTATGATTGTTTGGACAAATTTGTCAACAGATCAGATTTTCAACTTTTGGAGATTGATATGGATTCGCTGTACATGGCACTCAGTCGTCGAAGGTTGGACCAAGTCGTACGACCCTCCGTGCGACAGCAGTTTTCCATTGACTACACTCGGTGGTTTCCGAGTCAAGCTGTAGCGTCTTTTTTCTGTATTTGTATGATAGTGTTCCAACGTGATTGTGGTCTTGATGGCTGTTCTAATAGTCGTCTTATTTTTTTCTTGTATCAGAGTGTGCTGTTTAATCCATTATTTTATGATAGTGTAATTCCTATGACTCTCTGATACGCTTTGTGCATACACATATGTGCTAGGGCGTAAAATGCCAACGCCGATCACACGCGCACACACACACACACACACACACACACACACACACACACACACACACACACACACACACACACACACACACACACACACACACACACACACACACACACTAACTCTCACGCGGTGTTGACTACAGTTATTCGTTCGTACTCGAGCGTATTTTTTTTTTTACTGAGACAGCGCGCATACCTCGCACGCCCAAGATGCTCGAGTATGATACGAGAGGGAAAGGGGACTTGGCGCGCGCCCGAGGTGGGTCACAAACACGTAGGCCGACAAACAAACCAAACAAACTGGAGAGCCGGGTTAAGACGTACATCCTTAATTAAAACGAACAGACACACACACAGACGCGCTTACACACGAGCGCGCGCAAACGCGCGTACATCGTTTTTAAAAAAACTATATATATACATATTAAGAGAGAGAGACTAAGTATTATAGTACGATCGCCCTTTTTTTCATTTTTTCCCCAAGACGTATATATATATATAAGAGCCGAGCCTTCCAACTCCTACTCTCTTCTCCGATCTTCCAGTCTCGTACACATCGGTGTACGCACGCGCGCGCGCACGCGCGCACGTGCGCATAAAAAGAAAAAAAGAAAAGGAATACAAGAAAAACATGCTTTAAAAAAAAATATATATGTAAGTCGAGCCCTCCCTCCTTTTCTCTCTGTGTCACTCACACACGCACACACACACACACGCACATACACGCACGCGCGCAGACGCACACACACACACTACAGACAGGGCTGGGAAGCCAGCGGCAAGGCGGTCAGTCTACACAAGTTGAGGAGCGGGAGAATAGTGGCCGCTGCCGATGCCTGCGACAGTGCCAGAGGTATAAAACTGCACCACACTTTCCTCTGCATAACCACCACACCACGTCTGCCCTCCACTCCCCCCTCCTCGCTCACATCACACACACACGCGCACGCGCACACACACACACACACGCGCGCCCGCGGCAGACGGCGCCGCCGGGCCTTCTTGGCAGGCGAGAGAGCCCGAAAAATAGACCGGGTGACGTCATCGACCTAGTTTTTTTTTACGGATCAGGGGGAGATAACTGTATTCTTACTTTCGCTTTCGACCGCGCGAGAGTGCTGGCCCCTGATGGCCGCCATCTTGCGCCGCCATTTTGCACCCTCATCCGGGTACTCCGCGTAAACAAACCGTGACCTCTGACCCCATATCCCTTCTTTCTTCCCACTCGGCCGCCATTTTGCACCCGTTGTGTGGGGCAACGGGCGTGCAATATACTACTATCTCCTTCTTGTACATCAAGCGACAAGTTCAGCAAGATATTGTCGGCATTAAACCTCCCCTGATCTAAGGTAAACCACCCACACCAAAAACAGTCAGGACCACCCATAATAACTTCCTGTTCAATGAGACCAATCGTCATTTCTGTCTTGGACAAACAAGGAAATCCCCCTCATACCGATGTCTGAAGCCTCCCGTGGTGGTGCTGGACTGGGCTGGGCTTCTTTTTCTTTACAAAGAAGCGCATCTTTGTCTAATTCAGACGATTTAATTAAACTAAAAGTGCTCCAAAAATAGTTAAAGACACCAATCCAGACACATTCTGAACGATTTACCCCAATCATATCAGGTAGATACATTAAAAAAGATATGTTTTATAAGCTCACTTTTTAATTCACCTATACGAAGTCTTTTTTTAAAAGCCCATTTCACCTTTCTCTCTAACAAGGGAAAGCAACAGGCTGCCTATTAGGTTAAAATACCGCCGTGTTGTTTCCCTTTGATCGCTCTTCCTCCCACCTCAACTCCCTCTCCCTTGCAACCCTTCCGATGAGCACATCGCTTTAGAGGTCAGATGACCACGACACTATCAAGGGGGTGCACTTAAGACCGAGGCTTGACCACTTGACCCTTAATCCCTTGACCTCTTGACCCTTTGATCCTTTGACCACTTTTATCCTTTGACCCCTTAACCTTGACATCTTGACCACATGACCACTTCGACCCCTTAATACTTGACCATTTTCTTCCCCTTCTACCCAGAGTGTCACAACACGCCATAAGCGGCCATCACCTATATCTTTAAGTATTAGCTACACCCCTAACCATCAGCTATCTCCACAACTATCACCTACATCCCTATTTTCAGCTACATCCCTAACTATCAGCTGCATCCCTCACTATCAGCTACATCCCTAACTATCACCTACACCCCTAACTATTGGCTGCATCCCTATCAGCTACATCCTAATTATTAGCTACATCTCTAACTATTAGCTGCATCCCTAATTATTAGCTGCATCCCTAACTATTAGCTACATCCCTATTAGCTGCATCCCTAATTATTAGCTACATCCCTAACTATTAGCTATATCCCTAACTATTACCTACACCCCTAACTATTGGCTGCATCCCTATCAGCTACATCCTATAGCTGCATCCCTGATTATTAGCTACATCCCTAACTATTAGCAACATCCCTAATTACTTGCTACATCAGTAACTGTCACCTATATCCCTAACTATTAACTACATCCCTAACCATCACCTATATTCCTAACTATTAGCTGCATCCCTAACTATTAGCTGCATCCCTAACTATTAGTTGTATCCCTAACTACTAGCTACGTCCCTAATCATAAGCTACATCCCTAACTTTCAGCTGCATCCCTAACTGTTAGCTGCATCCCTAACTATCAGGGGCCAGTTGTATAACAGCAAGTTAGTGAGTGGTGCCTAGGTCATAGTGAAATCGCGCGCTAGCTGATAGTTAGCTACCTACAAGGTACAGCAGGTGGCTAACTTTGTTGTATGAGCAAGATTTAACACGTAGCTAGCTAACTGCAAGCTACGGCCGTTAGCTGTAGCTAGCTATAAATAGATCGGGAGATTTCCACTACCGCGCAATGCCAAACTCCTTATATGGTGTTAGTTCTCGGAAAAGAAGCCCAACTCGGCTTCTCGGAAGGCGTGGAAACGTGCAACAGCTGGTTCATCACTGAAAGATGGCGAAGAGAGCAAGGAAGCCGAATTTTTCTTCAGCTGAGAGAGTCGCTCTCATCGAAGAGTTTTCGCTGAGGAAAAGTGCTCTCCAACAAAAGTTCAAAACAAACTCTGCAAACAAGGACAAGCAAAAAGCGTGGTTTGAGATCTGTGAAGCCGTTAACAGTGTTTCAACATGTGGCCGATCAGTGGTGGAGGTCAAAGAAAAATGGTCGAAACTTTCTTCAGAGGCCCGAGTTCAGCTTCGTGCTCGGAAATACCCCCCAACTGGGTCGGGCAAAGTGGATGAAATGCCCGACCTCGATTTATTTGAACCAATTTTTGACGACTCCGACCTAATCGAAGGCATTGGCGAGGATGTGGGTGGTTTCGACTTTCGCACCATGTCCACAATTTGATTAATATCTTGTCGTCTGAAGCGAAAACGTTGAAAAAGGTCAAGGTCATCATATTCATTTAGAGGATGAAAATGTTCTCTGAACAGGCGAGGCCGTCTTTGATAGTGCCAGTTTTGCTGCTGATGTATGAAGCCAGCCATTTTGTCAGACCAAAATGAACAAAGACTGTTGGGATATCTCGACTAACTTGTAGTTAGCAGACTTAGCGATGCTGTGGGGCACCTCTAAATTTTCGGCGCTAAACTAACAATCAGCTAAGGATAACTACTTGTTAAAGTGCCCATGCAACGACAGTTACGCTAACTGCTAGGATTTAACTTGTAGCTAGGGATTTACCAACCAGTTAGCCGCTAACTTGCTGTTATACAACTGGGCCCAGCTACATCCATAACTATTAGCTCATCCCTAACTATTAGCTACGTCCCTAATCATAAGCTACATCCCTAACTTTCAGCTGCATCCCTAACTATTATCTACTTCCCTAATTATGAGCTGCATCTCTAACTATTTGCTTCATCCCTAACTATCAGCTGCATCCCTAATTATCAGCTACATCCCTAACTATCAGCTACATTCCTATCACCTACATCCCTAACTATCAGCTACATCCCTGTTTATCAGGTACATCCCTAACTATCAGCTACATCCCTAACTATCAGCTACATCCCTAATTATCAGCTACATCCCTAATTATCAGCTACATCCCTAACTATCAGCTACATCCTTAACTATCAGCTGCATCCTTAATTATCAGCTACATGCCTAATTATAAGCTGCATCCCTAGCTATCAGCTACATCCCTAATTATCAGGTACATTCCTATCACCTACATCCCTAACTATCAGCTACATTCCTAATTATCAGGTACATTCCTAACTACCAGCTACATCCCTAACTATTAGCTAGGTCCCTAGCTATCAGCTACATCCCTAACTATCAGCTACATCCCTAACTATCAGCTACATCCTTAACTATCAGCTGCAGCCCTTTGTAGCGAAATCCTTACCTCTCAGTTCAAACTAATCGGATGGCTGCATGCTCCTTTAACTGCGTTGCGTAAGTTCCATTTATAGACTACTAGCGGGCAGTTAATTCATTCGTGCCGCTGAAAATTTATCAATTTATTTTTTGTGTGTGCATGTTTTCCAAATAATCATGTAATCCGTTGTTTAGGTGCATTACAGATAATGTTCCCTTTCCAAAATTTTTTTTTTAATATGATAACATCATATTTCTTCAAGTGTTAGTTCAATGTTAATCGCTTCTGCGTTCACCCATTCATTTATCCATTTCTCTCTTGATATATTGATTCCCCTTACAGCCTGCATCATTGCAGTGCTGCTGCTATGAGCCCAGCCATTCTTTTCATGCTGCACTTCTTCTGATGGAGGTTGATTTAAAACAATTTCTCTGCTTAGAACAAAAAAGCTGCAATACAAGAGAGATAGATGGTCGTTCTCCATGTCTGGAATAATACATGGAAAAGACAATTATTTTGAAGAGATCGTTGTCAAACACTACTAAAATAAATAAACAAAGTGTAATCGTACTGAATGTTTATGTACTTATTGTCTATCTTTCTCCTCCCCTATCCGCTTTGCCTGCACCTCCAAGCCCTTCACCTCCCTCTGGGCAGTTGTTGGGCCCCATATCTACCCAAACAGAATCTTGTCAAAACGTGTAAAGTCTGGTTTGCTTGTAGGTCCGTGGTGAGAAATCGTTCTACAGTCTAAGTGAAACGTGAACAACCACTGTCCCGGGTTTCTTCTTCTCCATGCTGTCCTGGTTTCTCCTTCTCCCTGCTGTTCTGGTTTCTCCTTCTCCCTGGTGTCCTGGGTTTTTCTTCTCCCTGCTGTCCTGGGTTTTTCTTCAGCCTGCTGTCCTGGGTTTTCATTCTCCCTGCTGTTCTGGGTTTCTCCTTCTCCCTGCTGTCCTGGGTTTTTCTTCACCCGGTGTCCTGGATTTTTCTTCTCCCTGGTGTCCTGGTTTTTTTCTTCTCCCTGGTGTCCTGGTTTTTTCTTGTCCCTGCTGTTCTTGGTTTCTCCTTCTCCCTGCTGTCCTGGGTTTCTTCTTCCCCTGCTGTCCTGGGTTTTTTCTTCTCCCTGGTGTCCTGGGTTTTTCTTCTCCCTGCTATCTTGGGTTTTTCTTCTCCCTGATGTCCTGGGCTTTACTTCTCCTTGCTGTCCTGGGGTTTTCTTCTCCCTGCTGTTCTGGGTTTCTCCTTCGTCTTGTTGTCCTGGGTTTTTCATCTCCCTGCTGTCCTGGGTTTTCTTCTCCTGCTGTCCTGGGTTTTTCTTCTCCCTGCTGTCCTGGGTTTTTCTTCTACCTGCTGTCCTGTATTTCTTCTTCTCCCTGCTGTCCTGTATTTCTTCTTCTCCCTGCTGTCCTGTATTTCTTCTTCTCCCTGCTGTCCTGTGTTTTCTTCTCCCTGCTGTCCTGTATTTCTTCTTCTCCCTGCTGTCCATTGTTTTTTCTTCTCCCTGCTGTCCTGCGTTTTCTTCTCCCTGCTGTCCTGCGTTTTTCTTCTCCCTGCTGTCCTGTGTTTTTCGTCTCCCTGCTGTCCTGCGTTTTCTTCTCCCTGCTATCCTGCGTTTTTCTTCTCCCTGCTGTCCTGTGTTTTTCTTCTCCCTGCTATCCTGCGTTTTTCTTCTCCCTGCTGTCCTGTGTTTTTCCTCTCCCTGCTGTCCTGCGTTTTCTTCTCCTTGCTGTCCTGTGTTTTTCTTCTCCCTGCTGTCCTGCGTTTTCTTCTCCCTGCTATCCTGCGTTTTTCTCCTCCCTGCTGTCCTGCGTTTTTCTTCTCCCTGCTATCCTGCGTTTTTCTTCTCCCTGCTGTCCTGCGGTTTTCTTCACCCTGCTGTCATGTGTTTTCTTCTCCTCGCTGCTGTCCTGTGTTTTTCTTCTCCCTGCTGTCCTGTGTTTTTCTTCTCCTCCCTGGTGTCCTGCGTTTTTCTTCTCCCTGCTATCCTGTGTTTTCTTCTCCCTGCTGTCCTGTGTTTTCTTCTCCCTGCTGTCCTGTGTTTTTCGTCTCCTCCCTGCTGTCCTGCGTTTTTCTTCTCCCTGCTGTCCTGTGTTTTCTTCTCCTCCCTGCTGTCCTGTGTTTTTCGTCTCCTCCCTGCTGTCCTGCGTTTTTCTTCTCCCTGCTGTCCTGTGTTTTCTTCTTCTCCCTGCTGTCCATTGTTTTTCTTCTCCCTGCTGTCCTGCGTTTTCTTCTCCCTGCTGTCCTGCGTTTTTCTTCTCCCTGCTGTCCTGTGTTTTTCGTCTCCCTGCTGTCCTGCGTTTTCTTCTCCCTGCTATCCTGCGTTTTTCTTCTCCCTGCTGTCCTGTGTTTTTCTTCTCCCTGCTATCCTGCGTTTTTCTTCTCCCTGCTGTCCTGTGTTTTTCCTCTCCCTGCTGTCCTGCGTTTTCTTCTCCTTGCTGTCCTGTGTTTTTCTTCTCCCTGCTGTCCTGCGTTTTCTTCTCCCTGCTATCCTGCGTTTTTCTCCTCCCTGCTGTCCTGCGTTTTTCTTCTCCCTGCTATCCTGCGTTTTTCTTCTCCCTGCTGTCCTGCGGTTTTCTTCACCCTGCTGTCATGTGTTTTCTTCTCCTCGCTGCTGTCCTGTGTTTTTCTTTCCCTGCTGTCCTGTGTTTTTCTTCTCCTCCCTGGTGTCCTGCGTTCTTCTTCTCCCTGCTATCCTGTGTTTTCTTCTCCCTGCTGTCCTGTGTTTTCTTCTCCCTGCTGTCCTGTGTTTTTCGTCTCCTCCCTGCTGTCCTGCGTTTTTCTTCTCCCTGCTGTCCTGTGTTTTCTTCTCCTCCCTGCTGTCCTGTGTTTTTCTTCTCCCTGCTGTCCTGTGTTTTTCTTCTCCTCCCTGGTGTCCTGCGTTTTTCTTCTCCCTGCTATCCTGTGTTTTCTTCTCCCTGCTGTCCTGTGTTTTTCTTCTCCCTGCTGTCCTGTGTTTTTTTTCTCCTCCCTGCTGTCCAGCGTTTTCTTCTCCCTGCTGTCCTGTGTTTTCTTCTCCTCCCTGCTGTCCTGTTTTTTCTTCTCCCTGCTGTCCTGCGTTTTTCTTCTCCCTGCTGTCCTGTGTTTTTCTTCTCCTCCCTGCTGTCCTGTGTTTTCTTCTCCCTGCTATCCTGTGTTTTTCTTCTCCCTGCTGTCCTGTGTTTTCTTCTCCCTGCTGTCCTGTATTTTTCTTCTCCTCCCTGCTGCCCTGCGTTTTTCTTCTCCTCCCTGCTGTCCTGTGTTTTTCTTCTCCCTGCTGTCCTGTGTTTTCTTCTCCCTGCTATCCTGTGTTTTTCTTCTCCCTGCTGTCCTGTGTTTTCTTCTCCCTGCTGTCCTGTGTTTTTCTTCTTCTCCCTGCTGTCCTGTGTTTTCTTCTCCTCCCCGCTGTCCTGCGTTTTTCTTCTCCCTGCTGTCCTGTGTTTTCTTCTCCTCCCTGCTGTCCTGTGTTTTTCTTCTCCCTGCTGTCCTGTGTTTTCTTCTCCTCCCTGCTGTCCTGTGTTTTTCTTCTGCTCCCTGCTGTCCTGTGTTTTTCTTCTCCCTGCTGTCCTGTGTTTTCTTCTCCCTGGTGTCCTGTGTTTTCTTCTCCTCCTGCTGTCCTGTGTTTTTTCTTCTCCCTGCTATCCTGTGTTTTCTTCTCCTCCCTGCTGTCCTGTGTTTTTCTTTTCTCTGCTGTCCTGTGTTTTCTTCTCCCTGCTGTCCTGTGTTTTTCTTCTCGCTGCTGTCCTGTAATTTCTTCTCCCTGCTGCCCTGTGTTTTCTTCTCCCTGCTGTCGTGTGTTTTTCTTCTCCTGCTGTCTGCGTTTTCTCCTCCCTGCTATCCCGCGATTTTCTTCTCCTCCTGTCCTGCGTTTTCTCTCCCTGCTATCCTGCGTTTTTCTTCTCCTGGTGTCCTGTGTTTCTTTCTTCCTTTTCCCTGGTCCTTGCTGGTTTTTTTCTTCCCTGCTTCCTCTCGTTTTTCTTCTCCCTGCTTCTGTTCTTCTCCCTGCTGTCCTGCGTTTTCTTCTCCCTGGTCCTGTGTTTCTTCTCCCCTGCTGTCCTGTTTTTCTTCTCCCTGCTGTCCTGTGTTTTCTTCTCCTCCCTGCTGTCCTGTGTTTTTCTTCTCCTGCTGTCCTGTGTTTTCTTCTCCCTGCTGTCCTGTGTTTTTCTCTCCCTGCTGTCCTGTGTTTTCTTCTCCCCTCTGTCCTGTGTTTTTCTTCTCCCTGCTGTCCTGTGTTTTCTTCTCCCTGCTGTCCTGTGTTTTTCTTCTCCTCCCTGCTGTCCTGCGTTTTTCTTCTCCCTGCTGTCCTGTGTTTTCTTCTCCCTGCTGTCCTGTGTTTTCTTCTCCCTGCTGTCCTGTGTTTTTCTTCTCCCTGCTGTCCTGTGTTTTCTTCTCCCTGCTGTCCTGTGTTTTCTTCTCTCCCTGCTGTCCTGTTTTTTCTTCTCCCTGCTGTCCTGTGTTTTCTTCTCCCTGCTGTCCTGTGTTTTCTTCTCCCTGCTGTCCTGTGTTTTTCTTCTCCCTGCTGTCCTGGTTTTTCTTCTCCCTGCTATCCTGTGTTTTTCTTCTCCCTGCTGTCCTGTGTTTTCTTCTCCCTGCTGTCCTGTGTTTTTCTTCTCCTCCCTGCTGTCCTGCGTTTTTCTTCTCCTCTCTGTCCTGTGTTTTTTCTTCTCCCTGCTGTCCTGTGTTTTTCTTCTCCCTGCTTCCTGTGTTTTCTTCTCCCTGCTGTCCTGTGTTTTCTTCTCCCTGTGTCCTGTGTTTTTCTCTCCCTGCTGTCCTTGTTTTTCTTCTCCCTGCTGTCCTGTGTTTTCTTCTCCCCTGCTGTCCTGTGTTTCTTCTCTCCCTGCTGTCCTGTGTTTTTCTTCTCCTGCTGTCCTGTGTTTTTCTTCTCCTCCCTGCTGTCCTGTGTTTTTCTTCTCCCTGCTGTCCTGTGTTTTCTTCTCCCTGCTGTCCTGTGTTTTCTTCTCCTCCTGCTGTCCTGTGTTTTTCTTCTCCCTGCTGTCCTGTGTTTTCTTCTCCCTGTTCCTGTGTTTGCTTCTCCTCCCTGCTGTCCTGTGTTTTTCTTCTCCCTCCTGTCCTGTGTTTTCTTCTCCTCCCTGCTGTCCTGTTTTTTCTTCTCCCTGCTATCCTGTGTTTTCTTCTCCTCCCTGCTGTCCTGTGTTTTTCTTCTCCCTGCTGTCCTGTGTTTTCTTCTCCCTGCTGTCCTGTGTGTTCTTCTCCTCCCTGCTGTCCTGCGTTTTTCTTCTCCCTGCTGTCCTGTGTTTTCTTCTCCTTCCTGCTGTCCTGTTTTTTTCTTCTCCCTGCTATCCTGTGTTTTCTTCTCCCTGCTGTCCTGTGTTTTTCTTCTCCCTGCAATCCTGTGTTTTCTTCTCCTCCCTGCTGTCCTGTGTTTTTCTTCTCCCTGCTGTCCTGTGTTTTCTTCTCCCTGCTGTCCTGTGTTTTTCTTCTCCCTGCTGTCCTGTGTTTTCTTCTCCCTGCTGTCCTGCGTTTTACTTCTCCCTGCTGTCCTGTGTTTTCTTCTCCCTGCTGTCCTGTGTTTTTCTTCTCCCTGCTGTCCTGCGTTTTCTTCTCGCTGCTATCATGCGTTTTTCTTCTCCCTGCTGTCCTGCGTTTTATTCTCCCTGCTGTCCTGCGTGTTTGCTTCTCCCTGGTGTCCTGCGTTTTTCTTCTCCCTGGTGTCATGTGTTTTCTTCTCCCTGCTGTCCTGTGTTTCTTCTCCTCCCTGCTGTTCTGTGTTTTCTTCTCCTCCCTGCTGTCCTGCGTTTTTCTTCTCCCTGCTGTCCTGTGTTTTCTTCTCCTCCCTGCTGTCCTTGGTTTTTCTTCTCCCGGCTATCCTGTGTTTTCTTCTCCTCCCTGCTGTCCTGTGTTTTTCTTCTCCCTGGTGTCCTGTGTTTTCTTCTCCCTGCTGTCCTGTGTTTTCTTCTCCCTGCTGTCCTGTGTTTTTTCTTCTCCCTGCTGTCCTGCGTTTTCATCTCCCTTCTATCCTGCGTTTTTCTTCTCCCTGCTGTCCTGTGTTTTCTTCTCCCTGCTGTCCTGTGTTTTTCTTCTTCTCCCTGCTGTCCTGTGTTTTTCTTCTCCTCCCTGCTGTCCTGCGTTTTTCTTCTCCCTGCTGTCCTGTGTTTTCTTCTCCTCCCTGCTGTCCTGCGTTTTTCTTCTCCCTGCTGTCCTTTGTTTTCTTCTCCTCCCTGCTGTCCTGTGTTTTTCTTCTCCCTGCTGTCCTCTGTTTTCTTCTCCCTGCTGTCCTGTGTTTTTCTTCTGCTCCCTGCTGTCCTGTGTTTTTCTCCTCCCTGCTGTCCTGTGTTTTCTTCTCCTCCCTGCTTTCCTGTGTTTTTCTTCTCTCTGCTGTCCTGTGTTTTCTTCTCCCTGCTGTCCTGTGTTTTCTTCTCCTCCCTGCTGTCCTGTGTTTTTCTTCTCCCTGCTGTCCTGTGTTTTCTTCTCCTCCCTGCTGTCCTGTGTTTTTTTTCTCCCTGCTATACTGTGTTTTCTTCTCCTCCCTGCTGTCCTATGTTTTTCTTCTCCCTGCTGGCCTGTGTTTTCTTCTCCCTGCTGTCCTGTGTTTTCTTCTCCTCCCTGCTGTCCTGTGTTTTCTTCTCCTCCCTGCTGTCCTGCGTTTTTCTTCTCCCTGCTGTCCTGTGTTTTCTTCTCCTCCCTGCTGTCCTGTGTTTTTCTTCTCCCTGCTATCCTGTGTTTTCTTCTCCCTGCTGTCCTGTGTTTTTCTTCTCCCTGGTATCCTGTGTTTTCTTCTCCTCCCTGCTGTCCTGTGTTTTTCTTCTCCCTGCTGTTCTGTGTTTTCTTCTCCCTGCTGTCCTGTGTTTTTCTTCTCCCTGCTGTCGTGTGTTTTCTTCTCCCTGCTGTCCTGCGTTTTTCTTCTCCCTGCTGTCCTGTGTGTTCTTCTCCCTGCTGTCCTGTGTTTTTCTTCTCCCTGCTGTTTTGCGTTTTCGTCTCCCTGCTATCCTGCGTTTTTCTTCTCCCTGCTGTCCTGCGTTTTCTTCTCCCTGCTATCCTGCGTTTTTCTTCTCCCTGGTGTCCTGCGTTTTTCTTCTCCCTGGTGTCCTGTGTTTTCTTCTCCCTGCTGTCCTGTGTTTTCTTCTCCCTGCTGTCCTGTGTTTTCTTCTCCTCCCTGCTGTCCTGTGTTTTCTTCTCCTCCCTGCTGTCCTGCGTTTTTCTTCTCCCTGCTGTCCTGTGTTTTCTTCTCCTCCCTGCTGTCCTGTGTTTTTCTTCTCCCTGCTGTCCGGGTTTTCTTATCCTCCCTGCTGTCCTGTGTTTTTCTTCTCCCTGCTGTCCTGTGTTTTCTTCTCCCTGCTGTCCTGTGTTTTCTTCTCCCTGCTGTTTTGTGTTTTCTTCTTCCTGCTGTCCTGCGTTTTCTTCTCCCTGCTATCCTGTGTTTTCTTCTACTCCTTGCTGTCCTATGTTTTTCTTCTCCCTGGTGTCCTGTGTTTTCTTCTCCCTGCTGTCCTGTGTTTTCTTCTCCTCTCTGCTGTCCTGCGTTTTTCTTCCCTGCTGTCCTGTGTTTTCTTCTCCTCCCTGCTGTCCTGTGTTTTTCTTCTCCCTGCTATCCTGTGTTTTCTTCTCCCTGCTGTCCTGTGTTTTTCTTCTCCCTGCTATCCTGTGTTTTCTTCTCCTCCCTGCTGTCCTGTGTTTTCTTCTCCCTGCTGTCCTGTGTTTTCTTCCCCCTGCTGTCCTGTGTTTTCTTCTCCCTGCTGTTTTGCGTTTTCTTCTCCCTGCTATCCTGCGTTTTTCTTCTCCCTGCTGTCCTGCGTTTTCTTCTCCCTGCTATCCTGCGTTTTTCTTCTCCCTTTTGTCCTGCGTTTTTCTTCTCCCTGGTGTCCTGTGCTTTCTTCTCCCTGCTGTCCTGTGTTTTCTTCTCCTGCTGTCCTGTGTGTTCTTCTCCTCCCTGCTGTCCTGTGTTTTCTTCTCTCTCCCTGCTGTCCTGCGTTTTTTCTTCTCCCTGCTGTCCTGTGTTTTCTTCTCCTCCCTGCTGTCCTGTGTTTTTCTTCTCCCTGCTGTCCTGTGTTTTCTTCTCCCTGCTGTCCTGTGTTTTCTTCTCCCTGCTAGTGCTGTTTTGGTGTTTTTCTTCTCCCTGCTGTCCTGCGTTTTCTTCTCCCTGCTATCCTGCGTTTTTCTTTTCCCTGGTGTCCTGCGTTTTTCTTCTCCCTGGTGTCCTGTGTTTTCTTCTCCCTGGTGTCCTGTGTTTTTCCTCTCCCTGCTGTCCTGCGTTTTCTTCTCCCTGCTATCCTGCGTTTTTCTTCTCCCTGGTGTCCTGCGTTTTTCTTCTCCCTGGTGTCCTGTGTTTTCTTCTCCCTGGTGTCCTGTGTTTTTCCTCTCCCTGCTGTCCTGCGGTATTCTTCTCCCTGCTATCCTGCGTTTTTCTTCTCCCTGCTGTTCTGGGTTTTCTTCTCCTCCCTGCTGTCCTGGGTTTCTTTTTCTCCCTGCTGTGGCATAGCAGTCTTCTCTGAGGCCGGAATTCGCCTTTGCTCCCCAGTGCCTTTCTTTTCCCCAGTGTCTTCTACCTCGGCGGATGACCAGAGCCCTTGTTAACGACCAAGCTGTCGCCCCTGACCAATTTGTCGCCCGGCGACAGATTGGGCCTCAACACCAGGACTAATCTGTCGCCCAGGCGACAGATTGGTCCTCAACACCAGGACCAATCTGTCGCCCATTCTAAGTTTTTGAGGGCGACAGACGGTCGCACTTCACTGTCCAATCTGTCACCCCTTGGCCAATTTGTCGCCAACTTACCTTGCTGTCAGTACGTTGATGCTGGGCCACAGTTTCTCTCATTCCCACACTTTTTCTCACTTTAGGAGAAAGTGTGGAGGCTCACTTTCTCTCACTTAAGAAGAAAGTGCTGGATTGAGAGAAAGTGTGGTCCTTCCCCTTTCGCACTTTCTCCCATGTGAGAGAAAGTATGAGGGCGCCCCACACTTTCTCCGATTGTGAGAGAAAGTTTGGGAAGTCCCCATATTCTTATCTATTTATTTACAATTTCGTTATCAGTTTCTTGTCTTTCCTTAACATCAAACAAAAAAAGCCAAATAATAATAAAATCTAATAGAAAGTGATGGAATGAGAAAGGAGTTTATTGTTGTTTTTCTATTGAATGATCACATTGAGAAATCTGCAGAGTGCATAATCAATCAGAAAAATCAAACATGCAAGTGTCAAGTAGTTAAATCAACTAGTTATCAAATCCATATAATATAATTCGCGCTGGAAAGTAGGCAAACACACAAAAATGATGTTTATGTTATTTTGGTATTAAACATTGGCCATAAACGTTACCTGTCCAATACTTTCCCTATCGAATGTGGTGACCACGAAGTAGTTCAGTTTATTGTAAAATCCAAATGTGCACTACTTAGGCCGTGTATGCTCTAATGGTAATTTTATAATATTCACAACCTAGATAACTACTGGTCAGTGCCAAAACCAGTGGTCAGCTTCATGAAAATTTCACGTTTTCACTATTTCACTGCATACTGGTGTGTTATAAACGCTTCTGTACAGTTTACAATATTGATGTCCGGTGGTCAACAAGATTGACCAGTGGTCAGCTTCATGTAAATTTAATATTTTCCTGAGTTCACTCCATATTGATATGTTTGATGCTTTCTTTTTTAATGTAGAAGACCAGTGGTCTGCAAGAAAGACTAGTGGTCAGTTTATGTCAGTTTCATATTTTCACTATTTCATTCTGTATTGATGTGTTTTAGGGTGTATATGCTTCTTAAAACGTAGTATGACTAGTGGTTAGCAACAATGACCAGTGACCAGTTTGGAAAACGTAATTGCTTACTGTTTATTATATGAATATTTCTGTGCTTCTTGAAATTTAGATGTCCAGTGGTCAGTGACAATGACCAGTGATCAGTTTGATGCCAGTTTCATATTTAAGAAAAAAAATGTTTGAGACAGAGTGTTGTTGCAGTGGTCAGTGACAATGACCAGTGATCTTGACTGTTCCGGAAAAAATATCGATTTGTCGGTCAGATGATTTTATATAGTCGACTCCACATAAGTCCACCTCCAGATTAATGGACCCAAAGGCTTGGTTCTATTTACAACCCTCCTTTATCTCTGTAAACAAAAATCAGATAAATCGCTCTTGGATAAATCAACACTTTGGATAAATCGACCGTATAAACGTAAACTCTTCTTCCATAAGCAACTATCATCATATCACACACACACACACACACACACACACACACACACACACACACACACACACACACACACACACACACACACACACACACACACACACACACACACACACACTCACTCACTCACTCACTCACTCACACACCATAATCATCTTTTTTTGATTGCAGAAGACTGAAAATCTATTTACCATTTTTTTCAGAAAAGACTTTGAAGGAGGTTTTACGAAAACCCCTTTTAATGTGTGACATTGTTTTAGGACTTGTTCAATGGTCCATTTTTACTTTTCTTGAACCGTGGTCTTTTTTTTTTCTTTTCATGTTTAAATGTATTTTCACGTCATTTTGGTTATTGACGTGAGCCAGTATTCACATCGGGATAGCATGGAGCCAATAGAATTTAACAGGATTTTTTGAAGAGCTTCTACGCTGGCATGGTGCCAGTTCTCATGCTATCTCAATGTGAATACAGACTCTGAGTGTTTTTATATTGTTTATATTTCCAGCTTTTTTTCCTAGACTAAGAAAATGTGTGCGAGAGGTACCTGCCAGAAGTGACTATCACAAAAGGAATTGGTACAATGAACCCTCACACCAAATTAGAAGAGAATTGGCCCCAATACCCTGGAGTTACAGGGGCCGCGATTCTTTATTACCGCGCCACAGGAGTAGAACCACTTCATCTTCAAAAGTAGTTCGCTGTGACGCTTGTTTTCCTATCCGCTCAAATATTCCCTCTTCAATCATGATGTCTTCCCAATAAGGTCTATCCCATCAACATATGCAACATCCGGGCCCAATCTGTCGCCCGGCGACAGATTGGTCCTGGTGTTGAAGACCAATCTGTCGCCCATGTGACAGATTGGTCCTGGTTTGAAGCCAATCTGTCTCCGGGCAGGTGCGACAGACTGGTCATTAACAGCCCTTCGTTTTGGACAATGTTCCCCTGCGCAAGTCCCTTGTGGACTGCCATAGACGCATTGGCAATTAAGGTCAGTTAGACTTCAAGTGATGGATGATCATCACCACAAGGATTGTTTCTTTTTGTGTGTGAGAGTCTACTCCAGTTTGGACAGCGATCGACCTGACCAATGATTGAAGCTCCGACGGGATTCGATTCTTATCCAGAAGGACCCACCTGTTAATTTTTGCAGGTGTTACACAACTTTCTTTCGTTGTTATTTATTTGTGTCATACGTAGTATAATGAGTTCTTGTCCAGCCTAACGGGAAGTGTGGATGTGAACGCATGCGGACGAACACAAATTATATATGGGTGTTGTTCATGTCCTAGAGATTCATTTCCAACTTTTCATGGTTTATTTAATGTTCACTGCTCGTTAATTTCCTGTTTGTGCTGTTATGTCGTAGGGTGGTGTGAGTGAGTGTTAGAAACAGCAGTTAGAACACGAACACCTACACGCCTTCAGGAGACAGATTTGACAGATCCGTTTGCAAACACTCTTCCTTCAACTCTGTAACCTCTCTCTCTCTCTCTCTCTCTCTCTCCTTCTCTCTCTCTCTCTCTCTCTCTCTCTCTCTCTCTCTCTCTGTTTATATAAAAGGGCAAGACACCTACATATTTATTGTGATGTTTTCCTCGTCCAAGATCCTAAACATCAGATATTGTATTCATTGTATAGTGCAGCATCGTTGACATTTTCTAAAGTGTGTAGTGTAGTGTAGTGTACATATGACCTTCTGCCCTCAAATGCAAACCTGGTGAAGTGGGGGAAAAACAGACGATCATGCATACCCCCTCTGCCATGGAAAACAAACAGTGGAGCATGTTCTAAGCTCATGTAAAGTAGCCCTGGCTCAAGGAAGGTACACATGGAGGCACAACCAAGTGCTCAAAGAAATCGTACACAAAAGGGAAAATCAGGACTCCAAAAGCACCCGCAACATTCTTCACGGCAGGAGGCAGCAAATCATGGTCAAGGACAACAGTGCCACTCGGAACATGCAGGTAGAGCCTGCTGGACGGGGCAGATGACTGGGAGTGCACTGCAGACCTCCCAGAATGGAAGAGTCACCCAGAGATCATCAGCAAGAGTAGCATGAGACCAGACATAGCAGTCCACTCTCAGTCAACCTAGCAGCTGATCATGATCAAGCTCACGGTGCCATGTGAGAACAGAGTGGAGGCAGCTCAAATCAACAAGACTGAAAAGTATGCTGATCTGGCAAACAGCCTGAGGAGAGAAGGCTATCAGGTCAAAGTCCTCACTGCAGAAATTGGAGCTAGGGGGTTTGTAGGAACGTCTGCATACAGCCTCATGAAACAGCTCTCAATTGCAGGGAGGGGAAAAAACAGAGCTCTGAAAGCAGTGGCAGAAGCGGCAGAGAGGTGTTCAAGCTGGATTTGGTCAAGGAGGAACAAAGAAGGGGAAAACCACTCAGACATCATCAGGAAAAGTGAAATGAGACCAGACGTTGCATTGCACTCAGGTTCATCAATACGGGGAAACCTGACTGGGCCAAGTGCCGTACCAAATACTACCAAATACAAGACCGAGAAGTAACTGCAGTGTAGGGATTGAAGCAAGGGCGGGGGGGGGGGGGGGGGGGGGGGGGTATAGCCTCTCTACCTAGGATCTCATAAAACAGCTCTTGAGTTCAGAAAATAAAAGGACTAGAGCATAAGGGCAATGTCAGAGGCAGCTAAAGAGTCTCAGCTGATTCTGATGGAAGTGAACTCCAAGACTTGGGACAACGATCTGAGAGCCATGTGGGTAGCACACCCATCACATGGCCACTTGGTCTAAAGGCACCCCACCATCCAGGAGGCGCAGGTTTGAACCCACCTAGGCATTAAGGTGCTTCTCAGCCAAAGCACTCGATAGAGGGAAACTTTTTCTATAGAGACCTGTCATCAAGCTCCCCCTAGAGTTTCTCCCTTCCGGTAATGTATCCTACGTATAGTGAAGAACAGTACAGAGTAAGGTGAACATTGTAGCATAGTATTCTATACCCTGGAAAGTGCAGAGAAACAGTGAGTGTATGTTCTGTACCTGCTGTTGGGGCGAGGGTCTGTTGTTCTTAAGGGCCTTGAGGTGAACGTTGTGTTGACGCAGGGCCACGCGCACTGGATCCACCATATTCTGTCTGTTCCCAAGCACCTGTCAGACACATAACCTTGTTTCATCTTATCACTCAGTGAGTAACATATTTCAAACAATTCAATGTACACATAACTTTTCCAACATTTACATGTTAACAGGGATTAATCGTAATTTGATGACGAAAACAATGTTATTGTTTAAGTCAAAATTTTCGGGCTAAATGTCATGCACACTTAATTAGATGACGTGACATTTTGCTCACTACTACATAGGACAACTAGAGCAGTGTGTTAGGCTGAAGGCATTGACATCGTTAAAGGTGAATTCTTGAAACTTGCGGAGAGGCAGCTCTTGGTTTCCTGACTGCGACCTGCCACAAAGTTTTCACACGGGCGGGTGGCCCGAACCATAGACTCGATTACTAATCACCAGCCTTCCCAAGAAAGGAACTTTCCAACTCTGCACGAGCTACTGCACTGTCAGTTTGATGAATCATGCCAGCAAACTAGAACTCAGAAGTATTGTGAATAATTCACAACTGCCAGCAGATTCCATCATCGCTTCAGAACAACTTCGGAGTTTTCGAAGCAGGAAGAAACACTATCAAAATTACCTTAAACTGTGCACCCTCTGCCAAAAACACCCTCGACACAAGGTGTTCTACCACATCTTCACTGGCATCAAGAAGGCGTTAGATAGAGTCTGCCAGGAGGCGCTATGGATCACGAGAATCAAACATCAGGCAAAACAAAATAACGCCATCTGGCAACGATGCTCAAAGACGACAAGCACAGTAATCACACTTGCTGCAGTTGTGTTATACTTCAGTCGGAGTTTGCCATCCCTGCCTTATATCTCCCATACTTTTCAACATACTCCTGAATCGATCATGACTAAGGCACTTGAAGATCATGTCAGTAAAGTCAGTATTGGAAAAATTACCACCATGCATCTCCGCTTCTGAAAAGCTCGCTAAGCCTATCAAACTACTGGATGAAATATCAGCAACAAATAGCATGGACATCAGCACAGCAAAGACCAAGCTGATCGCCAACCGCAATGACCTCCACTACTACTGACATCACTGTCAAGAGACAGAAGCTAGGAACTGTTCAATGGATCTTCTAACTGTGACTTAATATTAGCAATGACACATCTAACCAGAAACGCTTTCAAGAGCAGCAGAAACAACAGCACTGTCCAAACTGAATCTTGTTTGGAAAGACAACTATATTTTCAGGAAACAACAGATCAGGCTCCTGCCTGGATTGCCATGTTTTGTATTGCTGTATACATGTCAAATGTGAATCCTCACAGCGGATCTGGAAAGAAGATTCCAAGCCCTGGATACATATAGCAAAATGCAGGAAAGAAAAAAGTAACAACAACGAAGAGCACATAGGCTGATCAAAGTATCAATGAACAAGCATCCAAAATATGAAACAGCATATCTGACCTTATGAAAGGAAGCTGACATCAGTTAAAAACAGAAAAGTAAGTTGGTATGGCTCTATACCAAGCTTTGAAGGCCTTGCCAAAAATGGAACAGTTTGGGGAGGGAGGTAGGAAACTTTTTTCCAGAATTCTAGGCCTTGGCACACTTCTCAAAGTGTTGGAGGATTCTGGTAAACATTTTGTCTGTGTGATGCCCACAGTTAAAGGAGAAATAGAAGAAAAAAAAAGACTTCTAAACTTTATCTTTCCGCATAAAACAAAACACACAAAAGACAACAACAAAAAAACGAGCAAGCAAACAATGACACAGGCAAACAAACACACAAACAGGCACGCAAGCAATCGAACAAAGCCGTTCATTGACATTCTCTAAATAGTTGCACCAAATGAATGAAGGGCACGGGTTCTATCCACCCCACGACACCAAGCTACTATTTATTTCTTTGGAATCAAGAAGTATTCACACACACACACACACACACACACACACACACCACACACACACACACACACACACACACACACACACACACACACACACACACACACACACACACACACACACACATCGGGAGAGAGTGAATGAGAAAGATATACAGTACAGAAACAGTGTGGGAAAATGAGAGAGAGAGAGAGAGAGAGAGAGAGAGAGAGAGAGAGAGAGAGAGAGAGAGCGAGACAGACAGACAGACAGTCAGACAGACAGACAGACAGACAGACAGACAGACAGACAGACAGAGACAGAGAGACAGAGAGAAAAAGACAGACAGAGAGAGAGACAGAGAGAGATAGAGACAAGAGACAGAAAGACAGAGAGAGCGAGAGAGAGAGAGAGAGAGAGAGAGAGAGAGAGAGAGAGAGAGAGAGAGAGAGAGAGAGGGAGAGAGAGATTCAGATTCAGATTCAGATGTTTTATTCTTACAGGCCTTGGCCCCTCAGAAGGGGGATATACATGAATCATAACAAAGTCGCTATACGAAACTAATAATAATGATTACAATCCACAAATGCTTCGCCGTTTGAAAGCTTTGAATAAAAAATACTGCGAACTGCTTTACAGTGTTTTCATTTGCAGATGACATTAACAAAATAAGCTTGAATAAGCAAGGTCTTGTATAAAATTTTGGGGGAATAAACTTTTCTCTTATATCCCGTAACTCTGGACAAGTTAATGCGAAGTGTACTTCATCTTCTCTTGACTGTCGACATAATGGACACAGCAGACCAGAAACATTTACTTGTCTATAACGACAGTGATGAACAAGAATATCAGAAACACCAACTCTAAATTTTGTCATCACAAACTTCAAGTGCCTGTCCATGGTCATTGACATATACGTTGGCAGAGAATGCACATCAATAAATGTTCTATAGAAACTAAACCTGTCACTATTCTGAATATGAAAATTCCAGTCTTGCCACCTACAGTCAATTAGTCTTTCTTTAAAGGTACGAAGAAAACTGTTCATATCTCCGACACCTTGGTTAAGCCATACGTACCCGAAACCATGTTCATAAAATTTCGCCTTAACACGTGACACCCAGTTCATCTTGCCTCTATTATCTAGTCCTACTAGCATTTTATAAGCTTTATAGGGTAATCTATGTTCAGCCATCTGAGTTAATTTGAGCCAGTACTTGATACATTTAACAGTAAAATGCAAAGATATGGGATATCTGTTAGTCTCTCCATACACAAGATCATTTGGGGTTTGTGACGATAAACCCAAGAACTTTTTTAAAGCAAATAAATGAACCTTTTCGCATTGTGCAGCGGTAGCATCAAGACCCCACAGTTCAGCCCCATATTGTAGTATAGGCAGGATTTGAGCATCAAACAACTTCAAAAACAAAGCAAGAGATTCATTATTCAGCTTCGACAACTTCTTCATAAAACATAGCAATGCATTTTTGGCTCTGCAAGCAATATCTTTACATGCGAAAGTGAAACTTAATCAAGTAGAGAAATATACTCCTAAATATTTATATACATTTACAACAGGCATATTTGCCCCATCATATGTCCATTTTTCGCGAGAGGAAAGGTAACCCCCTTTTCTGAAAACGATTATATTACTTTTACTCAAATTTACTTTCAGCTGAAGTGAATTAGCTGCCCTTTGCAAACTATTTAGTTGAGTTTGGAGGCCTATTACTGTCTCAGACATTAATGCCACGTCGTCGGCAAGCAGTAGAATAAATATTTCCATAGCATCATTTACAAAATGGGCACCATGTCTTCCAGAGTTTATCACCTCCAAAGTCAGCTCATTAATGAATAAAGAAAACAAAACTGGGCTGCAAACATCACCCTGTATAACACCTGATGTGCAATTGATATAATCAGTTAAAGCAGCACCACATCGTACCTTTGCCTTTACACAATCATACATACTCATAATGCATTTATGCATCTTTCCACGAATACCGTTTTTTAACAAGACAGGCCAAAGTATGGTTCTATTGATAGTCAAACGCTTTCTCAAAATCGATGAAAGCAACATACAACTTACGGTTCAGACAAAATTGTTTTTGAATGAAAGCCAATAATGTGAACATATGGTCAATGGTGGAACGATTTTGTTTAAACCCAGCTTGAAACTCTCCTGTAATGTTATTGTCCTCAACCCACACTTAAAGTCTTTTATTAATAATTGCACTATACAGTTTGCTGCAAACATTGCACAACGAAATTCCTCTGTAGTTATTTGGATTGGTAACATTGCCCTTTTTATATAGTGGCACAACAATTGACTCACACCAACTTTCAGGATATATGCCTCTCTCAAACAGAGATTTAAAAAAAAAACCCAAACATTTCATTACCAAATTTGATTTGCAGCCATTTTTTAAAATAAATTCCCCTATGATTTTATCCGGACCGGCAGCCTTGCGACTTTTCAGAGTTTTCAGCGCAATCAAAACTTCTTCTACAAAGATAGCTTGATTCAAATTATTTTCGCCGTCACCATCGTTATTTTCTCCATCATCATCGCCATCATCATCATCAAAAGCAGCAGCAGCAGCAGCATGGTCATCATCATCATCATTATCAACATTGTCATAAACATCATCATTCTTAACAGCATCATAAGCACTTTGGTCACTATTACTTTCTCCCTGAACCAGAACATTATCAAACTTGTCTTTTTTTCTAACAATTCTTTAAAGTGTACATACCAATCGCTTATGCTAATATCATTTGATATTTGCCTTCTTGTTGTAGATATTTTACGCACAGATTCCCAAAAGTCTTTTTGATTATTTACAGATCGTAATAAGTCAGTTCATAGAGTCTCATTGAATTGCTTCTCTTTTCTCTTTAACAAATGTTTATATTCACGTCTTGCTATGCATAAAGAAGTGCGATCAGGTGGAGACAAAGTACGCTTAAATTTCGTCAACAAATTACGTACAGTTTTCTTTGCTGCACGACATTCTTTATCATACCAGTCATCATCTTTCACGTACCGACCAATGTATATTTGTTTCTTCATAAAGTGTGCTGCATCTTTTATACAATGATTAAAAACCTCAAGTGCTTCGTTGATATTTATATCTATTAAACTGATCGCCATTTCAAACTGCCTTTGCAAGAGAGAGGAGAGAGAGAGAGAGAGAGAGAGAGAGAGAGAGAGAGAGAGAGAGAGAGAGAGGAGAGAGAGAGAGAGAGAGAGAGAGAGAGGAGAGAGAGAGAGAGAGAGAGAGAGAGAGAAGGCGGGGGGAGATAGGAATGGATAAAGCGAAAAGTGGTCCAAAAACCTTTCCACAACACTGTTCATCTGCGTGCCTCATTATTCTATATTCCCAGTCTGTGCGTTTGTGTGTCTGCTCACTTGAATGTCGCAGCTGACAACTGCAAATATGTTCTTTTCAACGTGTGCAGACTTACTATTTGCTTTGCTTCTTTATTTACAAGTAATGAGAGTTTAGGTGATTTAGTAAGGCTGCACCAACAATTCATCGATCAAGGCCTTAATGTATCAGACCCCCACCCCCACCCCCTTCCCTTCTACTCCCTCTTCTCTACCCCTCTCGTCTTCTCCACCCCATGCAACGACCTGTGGAGATATATGTTGTTTGCCTGCCTATTCTTCTCAATGTGTAACAGGATCTTCAAACCATAAACTGGAATAAATATCTTTCCTTACAACTTGATAGCACCCGCTCTCTCTCTCTCTCTCTCTCTCTCTCTCTCTCTCTCTCTCTCTCTCTCTCTCTCTCTCTCTCTCTCTTCTCTCTCTCTCTCTCTTCTCTCTCTCTCTCTCTCTCTCTCTCTCTCTCTCTTCGTGTGTGTGTGTGTTGTGTGTGTGTGTGTGTGTGTGTGTGTGTGTGTGTGTGTGTGTGTGTGTGTGTGTGTGATTTTCTTAGTCATGGTCAACGACCTTTTTTAAAAATAAATATTGAAGTGTAAATGATGTGTGAAAAACGACCTCATATCTTGTATAGATTATTGTGTACCTATAGTAAAGTGTCCATTCGTCTAGAGTCATTACCAGAAGTTTCTGTAGCGTTTATATCCCTAACACAATCAAATAAAGGACGGCAAGAATTATATGGCGACGTAATCAAAACGAAATATGCAAAAGTGATTTCAAATGAAAAACTAATCCTCAGAATGTCAAAGCAAGCGAAACTAGTTCCAGAGTTCACAGCAAATAATCTCACGAAGCCTTTCAACGTAGAAGCCGTTAGCAGTCCTGTCGGTACTGTCAGACCAGTAGAAAAGCCTTTTAGAAAACACATCCTCTTCCACTCTGTATAATGTACTTTGTGATCAGCGGACTCAGAGAATCGTAAACAATGGCGATAACAAGTCATGAGACTGGATGAAACAGAATAGTTAAGACAGTACAATGACGTCATTTCGATTCAATAGGCATCAACCAGAAACGAAGTAAAAACCAGAGTAATGTGTTTAAACGATGATTACTATCATTTGTCTTATTAATATCATTTGTCACTAATTCAGGTGATTGAACTCACAGGCAGAAAGCAGTCCTTCAGCCGACTGACGTGTCCAATTTCCCATCTGTCCCTTCCCTGTCCCCGCAGAAGAAACAGGAAACAAACAAACCCAACAACCAGCCAAACAAACATATCCATTTTTTTCACAAAAGACGACACCTCTCATGGCGGGCAGCGAACATGCCACTTGTCACGTTGTTCGGCCAGAGGATTGAAATGCAAATTGCTGAATGTCCGCTGGTGGCTACTGCTGCTGCAAACACACAGTTCACTCTTCCTCTTTCTTTTCTTTAGCTCATGATCACAAATGCAGTTCTTTAGAGAGCTTAGGAGCTGAAGTAGTGGGAGACCAGGTAAAACTAATTAGAGCACTATCAACAAAGCGGGACGAACGGAAGAAAGACGTTTCAGTTTACCTTTGCCAACGCCATGATCACAGATGGTGAGTCATGATGCAAAACCAACAATACTACTGCTTTGGCAGTAATATGACTTACACTTTCCAAAGAAGCCTGGTGCTGTACAGAGTAACCATGTCATCATTGCTCATTAGATACTTAAAAAGAGAGAGAGAGAGAGAGAGAGAGAAGAGAGAGAGAGAGAGAGAGAGAGAGAGAGAGAGAGAGAGAGAGAGAGAGAGGAGAGAGAGAGAAAAGGAGCAAGGAGAGACGACAGTGACACACACACATGCAGATAAAAGAACTAAAATAGTCTGGAAGGTTACTATATGACCACTGGGATGTGCTAGTGAGGTACACGTGCACGTTTGAAAGGAAAATAATTAAAGGATCAGTACATCTAAAGTTAGTAACCAGTATATCTAAAGGTGAACAAATTCAATGATAAAAAACGAAATAAAAATCATACAATTTCAAACCACCATATCAATAACCAAACATTGTTCATTGGACAACTTCTACGACTGATTCCCTTTTAAAGATATAAAACGTATACATGCCCATATGTCTTTGGCGCTAATAATTTCTGCATTGCAACATATGCACAAAAAATCCTATTATTTGTTTATGTTTTGCAATATGTTCATAAATAATTTTCCAAACAAAATGGCATATGCTGTGAACTCAAACAGAAAATGGAGTTTTTGTTTGTTTCTTTCTTTCTTTGATCATTTGTTTATATCTAAACTTGTAATATGCATAGTTGAAAGTTTAGAACCTTATACACAAATACACTTATTGACACTGCAGAAAGATGTTTCTGATTGCAGCAATCATTCAACTGATTTAACAGATTAATAAAATTATCACAAATAGACAGTTTTTCATTCCAGTGTGTCTTTAGCAGCGTTTGGTAAGTATTCCCTATGCCGACATTTACGCATAATTCCTTGGAAACAACAGTTTATTGATATACCCTTTTAATGAGTATAACGAATTATGAAAATGAAAGTGACCGTCGTTGTGTTTTGGAATTACATTTAAAACCGTTGCTTAAGCCGGTCAGGAAATCTACTTAAAACCATAGTTTTTAATCAATATTTCACCGATCTCAGTGTATTGTAAATATAGAGTGTGTGTGTGAAATGCGTTCTCCATAAATCGTTGTGTTCAGAACTTGATTTCGTAGTTCTTGGCATGGAAACAAAGGACTTGATTCAGTGGTTTGAAATGTTATTAACCATCGGAGCTCATAAATATAAAGTAACATTAATTTGATGTGCATAGGTAATCACAAAGTAGATATTTAAAAAAGAAAACACCCACATTGTTTCAATATTTTGGAAACATTTATTTGACTTTTTTCCTTCTAAATTCTAAGTCAAAAGACGTACAAGTAGTAAGTGCAAAGCCAAAATAGTCAAAACTAGTTTGTGCTGGGTTTTTTTTTTTATCTCTTTCCATACCACTCGGATGGCATTATCCCCACGCAGCTAACTTCTGCCTCCTTGTCAACTGTCACACACTGGCTTATCCCGTCACGGCAGCGGCACTGGCAAACCACAGTCGTTATGAGGCAACCTACCAGAGGAGACACTACATTGCTGCCGAATCATTTCAGTGATCTTCAGCGGCAATTTTTTAATCCGGCATACGCAAGACACCACTACTAAGCCCTTTATTGACAATGATTGTTTAATCGCGGAGCCAACATGAATGAGTTGGAGGGCGCCACCACGTCGGTCCATCGACAGTGCCCATGTAGTCGCCTGTACCGCCAACCTCCACACGATATCGTCAAGGGCATTGATGTATGGAGGAAATCAAAACAAAGGTGAACTGGACAGAAGGCATGTAGGCCACAAAATCCAACACTTCTTATACTGTTCGATGAGGATGGGGACAATGAACATGACGCTATGGATGAGGATGGGGACAATGAACATGACGCTATGGATGAGGATGGGGACAATGAACATAACGCTATGGATGAGGATGGGGACAATGTACATGACGATGAGGATGGGGACTATGAACATGACGTTATGGATGAGGATGGGGACAATGAACATGACGCTATGGATGAGGATGGGGACAATGAACATGACGCTATGGATGAGGATGGGGACAATGTACAGGACGATGAGGATGGGGACAATGAACATGACGCTATGGATGAGGATGGGGACAATGAACATGACGCTATGGATGAGGATGGGGACAATGAACATGACGCTATGGATGAGGATGGGGACAATGAACATGACGATGAGGATGGGGACAATGAACATGACGCTCTGGATGAGGATGGGGACAATGAACGTGACGCTCTGGATGAAGATAGGGACAATGAACATGACGTTATGGAGTTCCATTCTGGTACATGGTCTGAGGGTGCAGGGAAGAGCTGTAATCTATGCTTGCTTCCTAAATCAGGCTCGAGAATTACGGACACTGCTGTGGTGATCAGGAAATTTGAGCAAAACTGTTAGAGACGCATCCGTTAAGTGGATGAAACTCAACTGTGTGGTCCTAGTTTTTCCAGGTGAGCCCACAGTAAACTTAACTCAGGGTAGATGCCGTTTATGCGCCGGAAATTCCCATTAAAAAAACGACTGTGATGGCAATCGAACCCACAATAATCCAGCCAAAATCCGCGGTGCTAACCAGTGCGCCACGGTGACTGCTAAGAATACTGTTAATAACATTAGCTTGTTTACCTTTGTGGTACCAATACCATTAACTCATTTATCTGTATGTACTAATAACATCAGCTTAGGTCATTTACCTGTAATGTATAAATAACATCAGCTCATTTACCTGTATGGTTTCAAAAGCATCAACTCATTTACCTGTATGGTACCAATAAGATCAGCTCAGCTAATTTACATGTATGGTACCAATAACATCAGCTCATTTACATGTGAGGTATGAATAACATCAGCTCATTTACCTGTATGGTACCAATAACATCAGCTCATTTACCTGTATGGCACCAATAACATCAGGTCATTTACCTTTATGGTACCAATAACACCAGGTCATTTACCTTTATGCTACCAATATCATCAGCGCATTTACCTGTATGGCACCAATAACATCAGGTCATTTACCTGTGTGGTACCAATAACATCAGGTCATTTACCTGTGTGATACCAATAACGTCAGCCCATTTTTCTGTATGGCACCAAGAACATCAGGTCATTTACCTGTATGGTACCAATAACATCAGGTCATTTACCTCTGTGATACCAACAACATCAGCCCATTTACCAATAACGTCAGCTCATTTACCTGTATGGTATCAATCACGTCAGTTCATTTACCTTTATGGTACCAATAACGTCACTCACTTACCTGTGTCGTATCAGTAACGTCAGCTAATTTACCTGTGTACTAATAACGTCAGCTCATTTACCATTATTGTACCAATAATGTAAGCTCATTTACCTTTGTGGTACCTATAACGTCAGCTTATTTACCTTTATGATATTACCTTTTTGGTTTTGTCATATGACGCTCCTTTCTGAAAACCACATTTTCATTTCCTCCTTGGCTTAGAAACTGCAGTCCATGTCTAGCATTGTGCGTGACTTCCTCAAACAATTGAGTAATTAAGGATGAACAAACTGAACAAGACATCAAACACTCCTAAAATGTCTGAGAGAGAGAGAGAGAGAGAGAAAGAGAGAGAGAGAGAGAGAGAGAGAGAGAGAGAGAGAGAGGAGAGAGAGAGAGAGAGAGAGGAGAGAGAGAGAGAGAGGGTACAAGTCAAAAGGCAGACATAGGCAAAAGCATGACGTACCTGTTGGTGTTCATGCGCTCCAGATCTGTGGGGAGGCTTGAAGGTGGAGAAGTGACTGGAGGATGAAGGGTTCTCTACAACTTGTACTGACTTCACCTCTTGCTTGCATATGTCCCCCTCCTCCTCCATGATGCTGGGATGTCGCTCATCCTCAAAGTTCATGACTTCTTGCTTTTGGCCTGCAGGCACTCGTAACGGGGGTTGCTTCCTCCTTCACAGCTGTAGTATGCCATGTCAGCCTTCTTGGGGCTGTGTAACGCTGCCAGGTTCTCTCTCAATAATGTCATGTTCCACCTGCGGTTGCTTACAGCCACGTCCCCTACTTTGCCGGACAGATCTATTGAGGCACTAAGCATAGTGTCGTTCCTGCTGCTCGGTGTCAAGTCAGCAGCGTTCATATCATCAACGTCTTTGTTGTAATGCTTATCAATGTTACTGTGGGAGCCGTTTTCTATGTCGGTGGAGACGCTTCCGTGATAGTTTTGCATGGAGTCACTTTCTCTTCTGAGTTTGGACTCCCATTGTGAGCTGTAGATTGCAGTGTCGTCTCTCTCAGATGTGAACACAGAAGCGCCGGGATCACTCGTTATTTTTTCCAAGCGTTCAGGCTGGTAGCCAGGCCTGGTCAGAACCTTGTGCCGGTGTTTTTCCGAGACTGGTCTCTGGCGGTTGAAGCAATAGATGAAGAGGAGCGGCGTGAGAACGGCCAGGGCTAGTAGTAAGGTCAGAGAGACCAGGGCGATGACCAGCTTTAGATTAGTGCTGCTGCCCTGTTGCGGCTCATAGGGAGAAGTGATGTCAATCTGAAGCAGGGCTCGCTGAGACATCTGGGGCACCCCGGTGTCACTGACCGTGACAACAATGTTGTAAGAACGCACGTCCCTAGAGAGGATCTGGTTTCCCAGGGTGATGATCCCTGTGACATAGTCAATATTGAAGAGGGCTGAGGAGTTGGTCACACTGATGCTGTAGTGGAGACGGCCGTTGGCGCCGGTGTCGAGATCATAAGCCACCACCTTGGCGATCTCTGAACCAGGGGCAGTGTCCAAAGGAATAGAAACTGAAGGGTTGTCAGGGCTGGGGAAGGTGATGACAGGGTTGTGATCGTTGTTGTCCATTACCTCCACTGTCACCAGGCTCGTAGAGTTCTGTCTGGGAGAGCCCATATCCATAGCGACGATGGTAAAGGAGTAGATATTGGATGTCTCGTAATCCACCACTGAGGTCACCAGAACAGCACCAGAAGAGTTGACACCAACAGGAATCTCAGGCCGTGATTGAGACGTGACCATGTAGTATTCCAGCCGAGCGTTAAGACCAAGATCACCGTCAGTGGCTTTCACTTGGCCCACAAGAGTGCCCAGTGGTGCGTTTTCTTGCAGATGAAAGGTATAGGAGGCAGCGGTGAACACTGGCTGTAAATCATTTTTGTCTGCCACGTTCACGATCACTGTGGCGCTGGCGGTCAGAGGAGAGACACTGTTGTCGTAGGCATACACTCTCAAGACATACTGGGGCTTGGCCTCTCGGTCCAGAAATTGTGTGGTGTAAATATCGCCCAGAACTGTGTCGATGGTGAAGGGGTCACCATTCTTTTCCATGTCATATACTATACGGGCATTCTCATCAGTATCCATGTCCTGGGCCGTCACCTGACCCACCCACGTGCCCTTCACCTCATTCTCCAGCACTGATAACGCGTAGCGGTCGTTAGTAAATGTCGGAGAGTTGTCGTTGCTGTCAGTGACTTGGACATACAACGTGCTCTCTGTGCTCAGAGGAGGACTGCCACTATCCGTACAGCGAATAATAATTGTGTGGTTGGCTTTTTTTTCCCTGTCCAAGGGATGAGCAACGATCAATTTATACTCATTCAACTCCAGTTTCTGGAGCGAGAAAAAGGCACTGTTCAATCGACACGACACTATGCCGTTTCGCCCAAAGTCGTTGTCCATCACTGTTAGAAGAGACACCACACGTCCCATGGCTGCTGTCTCTGGCACGATGGCCACGCGCTGCTCACCGAATAGCGGACTGACCTCTACAACAGGTCTGTCGTTCCGGGTGTCCAGAACCTTTATCACCACACGGCACACCGAGTTCTTAACAGGAACCCCGTTGTCTTGCGCCACCACTTCAAACTGGAAAGTCTTTCCTCCGCAGTTTGCAAGCTCTGACTTTACAATGACTATACCTGTATCTTGATTCACTGCAAACATCTTTTTGATCTCCTGATCAGTCCAGTCTGCCAGGAAATAAGATACTCTAGCATTATCACCCTCATCCGAGTCTCGGGCGCTGACCATCAGAACTATGGAGTCTTTGGGGACACCTTCAGTCAGAGTTTTGCTGTACTCTAATTGGTCAAACTGAGGGGCATTGTCATTGGTGTCCACCACATTTATGGACAATGGCAGACTGGCACTTCTAGGCGGGTTTCCATTATCAAAGGCCACCAGTGAGGTACTGAACAGCTGTCTGGTTTCTCGATCCAGCGAACGCACCACTTTAAGGTTGACCAAGAACTGTATGTCCCCCAAGGCATCCTTGGACCTGGCCACGTGCAGCTGAAAGTGTTGATAACTGGGCTCCAGGGCATACCTCTGCACCTTGTTCTGCAGATCGGCATCCTGGTCTGTGGCAGAGGGCAGCACGAACACGGTGTCTGTGACGGCGTTCTCAGGGATGTTTACCACAAAACTCTCCTGAGAAAACACCGGTGAGTGATCATTGATATCCAGTACTCTAAGAATCACAGTGAATTTCCTGAAGAAGGCTGACATGGGACTGGAGGACTGCACAGCTACGGCTCCCTGCACCACACACACCTCGGCTGTCCCACACATTGACTCACGGTCCAGGGTGGTCTTAGTAGACAGGTCGCCCGATTTCTGGTCCACGAAGAAGGGAGAGTCCCCGCCGCTGTCGTCCACTATGGCGTACTGCAGATTGCTAAGGTCACTTTGACCTAGTACTGAGGTAAGGTTTGCCAATACCGCTACGTTGCCCAGCAATGCCGGCGCTGATTCTTCGGCCAGCTGAAAGCGTAACTCTTGTGCCATTGCAGTAGAGGTCAGCAAGAGTACAGTCAGCAAGGCAGTGAACGGCCTGCTAGTGGAGTTTGTTCCAAACCACATCCTCGTCATTTTGTATTTCGGTAAAGCCGTTGTGCAAGTCTGGGGACAGACAAAAGACGATGACGTTGTTAATAATTGTTTCAGTAGTATGTTTTTTGTGTACATTTTTCGTTCAGGAAACACGGATAGAAACTAACACAAAAAAGAAAGAACACAAAACAACCAAATGCTTAAAGTTTTGATATGCAACATATTTTCCAACACAAAAGAATGAGGTTCGATGCATAAACCAGAAAGTCAACCCTCATATTACAACGAAAACGGAGACAACAATTTAGAAGTAAAAGATAAACAAATTTAAATATGAAACAAGCCACAAAGCGTGAGATTGGACGGGGGAAAACCTGCTTTCACAATCTCCTCTTCCCTCAGCTCCCCCCCCCCTTTCCCCAACCACCTGCCTTTCAGTTCTAATTGACCCCAACTGCCATTTTTGTTAATGAATTGTTTGGATAATTTGTGATACTCAACTAAATCTGTTGTTTAGGTGGATTCTGATAGCCTGGTAGACACGATCTAGCTTATGACTGCTATCAACTCCAGGTCAGAAGAGCTAATGAGTTGTAGCAATGCTGTCACATCCCTTCCATTCAGGTGGCGTACATCCCAGCCGTTAAACAGATCGTGTCAGCGCTGAATATGGATATGATTTGAAATGCATATGTCACCCGCTGAACTAAGCAGTGTCTGAGGACCAATGCCCCCTCTGTCTCTACCACAATTTGCCTCTTTATCCGTCCGTTAGTCTATCCGACCGTGCCGTCTGCCTGTCTGTCTGTCTCTGTCTGTCTGTCTGTCAGTCTGTCTGTCTGTCTGTCTGTCTCTGTCTCTCTCTCTCTCTCTCTCTCTCCTCTCTCTCTCTCTCCTTCTCTCTCCTCTCTCTCTCTCTCTCTCTCTCTCTCCTCTCGGGGAGGGGAATGTACGTGAACCTTTCAGTGCAAGACATGCTTCAGGTCGGTCCTGCTGTATGCAGACAGTAGACTGTTGCTGGTCAATGTAAAGGTGGCCAGCTGTTACAGTACTGCACATGCAGGACCACGTTTGCAGTACCGTTTGTGTACCTGGATGTCGATGTTTTGCATCTGTATGTTTAAATTTTATGCATTGTACCTCAAAGAAGAAAGAAGAATTAAGATGTCGGATATTGAAAGCAGGATATAGTACAGACAGCGTCATGGTTGGACTGACCCTCTTGGTGTTTTATGAAGCAGTCTTCCCATGCAGTGCAGTGACATTGAAGTCAGTCCTGGCCCTCCGAAATCTGCCAGTGCAAATCAGTCCCGTCTGACGGCAGCAGTTGGAGGTGGGTCTAAACAAACACTTTCTGGCCAGGGGGACAGGGGAGTCTGTGCCACGAGAGGCTTTTCTTAGAGGAGTGCCATGAGAGGCCTTTATAAGTGGAGTGCCATGAGAGGCCTTTCTTACAGGAGTGCCATGAGAGGCCTTTCTTAAAGGTGTGCCATGAGAGGCCTTTATTAGAGGAGTGCCATGAGAGGCCTTTCTTAGAGGAGTGCCATGAGAGGCCTTTCTTAGAGGAGTGCCATGAGAGGCCTTTCTTAGAGGAGTGCCATGAGATGCCTTTCTTAGAAGAATGCCATGAGAGGCCTTTCTTAGAGGAGTGCCATGAGAGGCCTTTCTTAGAGGAGTGCCATGAGAGGCCTTTCTTACAGGAGTGCCATGAGAGGCCTTTCTTAGAGGAGTGCCATGAGATGCCTTTCTTAGAGGAATGCCATGAGAGGCCTTTATTAGAGGAGTGCCATGAGAGGCCTTTCTTAGAGGAGTGCCATGTGAGGCCTGTCTTACAGGAGTGCCATGAGAGGCCTTTATAAGTGGAGTGCCATGAGAGACCTTTATAAGTGGAGCGCCATGAGAGGCCTTCATAAGTGGAGTGCCATGAGAGGCCTTTCTTAGAGGAGTGTCATGAGAAACCTCTCTTAGTGGAGTGCCATGAGAGGCCTTTCTTAGAGGAGTGCCATGAGAGGCCTTTCTTAGTGGAGTGCCATGAGATGCCTTTCTTAGAGGAATGCCATGAGAGGCCTTTCTTAGAGGAGTGCCATGAGAGGCCTTTCGTAGAGGAGTGCCATGAGAGGCCTTTCTTAGAGGAGTGCCATGAGATGCCTTCTTAGAGGAGTGCCATGAGAGGCCTTTATTATAGGAGTGCCATGAGAGGCCTTTCTAGAGGAGTGCCATGAGAGGCCTTTCTTAGAGGAGTGCCATGAGAGGCCTTTATAAGTGGAGTGCCATGAGAGGCCTTTCTTAGAGGAGTGCCATGAGAGGCCTTTCTTAGAGGAGTGCCATGAGAGGCCTTATTTAGAGGAGTGCCATGTGAGGCCTTTCTTAGAGGAGTGCCATGCGAGGCCTTTCTTAGAGGAGTGCCATGAAAGGCCTTTCTTAGAGGAGTGCCATGAAAGGCCTTTCTTACAGGAGTGCCATGAAAGACCTTTATTAGAGGGGGAGTGCCATGAGAGGTCTCTATTACAGGAGCGCCATGAGAGGCCTTTTTAGTGGAGTGCCATGAACGACCTTTATTACATGAGTGCCATAAGAGGCCTGTATTAGTGGAGTGCCTTGAAAGACCTTTATTAGTGGCGGAGTGCCTTGAAAGACCTTAATGGTGAATGCCCTGACAGACATTTATTGTAGGGGAGTGCCATGAAAGACCTTTATTATAGGGGAGTGCGATGAGAGGCCTTTATTATAGGGGCGTGCCATGAAAGACCTTTATTACAGGGGGAGTGCCATAAAAGACCTTTATTACAGGGGAGTGCCATGAGAGGCCTTTATATAGGAGTGCCATGAGAGGCCTTTCTTAGAGGAGTGCCATGAGAGGCCTTTATAAGTGGAGTGCCATGAGAGGCCTTTCTTAGAGGAGTGCCATGAAAGGCCTTTCTTAGAGGAGTGCCATGAGAGGCCTTTCTTACAGGAGTGCCATGAGAGGCCTTTATAAGTGGAGTGCCATGAGAGGCCTTTCTTAGAGGAGTGCCATGAGAGGCCTTTCTTAGAGGAGTGCCATGAGAGGCCTTTATAAGTGGAGTGCCATGAGAGGCCTTTCTTAGAGGAGTGCCGTGAGAGGCCTTTCTTAGAGGAGTGCCATGAGAGGCCTTTCTTAGAGGAGTGCCATGAGAGGCCTTTCTTAGAGGAGTGCCATGCGAGGCCTTTCTTAGAGGAGTGCCATAAAGGCCTTTCTTAGAGGAGTGCCATGAAAGGCCTTTCTTACAGGAGTGCCATGAGAGGCCTTTCTTAGAGGAGTGCCATGAAAGGCCTTTCTTAGAGGAGTGCCATGAGAGGCCTTTCTTAGAGGAGTGCCATGAGAGGCCTTTCTTAGAGGAGTGCCATGAGAGGCCTTTCTTAGAGGAGTGCCATGAGAGGCCTTTCTTAGAGGAGTGCAATGAGAGGCCTTTATTGGTGGAGTGCCATGAGAGGCCTTTCTTAGAGGAGTGCCATGAGATGCCTTTATTAGTGGAGTGCCATGAAAGACCTTTATTAGAGGGGGAGTGCCATGAGAGGCCTTTATTAGTGGAGTGCCATGAAAGACCTTCGCGGAGTGCCTTGAAAGACCTTAATTGGTGGAATGCCCTGACAGACCTTTATTGTAGGCGGAGTGCCATGAAAGACCTTTATTATAGGGGGAGTGACATGAAAGACCTTTATTATAGGAGAAGTGCCATGAAGGTCTTTATCAGTGGAGTGCCATGAGAGGCCTTTATTGGTGGAGTGCCATGAGAAGCCTTTATTGGTGGAGTGCCATGAGAGACCTTTATTAGTGGCGTGCCATGAGAGGCCTTTATTAGAGGAGTGCCATGAGAGGCCTTTATAAGAGGATTGCCATGCGAGGTCTTTATTGGTGGAGTGCCATGCGAGGTCTTTATTGGTGGCGTGCCATGAGAGGCCTTTATTAGAGGAGTGCCATGAGAGGCCTTTCTTAAAGGAGTGCCATGAGAGGCCTTTCTTAAAGGAGTGCCATGAGAGGCCTTTATTAGAGGAGTGTCATGAGAGGCCTGTATTAGAGGAGTGTCATGAGAGGCCTTTCTTAGAGGAGTGCCATGAGAGGCCTTTCTTAGAGGAGTGCCATGAGAGGCCTTTCTTAGAGCAGTGCCATGAGAGGCCTTTCTTAGAGGAGTGCCATGAGAGGCCTTTATTAGAGGAGTACCATGAGAGGCCTTTCTTAGAGGAGTGCCATGAGAGGCTTTTCTTAGAGGAGTGCCATGAGAGGCCTTTCTTAGAAGAGTGCCATGAGATGTCTTTCTTAGAGGAATGCCATGAGAGGCCTTTCTTAGAGGAGTGCCATGAGAGGCCTTTATTAGAGGAGTACCATGAGAGGCCTTTCTTATAGGAGTGCCATGAGAGGCCTTTCTTAGAGGAGTGCCATGAGAGGCCTTTATTAGAGGAGTGTCATGAGAGGCCTTTATTAGAAGAGTGTCATGAGAGGCCTTTCTTAGAAGAGTGCCATGAGAGGCCTTTCTTAGAGGAGTGCCATGAGAGGCCTTTCGTAGAGCAGTGCCATGAGAGGCCGTTATTAGAGGAGTGCCATGAGAGGCCTTTATTAGAGGAGTACCATGAGAGGCCTTTCTTAGAGGAGTGCCATGAGAGGCCTTTCTTAGAGGAGTGCCATGAAAGGCCTTTCTTAGAGGAGTGCCATGAGATGTCTTTCTTAAAGGAATGCTATAGAGGCCTTTCTAGAGGAGTGCCATGAGAGGCCTTTATTAGAGGAGTACCATGAGAGGCCTTTTTTATAGGAGTGCCATGAGAGGCCTTTATTATAGGAGTGCCATGAGATGCCTTTCTTAGAGGAATGCCATGAGAGGCCTTTCTTAGAGGAGTGCCATGAGAGGCCTTTATTATAGGAGTGCCATGAGAGGCCTTTCTTAGAGGAGTGCCATGAGAGGCCTTTCTTACAGGAGTGCCATGAGAGGCCTTTCTTAGAGGAGTGCCATGAGATGCCTTTCATAGAGAAATGCCATGAGAGGCCTTCATAAGTGGAGTGCCATGAGAGGCCTTTCTTAGAGGAGTGCCATGAGATGCCTTTCGTAGAGGAATGCCATGAGAGGCCTTTATTATAGGAGTGCCATGAGAGGCCTTTGTTAGAGGAGTGCCATGAAAGGCCTTCCTTAGAGGAGTGCCATGAGAGGCCTTTCTTAGAGGAATGCCATGAGAGGCCTTTATTATAGGAGTGCCATGAGAGGCCTTTCTTAGAGGAGTGCCATGAGACGCCCTTCTTAGAGGAGTGCCATGAGAGACCTTTCTTAGAGGAGTCCCATGACAGGCCTCTCTTAGAGGAGTGCTATGAGAGGCCTCTCATGGTGGAGTGCCATGAGAGGCCTTTCTTAGAGGAGTGCCATGAAAGGCCTTTCTTGGTGGAGTGCCATGAGAGGCCTTTATAAGTGAGTGCCATGAGAGGCCTTTCTTGGTGGAGTGCCATGAGAGGCCTTTATAAGTGGAGTGCTATGAGAGGCCTTTCTTAGAGGAGTGCCATTAGAGGCCTTTATAAGTGGAGTGCCATGAGAGGCCTTTCTTAGAGGAGTGCCATGAGAGGCTTTTCTTACAGGAGTGCCATGAGAGGCTTTTCTTAGAGGAGTGCCATGGGAGGCCTTTCTTAGAGAGTGCCATGAAAGGCCTTTCTTAGAGAGAGTGCCAAGAGAGGCCTTTCTTAGAGGAGCGCTATGAGAGGCCTTTCTTAGAGGAGTGCTATGAGAGGCCTTTATTATAGGAGTGCCATGAAAGGCCTTTTTTAGAAGAGTGCTATGAGAGGCCTTTCTTAGAGGAGTGCTATGAGAGGCCTTTCTTAGAGGAGTGCTATGAGAGGCCTAGATTAGTGGAGTGCCATGAGAGGCCTTTATAAGTGGAGTGCCATGAGAGGCCTGTTTTACAGGAGTGCCATGAGAGGCCTTTATAAGTGGAGTGCCATGAGAGGCCTTTATAAGTGGAGTGCCATGAGAGGCCTTTATAAGTGGAGTGCCATGAGAGGCCTTTCTTAGAGGAGTGTCATGGAAACCTCTCTTAGTGGAGTGCCATGAGAGGCCTTTCTTAGAGGAGTGCCATGAGAGGCCTTTCTTAGTGGAGTGCCATGAGATGCCTTTCTTAGAGGAATGCCATGACAGGCCTTTATTATAGGAGTGCCATGAGAGGCCTTTGTTGGAGGAGTGCCATGAGAGGCCTTTCTTAGAGGAGTGCCATGAGATGCCTTTCTTAGAGGAATGCCCTGAGAGGCCTTTATTATAGGAGTGCCATAAGAGGCCTTTCTTAGAAGAGTGCCATGAGAGGCCTTTCTTAGAGGAATGCCATGAGAGGCCTTTCTTAGAGAAGTGCCATGAGAGGCCTTTATTATAGGAGTGCCATGAGAGGCCTTTCTTAGAGGAGTGCCATGAGAGGCCTTTCTTACAGGAGTGCCATGAGAGGCCTTTCTTAATGGAGTGCCATGAGATGCTGTTCATAGAGGAATGCCATGAGAGGCCTTTATAAGTGGAGTGCCATGAGAGGCCTTTCTTAGAGGAATGCCATGAGATGCCTTTCTAAGAGGAATGCCATGAGAGGCCTTTATTATAGGAGTGCCATGAAAGGCCTTTCTTAGAGGAGTGCCATGAGAGGCCTTTCTTAGAGGAGTGCCATGAGATGTCTTTCTTAGAGGAATGCCATGAGAGGCCTTTATTATAGGAGTGCCATGAGAGGCCTTTCTTACAGGAGTGCCATGAGAGGCCTTTCTTAGAGGAGTGCCATGAGAGGCCTTTCTTAGAGGAGTCCCATGAGAGGCCTCTCTTAGAGGAGTGCTATGAGAGGCCTTTCTTGGTGGAGTGCCATGAGAGGCCTTTCTTAGAGGATTGCCATGAAAGGCCTTTCTTGGTGGAGTGCCATGAGAGGCCTTTATAAGTGGAGTGCCATGAGAGGCCTTTCTTGGTGGAGTGCCATGAGAGGCCTTTATAAGTGGAGTGCCATGAGATGCCTTTCTTAGAGGAATGCCATGAGAGGCCTTTATTATAGGAGTGCCATGAGAGGCCTTTCTTAGAGGAGTGCCATGAGAGGCCTTTCTTAGAGGAGTGCCATGAGATGCCTTTCTTAGAGGAATGCCATGAGAGGACTTTATTATAGGAGTGCCATGAGATGCCTTTCTTAGAGGAGTGCCATGAGAGGCCTTTCTTAGAGGAGTGCCTTGAGAGGCCTTTCTTAGAGGAGTACCATGAGAGGCCTCTCTTAGAGGAGTGCTATGAGAGGCCTTTCTTGGTGGAGTGCCATGAGAGGCCTTTCTTAGAGGAGTGCCATGAAAGGCCTTTCTTGGTGGAGTGCCATGAGAGGCCTTTATAAGTGGAGTGCCATGAGAGGCCTTTCTTGGTGAGTGCCATGAGAGGCCTTTATAAGTGGAGTGCCATGAGAGCCTTTCTTAGAGGAGTGCCATGAGAGGCCTTTATAAGTGGAGTGCCATGAGAGGCCTTTCTTAGAGGAGTGCCATGAGAGGCCTTTCTTACAGGAGTGCCATGAGAGGCTTTTCTTAGAGGAGTGCCATGAGAGGCCTTTCTTAGAGGAGTGCCATGAAAGGCCTTTCTTAGAGGAGTGCCATGAGAGGCCTTTCTTAGAGGAGTGCTATGAGAGGCCTTTCTTAGGGGAGTGCTATGAGAGGCCTTTATTATAGGAGTGCCATGAAAAGCCTTTTTTAGAGGAGCGCTATGAGAGGCCTTTCTTAGAGGAGTGCTATGAGAGGCCTTTCTTAGAGGAGTGCTATGAGAGGCCTAGATTAGTGGAGTGCCATGAGAGGCCTTTATAAGTGGAGTGCCATGAGAGGCCTTTCTTACAGGAGTGCCATGAGAGGCCTTATAAGTGGAGTGCCATGAGAGGCCTTTATAAGTGGAGTGCCATGAGAGGCCTTTATAAGTGGAGTGCCATGAGAGGCCTTTCTTAGAGGAGTGTCATGAGAAACCTCTCTTAGTGGAGTGCCATGAGAGGCCTTTCTTAGAGGATTGCCATGAGAGGCCTTTCTTAGTGGAGTGCATTGAGAGGCCTCTCTTAGTGGAGTGCCATGAGAGGCCTAGATTAGTGGAGTGCCATGAGAGGACTGAATCACGGGCATGTATGGACCCCAGCCACCTCCTGCTTACAGATGAAGAATTGCAGGATTCATAAACGTCTTTTAATTGAATTAAAACAAATGGATATAATCTGGCTGGTGCTAACTCCTTCATAAAGAGGATATTTTTCCGTATTTTCATTAGTACTGTGACTATGAGGAAACGACCGTTTGAATATTATCGATATGATATCAATAACGCATCCTTACATCTTAATACTACCGTAGGGCTGATTGCTGGGTTGTAATCTGGTCAACGCCAACTCCCCGTACAATTAAAAAAAAATCAGACAACACCCACCCATCCCATCCCCGTGCACATGTGTGTGTGTGTGTGTGTGTGTGTGTGTGTGTGTGTGTGTGTGTGTGTGTGTGTGTGTGTGTGTGTGTGTGTGTGTGTGTGTGTGTGTGTGTGTAGTGTGCGTGCGTGCGGGTGTATATTATATATATATATATATATATATATATATATATATATATATATATATATATATATATATATATATATATATATATGAATGCTTATCTCCCCCTATTTCTTCAATCTAAGACATAAGAGCAAGCTTTGTTTATAATTGAATATACATATATATATATATATATATATATTGTGTGTGTGTGTGTGTGTGTGTGTGTGTGTGTGTGTGTGTGTGTGTGTGTGTGTGTGTGTGTGTATGTGTGTGTGTGTGTGTGTGTGTGTGTGTGTTCAAACGTGTGTAAGGGTGTATATGTTTGCGCTTCTCTGTGTCTGTGTGTCTGTTTGCGCGCGTGCGTACAAAAGACAACTAGAAAAACTGAAAGAAAAGCATTAGAATAATCTAAAATATTGTTTCCGTACAATATTTGAGAACTTTGTTGAGTCCTGTGACACAGAATTCCATTTGGTGTCAAGAAATGTCACAAACTCGCTCTCAGCTACAGCGCAGAGTTTAGGCTTACCATGCTGTTGAAAAGAAACAAACAAAAGCAGTTATTTTTCAGCAAGAAACGATTTTCCTGAGCAGGGTGTGGTCGTGCCAAGCCAAAAAACCGAGAAGAGCGCGTCACAAGGATGCCTAACCCAGCCTTCGGCTCGTGGTGTCGGCTGCAGTGTTCAGGGAGAAAAATCGATGCCCAATGCAGTCACCAGCTAACATTTCTCGGCATTGCTGAGAAAAAAACCAAAAAAACAAACAGAGCTGGAAAACCGTGTAATACGTTATTTTTCTTCGGCATAGAAGATCGGTGGGTTGTATTGGCAGAATAGCTGAAAACACGACTTGCAGCTTCGGATGAAATTGTTGCTAGAAACTGTGTATTTACACACCAAATGTCACCACCGGTCGTTCTGATTTCTTTTGGTTAAAACTACATATAGACCTATGAATACAATCTTATTTACAAAGATTCTTTCACGTTTGTTTACGCTCGTTTTTTTGTGTTCGCGTTTGTAGGTTTGTCTAAAAGTAAACACAGCGCTTTAATAAAAGAACATGTTGGTTGACTGATTTATGTAACAACCATAAATATAGCTAGCCGTATAACTGTTCTTCAGTTTACATGAATTTTTTCAAGGGTTAATCAGAAACACTATGTTATCACTGGCCTATTTAGTTAAGAATCAAGAACACAACGCTTATTACCGGGCTATTTAATTTAGTCCTGCGTTTGTATTGTGCGTCCCTCTAAGATTGAAAGTATAGTCCGCAATTTACAACAGTGATCCTGCTGTTTTGTGTCCCCATCCACAATCCCCACCCTGCCATTCTCCCTCTCTAACACTACCGCCGTCATCCGTCTCTCTGCTTTCGCTATCAGGACTTTTTCTTCTGGAGCTTTTCTGGCCGAGCCCTGTCTGGCGTCTTTTGGCATGACAGATGCGCAGGACTTCAATTTACTGACTGCGGCCTGTGGGCCCAGATGTCTCGGACCTTCACTCGTGTGGGAATTCTAACTTTTAAAATTTCTTTTTTTTTCCAAAACTGATCAGTGTCTATATCAACCCAATATAAAACAGATCTACACAAATGTGAAGACTGGGAATGTAAGCTAGAAAGCAATAACAATAAAACAAAGTAAACAAATCCGATCGACATAACTGTGAGTGAAAAAGAAACCCACGAAACAAATCATACATATGGAACAGGTCAATAGGAAATTGAAGGGAAGGGGAGGGGAATACGGGATGGAGTAGGGGAAGAAGAAAAGGGAAAAAAATCTCTGTCATTACGAAAATGACTAGGCAAAGATTGTGGTTGGGAGGGGAAAGGATGGTTGAAGAACTCGGCGCTATAGCGTATGTTAGACTTTTCTCCTAAAGCCTATCGGAACCGCACAAATGTGTCTGTGGGTAGAGTATGCCAACAGGCGACTGTCCTCTCCGTGTGAGACCTGTAAGTAGGTTGGACTGTTCATACGGTGGAACATCGCGATCCCACGGTTTGTCGTAAATTGCGACAAAACGTGGCGATCCCCACCCCCACCGCAGGTGGTGTGTGTGTGTGTGTGTGTGTGTGTGTGTGTGTGTGTGTGTGTGTGTGTGTGTGTGTGTGTGTGTGTGTGGTGTGTGTGTGTGTGTGTGTGTGTGCGTGTGTGTGTGTGGCGGGGTGAAGGGTGGGGGAATCACTGCGAAATGTCGTAATTGTGACAAAACACTGGGGCCGCCCGCCATGGAATACCTTAATTGTAACCAAACTTGGGGCGCCATCAAGGAATGCCACAAATTGCGATATTCCGTGGCGAGAGCCCCCATGTGTGTGTGTGTGTGTGTGTGTGTGTGTGTGTGTGTGTGTGTGTGTGTGTGTGTGTTGTGTGTGTGTGTGTGTGTGTGTGGTGCGTGTGTGTGGCGCGCGCGCGCGCGTGCATGTGTGGATGCACGCGCGCGTGTGCGTATGTGTGTGCAAGTGTGTGCGTGAGCGCGCGCGCCTGTGTGTGTGTGTGTGTGTGTGTGTGTGTGTGTGTGTGTGTGTGTGTGTGTGTGGTGTGTGTGTGTGTGTGTGTGTGTGTGTGTGTGTGTGTGTGTGTGTGTGTGTGTGTGTGTGTGTGTGTGTGTGTGTGTGTGTGTGTGTGTGTGTGTGTGTGTGGTGCGTGCGCTGGCTAAATGGCATGGAAAAAAGGGCAGCAATTCAAGGATGACCTCACAGACATATTTTCAAAACACATGTTTCGACCCAAAAGTGTCACACCTTGATATATGGGAAGAATGTCAGCCTAATACGTCGTACCAAAAATCATAACATTTCGGTAATTTTCAAATGCAAAAGAGGCTTTCAGCTTTATTTCATGCATTGATTTATTGAATCTTTTCTTAAATGAGTCTTTTTAACATATACATATGACAATTCATGCTTCCTTTTTGCGTACAGCTTGCGACGGGGAATGGCAGCCACATTCAACTTATCGATCACAAGTCAAGCCAAACTCTGTAGTAATGAGCTAGCTGGCATAGACCGGTCTGAAATTTTTTTTTAAATGAGGGACAGGTGTGTAATCAAATTTTTGGCATGGTTATTGCCTTCATTTGGACGCTTTCTCAAACAGATAGCTTAAAACAACATCATCTCAAAGCTTTTGTGTTTATGTAGCCGGTTTGTCTCACAGACAGTTTAAAACATCATGTTAAAGCTCATTTGTCTTTATTTAGCCGGTTTATCTCACAGGCATCTTAAAACAAAATAATCTCAAAGCTCCATTGTCTTTATTCAGCCGGTTTGTCTCACAGATAGCTTAAAACATCAGTTCAAAGCTCCTTTATGTTTATATGCCCGTTTTGTCTGACAGACAGCTTAAAACAACATCATCTCAAAGCAAAAACAGAACCAAGCACAACACAGAAAACAGCTTAAGGATGCATACTTTTCACCGTTGTGTCATCTGCTGTCACCTCCCTTTTTGGTGTCGACCTCCCCCATTCCCAAGGCTTTCGTACAATACCAAGGGGATGAATGGCTGTTGGGTTTCATTCTCGAACTGTGCATGCAGTCTGACCCAAGGGCTACACCATGCTGACGGATTTCATATCTGTGGGCATTCCCTACAGGTATGGACAACCACTGCCCTTCCCTGGTATGAGGCTCTGTGAGGGCGACCGCTTACCTGAGTGGGAGTGCGAACACTAATGGATCTCGAATACTTTGTCTTGGGGATCACTGGGTGCAAGCTCTGGGACTTAGAACTGTGTCTCCTCAAAACAATAGTCGGCACAGCGAAAGGGGTGGGAGAAGAAGAAAGGTAGGTAGAACGACTGTAGAAGAAGTATTTCTGGATTTTTACTTGGAACCGCTGCAGTGACTGAAAGAGGATCTCAACAATTGACAAACTAGCATGTGACTTTGATGTTCTGTGTCTTCAAGAAATTAGACGTACTGTTCACAGACCATTACGCTTGGATGACTTCATAATCTTTCAGAAGCATGATGACGATGATAGCTTTGATAATAAGAAGCAACTTGAAAAGCAAACTGTCCAGCACTCGTAAACTAATGGGTGTGCGACTAGAAAGACCTGATAGTAAGTAGCAAAAGCCACGTGCTCGTCAGTGCATACACGCATCCGGGTTCCCCCACATTAAAAATGACTTGGATCTTTATGGAGGGAATAGAAAATAAAATTTGGTGACTATGCAATAAAATTTCATATCCTACTCCGTGGTTTAACCAAGCATAACTAAACCCAGGCTAAATAAAGTGTTTTTAACCATTCTTGCCCTGCTTACTTTACTATTTGTATCCATATTAATGAGCATTGACTACGCCTGGCGTGGGATTCAGGGCATATCCATTTTAAGAATTTTCAACCAATATTTATTACATCTGACGGCACTAGTAATGTAAAGAGGGTATCACCCAGTTTCCACAAATACAAACTTGTTGGATAGTTTTAAAGGGACTCTAAGGAAGCGTTTACATGCGAGTGAATGTACCTTAACGGTTAATTGTCTTATGAGTGTGGATATGAGTGTGGATCAAGAGCCGCCCTATAAGCTCTTAGCCCTGGGGAAGGACACCCCAGTGAACAAACCATCTCCAGCTATGGACAACTTACTCTATATAGACCCCACATTTCAGATGCATACAATAATACAGACTGAACTTGAGAATCACAAATTTCAAAAAAGCAATTCTTGAAATGTCGTCTAGTTTACTAATGCATTCAATCCACTGCACACATGCTGTCCTGCCCGTCACTGCCAGAGCCTCAACGCCTCTATTCAAACTCATTTCAGTCGTAAAAACAAAGGCTAGATTGTTTCACTCGTTCACTTCTTCCAATACTTTGCCACCTAGAAGTCCATCTTTCACTTTTGCCTGGAGCAAGGGCGACCACCCCCAACCAGGCGGATCCCCAGGTGGCGGATAGGGGGATGCCTCCAGATATAAGGGTTAGCTGCGATAGAAGTCAGGCTTGCCTGATCGAATAAGCAGTCCCAGAGCAACTAGCGATGTTCCTAGCAGGATAGGGCGGGAAGATAGGTGGCACTGTTATCTCCACTGAAACACCCCATGTATCCAATGACAGGAGCATCATGTGATCAAGAGCCGCGCTATAAGCTCTTAGCCCTGGGGAAGGACACCCCAGTGAAGAAACCATCTCCAGCTATGGACGAATAGCCGGGTTGATTGGACCCGTCAGCCCACGAGTTCATTCAGATATAAAAACAAGTCAAAGTCGGATGTGCTGGTCCTGACTTGTCAGGGAATAACGGCAGCACAACGCATCCAGATATAAAAACAAGTCAACGCATCCAGATATAAAAACAAGTCAACGCATCCAGATATAAAAACAAGTCATATGGCAATCAACCGTAGAGCCTCTCCATGTGGTGCTCGTTCTTTGGAGACCCGCCAGGTTGGAAGGAGACACAAAGGTGGAGCCCTCATCCTGGTAAAGAATCACATTCCAGCAAAGCATATTAGAGTGGATACTGAGGAAAACGCAGAAATCACTGGTGGGTAGGGGGAGGGTGTTATGCTGCAGGATAAGCAAATAAGAATATACAATGTCTACTGCCCGATAGACAGCTTTCTCTGCATGCTATGGATATCATTCAGGATGGCTGCCTAATTGTCGGTGACTTCAATAGCCACTCTCACTGCTGGGATACAGTGAAACAAACCCAAGAGGACGGGAGGTAGAAGACAGGCAGACTGACCAGCAGCCACACCTGCTGAACCTGCCAGATGACCCTCCAACATTCTAATCACGCAGATGGCTAACATCAACAACACCAGACTTAGCCTTTGCCGCCAACAGCCTGCAGGCAAGTGCAGAAAGGACACTGTTCGACCAGTTAGCTGGTAGTGACCACACACCTGTGAAACTTTCTTTCAACCTCCACAACCATCCATGGCAGTATGGAACTACAAGAAAGCTAGATGGGAAAACTACTCTGTGGTCAATGATGAATACACAGTGAACATAAAAACTCGACGAAAAGACGTAAGCCAAATGACCAAGGCCTTCAACGCAGCAATATTAAAAGCAGCTGCAGAAACCAGGAAGAACTACGAGCCCTATCGGACTGAGGAACTCCAGCAGTTGGAAGATCAAGTAAACGCAGCAAGAGAAAAAGTAGAGGAAAGAACCAACAACAGAAAATAACATCAGCCTTAAAGAAAAAACGGCTTCATATACAAAAGCATTCATCCAGGCTGCACGAAACAACTGGAAAAGAAAAACTAAAAATCTGAACATGGAAAAAGATGAAAGGAAACTCTGGAATTTTGCCAGTCCCATGAACAATGAAAAACCAACGGCAGCACCTATTGCTTGAGAAGAAAATGAAGAAATCCTGACCGGCAGACAACCTCAAGACCTTTTTATTAACAACTTTGAAAAGATCAGTAACATCAACATCTCCAGGCAGAGCAAAGGAACTGTTACAACAACAAAGTACAGGAAAATGGACACAGAAGAAGACGTAATGAAGAAACCCTTCACAGTAACAGAACTCAATGAAGGGATAAAGCAGCTACAAAAGGAGAAATCAACAGGACATGATGGCATTACAAATGAGATGTTGCAACACCTTGGATCGTCTGCACGGAAGACGCTAGTGGACATCTTCAACGCCAGCTGGAAAAATGCATCTGTATCTCAGTCATGGAAGGATGCCATTATGATCCCTATCCACAAAAAGCGAAAAGACAAAACCAAAGCAGACAGTTACAGACCCATAAGTCTTACTAGATGTTTTGGGAAACTTATGGAGAGGCTTATCAACAACAGGCTGACTTGGTACCTCAAGAAAAACGATGCTATCTCTGGCAGGCGGGCTGGATTCAGACAACACAGATCCACACAGGACCAGGTCGCATATCTTGCACAAGAAATAGAAGATGCCCTCCAAGACAAGAAGCACACCATAGCGATCTGGATCGAACCAGAAAAAAGCTTTTGATAAAATCTGGAAAAAGCTGAAGATGCACCAGTATGGGATCACAGGCCACATATACAACTGGATCAGCCAGTACCTGACCAACAGAAAAGCCCGGGAACAAAATAGAAAGCACCAGCGCAAGCAAAAAACAATGGAAGGAGGCGTCCCACAAGGTAGCGTAGAGAACCCTACGTTGTTTATCATCTTCACGAACGACATCCTGGATGACATCCCTGCATGGATCTATGGTGCAATTTATGCAGATGACCTAAACAATAAATGTTACAACAACCACAGTAAGGATCCAGAAAGCCATGAACAAGATCGAGACATGGACAAAGAAATGGCTTGTGACCATTAATACCAGGAAAACAGCATATACTATTTTCAGCCTGATTAAAAAAAGAACAAAGTGCACGCCTCCAGGTGAATGATCGTGTCCTTCCACAGGGCAAGTCACCAACCTATCTAGGAGTCACCTTTGACTCAAGAATGACCTGGAAACGTCAGATCGACAACCGCACAGCAAGAGCCAGAAGAAAAATGTCAGTAGAAAGAAGGAGAAACAATTCAATCAAACTGGGCAGAAACTGAATGCCATGAATACCATTTTCATCTATAGAAGCTGCAGTTTCATTAATAAAAATAGAATAAAGAACTGGACTAAGTACTCAACCCTGTCGTAAACCTACGGGACATTAAAAAAGATCGGTTAATCCACCTTGCACTCTTACACAAGATCACACAGAGCTGTAAATTGCCATAACTGCTTTTTTAAACTTTCCATATATATTGATCTGTGATCATACATCGAATAAAGGCTCGCGTTGGACAGAATCAAAAGCCTTCCTTGGGTCCACAAAATGGGCATAAAGCTTCCCACCTCTTTCGGAAAAAAACATTTCTCAACAATAGCATTCAACGTAAAGATATGGTCAAAAGTTAAACATCCTTTCCAAAATCCAGCTTGTGTTTCTGTCAATACATTGTGAGTTTCAACCCAGTTAATTAATCGTTTTTTGAGGACAGCTGTATAGCATTTACTGGTTAGACTTAATAAAGAAATTCCTCTGTAATTTTCTGTCCATGTCTGGTCACCTTAAAAAAAAAGGAACAATTGCTTTTGGCCATTCCTCTGGACATATTCCGGTATCAAATATGACGTTAAACAATTTTGTCAAAAAAGAGATTTCAGGCATAATTCCGTCAGTGCCAGCAGCTTGCCTTTTTTCAATTTACGAACAGCTTCCATAACCTTGTCTTCATTTATTGCTCTATTCAAAACGTCACCATTTGACATATAATTATCTGACAAATTAAAAGTGTTATCCATTTTCTTTTTTTCCCCAGAATAATACTGGTTCCGAAAATGATTAAACCATTGGTTTTTGTTTATAGTAGGGAACACACTGACTTTCTTTCTACCAGACATTTGTCTAACATCCTTCCTGAACGATTTACTGTCTTTACCATGAGAAGCTAACAGTTTCGATTTAGTACGTTTACAACTAGACTTTTTATCTTCTTAAGATCTCCTAACCTCAGTAAAAAGACGCAAATTGAAATGGTATGGACACATCATACGATCAACAGGCCTTGCCAAGACAATCATGCAGGGCACAGTACCAGGACAAAGGCGAAGAGGTCGACAAAGGAAAGATGGGAGGATAACATCACGGAGTGGACAGGCCTGCGGCTGAGAAATACGTTACGGAGGGCAGAGAACAGAGAGGAATGGAGAAGGATGGTTGTCACTGCTTCAGGGTGCCCCCACGGACCGACGTCTAAGGGATCTAGTCAAGTCAAGTCAAGAAGTATTTGTACTCTTTCCTCTTCCTCATAAAAGACACCCTATGTTTAGTGAAGTTGGTTCGTCGAAATTCAGTGTACGTCTAGTTCTTGTCTTAAGTTTATTGCACTCTTTGTCAAACCATATAGCATAAACACGTTTTTTACACAGTCACTGAAAGCAATTATAGCATTTGTAAACAGGCGCAATGCGTGATTTATGTCAAAGTCAACTACATGTGTTGCCCTATACGACAAGTCTTGAGATCAAAATGTAAATTACCCACAAAATGTTGTTCTAAAGATTCATCCGAAATCTATCTTTCCTGGCACTTTTGTCAAGGGAATCTTCATTTACAGAATTTTCAACACTGTCACGTTCATGTAAAGTTATACAAACGGGTAAATGCGGCGAGTCAATTAGAGACGAAACACATAGGGAGCTAACACAATATTCACGACATAAGTCACTTGACATAATGAAATAGTCAATTAGCCTCCCACCAGTGTTTAACAAATAGGTAAATGATTCATCAAATCCAAAATTCGCTATTTAGCTATGACACATTGAACAGACAGATAGCAAATCTTTACCAAAGTTAGAAATTTCCTTGTCATCTGACTTTCGTTTGAAAATAGGAATGTCATCATCAACACAATGATTAAAGGGAAGAAATTCGTCACTCATCCAAACATTCTCACATCCAGTCCTTGCATTCAAGTCACCAAAAATCATAACACAGAAATTATCAATTTTTTTCACGCAAGTCAATCGAACATTGTTCTAAGATTTCTAAACCAAACCCCTATTGTGACAGACCCCAATATTTGCTATCGCATGGGTGAATGTAAACACAATTTAAAAGGACATTTTCCTTTGTACCAGTGAAAACGTTTTTCAGTTCAGGAACAATCATATGTTGATATTTTACGAACAAAATTTAAGAGTGAATTTCAAACAAAAACAATAACTCCATCTGAGTATCTTCCTTGCCATGGCAGTTTCACAGCTTCAGACACAAATGCCTCATAGTAGTTAAATGGTGTGTAATTTGTGGCACTGGCATAGACAAAAGTTTCATTTAGAGAAAAAATGTCAAATGAGTTTAGCGTATTAACTGCATCTTTTACGTCCAGTTTCTTCACGCGGCCTTCACAGTTTCAAGCGCTAATCTGTATACATGATGGGCCTCAACCACCCCCTTATCTGTCACCGCCTCCCCTTTCCCCATTCCTTTTGGCCACCCCACTCCCTTTCCCAACTTTTTCTCTGGCCCCTTTCCCCCCAGCTACCCTACTCCCCCGTCTCCTCCCTGAGCCTTTCATCGTGCTCTTTCTGTTTCCCACTGATTGCGGTTCTTTTTCTTTTCTTTGGCTGTTGGTTTTCACCCAGTTTTGCTGCTTCTCCATTCTGCTCGAACAGCTGCTTGTTGATCCGAATCGAACGCGTTGCTGTGTGTCAACGGGACTTCTGGTTCGATCAGGGATTGACGCAGGGGCCAGGTATCTGTACAGGAATTCCGTGCCCATTCTTGTGTTTGTCAACTGTCGGAAAGTATCGTGACGCATTGCCGATTTGTCGCTTGTCTCTTGTTAGCTTTTTTTTTTCTTTTTCTTTTTTGGTACTCAGACTTTGTAAGCTATGTAGGCGCTGTGTGTCGATTTCGCTTTCGTGTATGGAAGTTTCAACGCAGGGAATTCACGTTGTGTCAAGTTGTGGTTCCAGTCGTTTTGGGTCCATTCGCTCTCGTTCTCTTCATTGTTCGTATTTGAAGCTTTCATCGTTGTTTCTTTGTCCTTGCATCGTCTTCACTATCTTCATCTCTTCTTTCCCTTCTTGACATAGTTTGATCAACTGTTCTGCCTTAATGTCCCATGTCACCTTTTGTGACCAACTTATCGAACCTCATCATCGGTTTCTCTCCCATGTCGTACAGCTGGCTGGCCTTTTCTCTCAAACCATTCCTTTTCTGTCGGACAGCTAATGAGAAATCTTCTCTCACATACACTTTGTTGAAATTCTCTTTGGTCTTCAGTTTTCTCGCATTCATCAAGACAAGGGTCTTCTGTTTAAAGGCAAGCAGCTTAACAATGATTGCACACCCTTTCTCTGCCCGGTGAATGTCATCACTGATGTCCATTTGTCCAGGACGGGGGGAATCGTGATGGTATTGCTTAAGCGCACTAAGTTGAGTATTATTAGTCAGGCTTAACTCACCAAGGTTATCTCTGCACTCATACACGCATATGCACACTCATGCACCCACCAAACATTCACCTCTCTCTGGGAATGAGATGTTACGCATTCGTTTTTTTTCCCCTGACACGACTGTGAACAAGAAATACAATTTCTATGCTACTTATGATTACGCACGAACAATCCAATCGCACGAAATGGAATAATCAAAACATAAAAGATCAATACTTCCTAATCCCGGGTTATGATAAAATGGCTTCTTACCTGGCCAAGTTTCCACACACACACACAACCACTTTCACACCACACCACAGCTCCTGAACACGTGACTTCAAGTTTTCTTTCATCACTGGGTGATTGTGACACCCTTGGTTGACTGGCTCCAGGTTTCAGGACTGGGTCTTCATGGTCGTCTCTGGGAACTCAACGTAGAAATCTTCTTTGTCTCTTTCACCCACCTCTGGGTTTCAAACTCGGTCTTTTCCTTTTCAGCTTGTCTTTTACCCTAAGACATTGCTGTCTCTTCTGTCTCCCAGACCACGTGCTTCTATCAACCCTACTCTGTCCTGCTCACTCTTCTCTCCCCTCTCTCCTCTTCTTCTCTCTCGCGGTGTTCTTCTCCTCCCTCTCCTGTCATGTTGTTCTCCGTCGGTTTGTATAGGGATGGACACAAATGGATTTCCCTTTGGGCCATGCCTTTGCCCATGTTGCTTCTCCACCACCTGACAGAATTCCCCTCTCGCTACATTCTTTCATACATCAGGATTTACACACATCCCTGTTTAACTGCTTAGGAAACAGCCACTTGGTACCAAATGGACATCGAAAATTCCCACCGACTCCAGGAGCCACTTTAACACAGTAATTATCCTAGAGAAAGCTAGCCTGACGAAGCCTCAAAACAGTGCCCTAAGGCAGTACCATCTGAACGAGCCCAAGACTCCTGCTCTTCAAGGTCTGTTTACAAAGCAACCTCAGCTGACTGAGTATTTAGCGCCTACTCGATGCTCTGAGGTCCTAGTGGTTACATTTCCCTCCCTTTCGCTATCGGGAAGGTTCGAACTCGGGAGGGTCCTTACTACCTTGGGTGCCATCTGTCCCGTGACAATTGCCTGACCACTTCAACCTCCTTGGTACAGTTCGACTGTATGCGCTAGGTGAGAGCTTACTGCTAATCGGCCCATCACCTATTTCTCTACCATGCGCAGCATTCTTTGCCTCTAAGCGCTTAAGGCCTTTTTTGAGAGTTTTCGTTCCCATGACACCATTCCTTCCTTGAACACAGCTTTCACTCTTTGTTCGCAGTGTCCCCAGCTTTCTGTTTTGCCTCCCTCTCTGCCTAGACCAAAGAAGAAAAGTTTTTTTTTCTTCTGCTGTGGTTCCCCAGCGAGTCACACTTAGCCTGCACTGAACTTCTTCACGGAGATCATTGTTTTCTTGCTGTAGATTGACACATTGAGATTGGAGTCACTTCACTTCTTCCATTATTTGACCCTGATTCATCTCTACTCTGGACAGCTGCGTTGAGAGTTCTGGCCTCATACCTTGAATGGTGTTGTTCAGCTTCTCAGTGCGCTCATCCTGCGGGGCCATCAGTGCTTCATTGCACTGACACAGTTGGTGGTGCATTTCCGTATTCACCCGTATCAAGGCCGGTGCGATGCCGTCAGTAATGCACTAATTTATACTGTTCAGGATGATCTCACTCACATCAGACGTTCCTGTTGATTGCACATTGCTAATTGCTACGGTAGCAGGACACGAAGACAGCTACAATGGCTGTCAGTTATTCCGAACCGACCACGAGTGCGTACATTCACATTATCGTATTGGAAACTCTACGTTTTAGTACAGTATAACTCAATCCACGGGAGCATAGATGAAGTTTCTTCCCATTACAATCCACCCCCTTGTCACAGCAATAAAACTCCATAGGAAATGACAGCGAAGGTTTAACGCGTGAGTCCGGCGATTTGGGTTAAACAGAACTTACATATAACTCGCTGATGGGATTGGTAACTTATCTGCCTAATTTCACTGCAACTACATATTCTGAGCACAGGCAGAAAAACATGCCGCCATTTTGGTCGCCTCGACCTTGACCTTTCTCTCTGAGAGAGAGAGAGAGAGAGAGAGAGAGAGAGAGAGAGAGAGAGAGAGGTGGTGAGTGGGGCGGGAGGTATGTATGCGCATATTACTAACGCGCAAATATAGTACTCTGTGTATTTCTAACAGTCATGGAATCTAGTTGTGGAGGACCAGAGTAGCCCAGACTGTGGTGCAATGTTAACAGACAGAGGAACCGAAATGGCTGAAGTAACTTCGCGGCTCAGACAGAAGGCCCCTGAATGAGAAACACACATTTGGCAAATTCTGGCTATTAGTTGGTGCGCGTTGCTCCACCAAGGCGACACGAAATCAATCTATCACAGAATAGGCAAGACTGTTCTCCGGCTACTCATTACTACTGCGGTGAAATTCAATCTACAAGTCAAATAATGTCTGAGTACCTCGCCAGGCAAGGCAGTCTGCGATCAGAGTTGAACCATTACTGGAGAGAGAGAGAGAGAGAGAGAGAGAGAGAGAGAGAGAGAGAGAGAGAGAGAGAGAGAGAGAGAGAGAGAGAGAAAGAGAGAGAGAGAGAGAGACAGACAGACAGACAGAGAGAGAGAGAGAGAGAGAGAGAGAGAGAGAGAGAGAGAGAGAGAGAGAGAGAGAGAGAGAGAGAGAGAGAGAGAGAGAGAGAGAGAAGACATCTTGACGAGCACTAGCGAACGCCAGACTCCGACAAAAGTTATTACAATGTGTCATTATAAGAACCGTTAGTATGTGGTATAAAATAGGACGGGTTCTTTAAGCCAGTCAAAATTAATAGACATGAAGATTGATGTCCATCGTGCGGCAGCTCCATAACAGAGAATTGTAGGCCTCTGTTCGTTAATGAACACTTTGTGTTTGATATCAAGCCATTTTTCTTGTCAATAATGCGTCATTATAAAACTTTCATTGTGGAACTGACTTAGTCCAACTGTTACTTTTTTTATACAAGTAAAATGAATGGAATCGGGCTTAAAATCTCTCTCTCTCTCTCTCTCTCTCTCTCTCTTCTCTCTCCTCTTCTCTCTCTCTCTCTCTCTCTCTCTCTCTCTCTCTTCTCTCTCTCTCTCTCTCTTCTCTCTCTCTCTCTCTCTCTCTCTCTCTCTCTCTCTCTCTCTCTCTCTCTCCTCTCTCTTCTCTTCCTTTCTCCTCTCTCTCTCTCCTCTCTCTTGGGAGTTTGACTACCAACCGTCGAGAGTGAAAAAGTGTCAGTTCAGAGCTCCACTACGTGTTTTTCCTTTACAACAATTGTACACCCCATGTAGTCTCTTCTTATACAGTACATAGCGCTTTGCCTCTATGTGATGAAATGTTCTGCTCTCGTGAAAAATAACAGTTTTTGTTTTTACATGAAAAATTGTCATAGAATTTGAAGATTCCTTCTTCAACAGAACAACACAGATTCTATACAGGTACTTTTGTGGAAATTGATCAAAATACTAACAAGCAAACAATTTTCTTCTTCCAACGCTTACTGTGCACGAAGGCCATGCAGACCGGTGAGTTCATTCCAGTGTGCCGCACTTTGTTTACTGATCATCGTGTTGTACTGGCTATCGCTGATAGCCAGTGCTCGTGACGCAATGTGGTGATGTTGGGAATAATTCGGGACCTGAAGAAAGTTCACGTAACTAATACTTTGTGATGATCGAGAACACGATCGAGAAATATTCCTCCCATATCATGTATTCTCTTCAACGCCAGGAATCAAACATTTCAAGTAAAACGGAAGAATACTTCAACAGATTTGATCGAGTACTAAATCAATTACAGTATGACATAAAGACTATGGAAAACGACGTTCAAAGGTCAAAAAAGGAACACAAGCTGTCTGCAGCTTCTAGGAAAGCAAACCTTATGTTCCTTGGGTGCCTCAGTCACGTCAGAAAGATACTAGAACTGTGGTAGATTCTGTCGTTTACGTCCTCGAATATCACTCCTATTCTCATACCTGGAGAAGGCAGGATATTCACCATGCACAGAGTGTTGGCCGTCGTGGTCAAAAACCCCGTGATTGCTACTTTCAGGGACTTAAATGACAAAATTAGAATTTTACAAGAGAGATATCTGCGTTATCAACTCGGCAAATAATATATTAAAATCACAACTGATCTTACCCTCACATCAGAGAGCTTGAATTCAATATTACAGAGCTCAAGACAAGACCGCTTGTTACAAGAATTGGAAGATTCACGTGAAAAACAAATTCCAAGACAATTTTCGGAATCATCAAAAGCAGTCAAATAATACAAATTATCCCTGGGGAAATCAAGATCACCATCGGGTACCTCACACCGGCACAGACGAAAACCAGACTGCTCATTAGCACCATGAATACTAGTCGTACCCTCAGTCATCAGCAGAACGTTCTTCTGACAACAACGTGTACGATCAATGGCAAATCTTCGCTGTGAACAGGTGGCGATATTAAGAGAGGTATAACAGGTGGCAGGATTTGAACCCCAGCCACCAACATCAGAGTCAGATCGATCGACTCAATAGTGTTAGAGAGGATTACTCTAAGTAGAAACCGTGCCACATTACAATGGACGGATAATGCAGCAGAAACTTCCACAGAAACCTTGACAGTCCCCTCCGTGGATACCAGGATAACGACAGAGGCAACAATAAATAGCAATGAACGAACCAGAGACCAGTTCGTGCCACAGATAGATGTGACAGTCATCAGCCACTAACCCAGAAATCAAGGAAATTTTCTCCCAGGAGACAGCCTCCCATCGTCCGAGGCTACAAACCTCACAGTGAAGTGACCAAGAAAGAACCCTTCCGTCAAGAAACAGATGACAGATATTCTTCTGATCAAGATGTTGACGTGCTGATTCCGGACAATCCAAAATCATCTGAAATAGCAAAGAACACGACCAATGTTAGCACGCGTACTCTGGATCACCCGCCAGCACTAAACTCAAGCAGAAATGACCATAATCAGGACAAAACTGCCATGGAACAACATGCAAGCCGACAAGCCAACCAGATTGACAGTGGTGGTGAAGAGAAGACCGACAACGCACAACACCGAAAAGTGCAGAATATGCCACTGAAGGAAATCGTGACTGCCTATGAAGACGACGACGAAGACCGCAACACCGCCTTGGCTTCAGTTGAGGGGTCTGTGTCCCCCCCCCCCCCACCCAGCACACACACACCAACCATCAGTGTGGTGCACATCCATTTGAAAACACGGGAACCATCCAGGAACATGCAAAAGAGGTAATCGACCAGCTTGGAAACAAAAAAGGGAATTGTGTCATTGAGAGTCCTAGAAACCTTTACGGGCTAGGGGCAAATATAGTAAGAAGGGAACCAGTAATAGACTGACACCGCTAAACCCAGAGCTGCACGTGAAAGGAATTGTGGCCAGCCTCCCATCGCAAGGAGCCTACGCTCCAAGTCCGCATCCCATTGTCAGAGTAGAATCTCAAAATCTCTTAGGAAAATGGAAAACAGTAACAAAGAAACGTTTTTGACAACAAATTCAAAACTGTATCAGACACACAATAGGAAATCAGACTTCCATCTGACAATCTGTGGTGATTTCAGTTTCAGAACTGGTTCCAGAAACTTTATTTGTTTCGACTTCGATAATGCAACAGCGGATGACGAGGAATTTTCCCACGAACATCACAACACAACGTCATCAATGTTTTCGTGGAGCAGTTACTTGAACTGTGCACAATGTTTGAATGTATCATTCTGAATGGTGTTGTTGAATATAGGTTTGATGACAGCAGCACGTTTATTTCCAAATCAGGTCAGAGTACTATTGATTACTTTCTCATGTCGCATGGTATGTCTTTCAGTGTGGATGTGTCCTCTTTGATTGTTGAAAGTCAGGTAGACTTAGGTCATATACCAGCTGTTCTCACCACAAACGCGTCATATGCTGGTAGTGATGATCGTGCAGGTAGAGACCGAACACGCACAAAACGCTTTGTTGAAAGATTAATGTGGTCCGAAGACAAGGAAGAAAAATTTGTTCGTGGCATGAACAGTCCAGATATTCTGTCAAATATATACTGTTAAAAAAAGTTAAGGACCAACATTGAGAATGCACAAAAACTTTTAAAAATTCACAAAAATTCAATTGTACCGCCTTTGTGGTCCAAACAAATTGAACCAAGCGCACAAATTGATAGTGAATGCGGCAGCTGCAATTTTGTGGCACACATTTCTCACGCGCCTTGAAAAACACGTGTCGCGACTTGTCATTTTTGGAACAAATTGGGGTTAATTTCTGATGTGTTTGGGATCCGAGGAGCATGTGCTGAATCAAAACCATGTGAAGCACGAGCTAAATCAGGCTGTAGGTCTTAAAGTATGCTCAACCAAATGTCTTTAAAAGCCACTGTACTGGCGAAAAATGCAATGCAACAGCATGCCTCCACGTCGAAGACTGAACGAGCTGGATCGAGGAAGAGCAATAGGATGGCTCCAAGAAGGAGTTGCAGTCCGGGAAGTGGCACGGAGACTTGGGGTTTCACACTCTGTTGTTATCAGACTCAGACAACACTTTCAAGACACAGGAAGAGTGCAAGAACGACCACGCTCTGATCGACCCAGAATAACACCACCACGAGAGGACCGATACATTGAAAGGCAGGCCACACAAGAAAGAACAGCAAGTGCAAACAACATCAGACGTCGCCTTAGAGATGCCACCAACACTGTTGTCAGTGATCAGACCATACGAACCGCCTACACGCCGCTAACCTCCGTGCTCGACGACCAGCCATAAGACCTCGTTTGACTGATGCCCACAGAGCAGCACGCCGAGTATGGTGCACGCAGCGAGTGAGATGTACACATGAACAGTGGGCTAACGTGATGTTCACAGACGAGTCGCAGTTCTGCCTGGATCCCACCGATAGACGGAACAGGGTCTGGAGACGCCGTAGGGAGCGTTTTGTAGAAGAAGCTGTCCTGGAAAGGAACCGCTATAGTGGGGGATCCGTTATGATTTGCGGCGGCATAAGCACACGCTAAGAACGGTTCTCTACAATGTGGCAGGGAACTTGAATGGTGTTCGCTACCAAACGGAGATTTTGCAACCCCTGGTGCTGCCAGCCCTTTAACAGCTTGGACCTCAGGCAGTCTTACAAGACGACAATGCACGGCCCCATCGCACCAGAGCCGTAAACACGTTTCTCCAAGCTGCTGGTGTCAACAGAATGCAGTGGCCCGCAAACAGCCCAGACCTGAACCCCATCGAACATCTTTGGGATGAGCTGGGCCGGAGACTGCAGCAGCGTCGTCCTCCTGCTAACCTGGGTCAGCTGTTTGAGTCACTCCAGCAGGAGTGGGCTGCTGTCCCCCAGGCCTTTCTGCGCACACTGATGAACTGCATGCGACAACGCTGCCTTGAATGCCTTGCCAATAACGGGGGACACACACGTTATTAACCATGACATTGAACAAACACTCCTCCTCTGACTTTCAAATTTGGGGATGGGGGTGTTTGTACTGCGTTCGATTCCAGTTTGTTGATTCCTCGGACTTGTCATTGTATTTACACACTTTTCACATATTCAATAAATTCATGTTGCACTTGGAAATTGATCACTTCCAAATTTTCTTTTTTATAAGTCAATGAAATGTTGGTCCTTAACTTTTTTTGAACAGTATAGTTGAGGCGTGTAAGCGGCTGAGACATGACGTAGAAAAGGCTCTCCGTCAGTTTGTTGATTGTTTAAAGGAAGCTGGACAATATATTGATGAAAAGAATATCAACAAACAAATTAAGCAAACACTCTTCTTGGTTTGACAAAGACTGCTATAATGCTAAAATCAATGCAAAACGTAAACATACAATATTTACACTAACACGTTACGACCAGGACAAGATAGAACACATAAAAGCCAAACAAAGCTACGAAACATTCAAAAAGAATAAGAAAAGCGAATTCAAACAAAAGTAGGCATTTTCTCCTGATGCCAACAGATGTTTTTTTTTTGTTTTTTGTTTTTGCTGTCCCAACCTCTGCGCCACCTCAGAGGCAGCGCACCCACGCCGCTCATTCCGAAACCCCGTCCACAGCCACAGCCCGGTCGGCCCCGCCGCAGCCCCGGCACCGGCAATCCACAGGGAACAGTCAATTTCAAGTCGTGAAGAGGCAACCCACCGGAAGAGACACTGCACTGTTGCCGAGTCACTTCGGTTGTGTTCAGTGGCGCCTGTTCTGATCTAACATACGCAGGACACCACCTAATAAGCCCCCTACTGACGACAATAATTGCTTAGTCGCGGAGCCGGGTGAGTGAGCTCTCCCTCCGGAGGGCACCACCACTTCCGTCCAACGACAGCCCCCATGGACTCGCCGATACCGGTGACCCCGACGGAACCAAACCAAGGCCACAGACGTGGAGAGGACATCGAAACTGAGGTCACCATGAGAGCAGGGCATGAAGGGCCACAGAATTTGAGACATTTAAAAAAAATTGATGCTGATCGATGAGAATAAGGATGATTAAGATGATGCTACGTATTTCCATTTCGGTCTGAGACTACATGACAAGGCTGTACTCTACGCTTCCTTTCATAATATATCCCGGCGTCAACCAGGCCCGAGAGATACAGGCGCCTGCAGTGTTGGTCAGGAAATTTGAGCAACACTCTCAGAAACGCATCTATTAAGTGGATGAAACTCGACTGTGTGGTCCCAGTCTTCCCAATTGAGTCTGCAGCAAACTCAACTCTGGGTAGGAGCCGGTCGGGGCAGAAAAACCCACATGACTCTGATGGGATTCGAACCCACGACCTCCCAGCCGGGAGTCCGCGACGCTAACCACTTCGCCACTGCGGATGGTAACAGAAATTATTCGTCTGCCTTCTGGAAAGAACTAGAAGAGATTTCAGGCCAAAATAAACATATCCTAACTGAAAATATTTAAATCGAGGAATGGTGTACACACTTCAAACAAGTATTTGACGAAGGCACAAAGAGTCAGAACCAGAAGGAAAAAGTGCACTTTATCGACTTACCCGAAGAAAGCAACTTTTGTGTGATTTCGGATGATGAGGTCATTAGAGCAATAGCAAATTTAATTAAATCCGGGAAAGCGTGTGGAACTGATGTGGTTTTTTTCTTTATTTTTTTTTTAATGTTAAAAGCTGCATGACGAAAAACAATTTATTTCCTTAGACAACTTTTCAATACTGTTTTTGATTAAGGATACTCTCCCAAAGAATGAGCACAGGCAATTATTGTACCCATTTTTAAGAAAGGCGATCCTAGTCGGGCCGTTGCCCTACTCAGTGTTATTTAGCACATGTTATACTTCAATCCTGAACAACAGGCTATATGAGTGGCTGGAAAAATATGGGCAAATATCGAAATGTCTAGCAGGATTCAGTAAAGAAATATTAAACGATAGACCACTTTTTTTCTTTTACACTTTATGCCATTGCCCAGAAATATCGTTCCCCGAAAAGGTCGTAACTTCTTGTATGTTGCCTTTGCAGATTTTTATAAGGCGTTCGATTCAGTGAACAATAACAAATTAGAAATAGAGTTTGTTTCTTACCGCCAATGACATTGACAAACAAAGCACATGACAAGACACGATGCATTTCAACCACTTGGGTCTTCTTCAGGCGAAAAAATAAATCACATTTAACATTTGGGACAGTACAAACAAAGAACGAAAATGACTCATCTGTTGTTGTCATGTGGTGGGGAGAATAGCCGGTAGGCGGAAATGACATGGGGGATTATGGGAGAGGAAAGGAGGGGGGGGGGGGTGTTGCGTAGGGGGAGGTGTGTGTGTGTGTGTGATATGATAGGGTTGTGTGTCTAGTTCATTGGGATGGTGTGATATCTTTGTGACGGTTGTGGTAATGGTGGATTGATAATAATGGTAAGGGGGAAAAGGGGGGGGGGGGGGGGGGGGGCTGAGGAAAAAAAAAAGGTTTAGGTGAATAAAATAAATGATTTCTTAAATAAATGTTAGCGAACCGCCCAGAGAACGTGGACAAACGAGTCACAAGACAAAACACAACGCGTTTCGACCTCTTAGGTCTTCGTCAGGTGATATATAAACGAATAAAACAACGAAAATTCACTTAGCTTTGATCGCTTCAGATCACTTAGGCTTCAGCGCAAGGAAGCCTAAGTGATCTGAAGCGATCAAGCTAAGTGAATTTTCGTTGTTTTATTCGTTTATATATCACCTGACGAAGACTAAGAGGTCGAAACGCGTTGTGTTTTGTCTTGTGACTCGTTTGTCCACGTTCTCTGGGCGGTTCGCTAACATTTATTTAAGATTTGTTTAGATTTCCGCCTGCCGTCGTCTCGCTTTGCAACTAAATGATTTCGTTGGGTGATGAAAGAGGTAGTGGTAGTTATGCGTGGGTAGTTGTGAAGGTGTGTTAGGGAGGGAAGGGGATGGAAGATAAATGGGTGATAAGGTATGATCGGGGTGGGGGGGTGGGGGGTGAGGTGGGGAAAAAAAGGGGGGGGGGGAATGGGGGAGGAGGGTAATGTGTTTGTGGGGGGGGGGGGGGGGGAGGGAAGGGGGGCAATAGAAGGAGAGCTCATATTCTTCATCCACTATGGGGTGGGGGGTGGGGGGGGGGAGGTTCATATAAATGGTGTTGTTTAAAAAGTGAACAATGCTGTGGGATGATGTTCATTGCAACAGGTGAAATAATGTGTTGGCATCAATATGCTGATGTTTGTTGAGAGAAGATAGCAGTGATCAATGAAAAACAGGGTATCATGTGTTGCACACACACACACACACACACACACACACACACACACACACACACCACACACACACACACACACACACACACACACACACACACACACACACACCACACACACAAAAGGGCTGGGGGGATGGGGGACCACATATAAACATTGTTCTGGGTGAGTTAAGATCATGTGATCATAGTGAGACTAACTGTGGAGAGTTTTCACACACATATTTACTCACACATACACTCATTCACACACACACACACACACACACACACACACACACACACACACACACACACAACACACACACACACACACACACTTTAAAAATAACAAATTATTATCATCGATCAGTCACTGATAGGTGATGATCATATGAAATCAATGGTAGTGTAGGAAGAGATTCTTCTCCGTTCCCTTAGGCAAGAATGGTGGAGGTACTGGCAAGGGCTTCTGTATGGTGAAGGCTCTCCAGTGGTCAATAAAGTTTTGCACTCATCGGTGTTGGCAGGCCAGGATTGTTCTTTTGGTGTTGTTGGGACTGTTCCACCGTCATTGGGGCTGCATGGATAAATTAAAGACCCACCAGGGTGGAGTATTGCAGAGATGTGATGTCACAATCTAGAGTGCCCAGTTCTCAGTATCACAATGGTGGTCTTCTTCTTCGTTTACTTCGGTAGGAATCCTGGAGGTACTGACAGAGGCTGCTGTATGGTGAAGACCGTCCAGTAGGGTTTTGCACTCATTGGTGAGTTGGCAGGCCAGGTTTCCACTTTGGGCCTAGCTGGGAATGCTCCGCTGTCTCTTGGGCTGCACTGCATTGATAATTTGAAAGACTCACAGGTGTGGAGTATAGTGGACCTGTGATGTTGAGGTCAGGGGAGCCTTATCTTCAGTCCAACAATGTTCACTTGGTCTGATCGGGGCATCCGGTAGTATGCATCCCTCTTGTTGAAGTCTGGGTGCTGCTCAAGTCATCTTCCTATTTGTCTCCTTGGAAATATTTTAGATTTATTCCAAGGAGACTACCTTTTGCAGTTGGGGCTGCTGTCTCCTTCCTTTGTCAGTTAGTTGGCTTCTTCATTTCCATATAGTGCAGTATGAAGGTGTTCACTGGATGGGAGTCTCTTCAGTGACTGATAAATGGTAATAATTTTAAATAAGTAGTACCACAGGGTGGTGCCGATTGTTATACAAGTGGAAAAAATGCAGTGGTGATGGTGCAATGGTGCAAGGTGGAGGGACATAGGAAAATATCAGTGACCTGTGGGTGATGCTCACTGGCATGGGTGAGATCAATGGTATTGTAGGATGATAGTCACAGAGGTAAGTGGAATAATAGGTGGCATTGGTATAATATTGCAGGTTGAGAAAGTGGGTGGAGGGAGGTTGGGGTAAATGACTGGTGGGTGATGGTCATGTTTTATTGGAGGTACTGTAGGATGATGATAATTGTTGTATAAGTGGGATGATGTTGTGGCATGGTGTAAAGTGCCGGTGGGTGATGGTCATGTTTCATTGGAGGTACTGTAGGATGATGATAATTGTTGTATAAGTGGGATGGTGTTGTGGCATGGTGTAAAGTGCCGGTGGGGGAATGAGGCAGGTGTTTAAAGATGGGTGGATGATGATGATAGTCAAGGTGTAGGTATGGTCACAGTGGTGTAGGATGATGGTCATTTTTGTAAAAGGAGTAGGAGAGTGCATTAGTAAGTGTGATATTATGCCAGTGGGGGAGTAAAGGAAATGATCAGTGACTGATGGATGTTGATAGCTGTGATGAGATCTACAGTACTATAGGGGGTGGCAGTTGTCATAAGTGAAATAATGTTGTGGCATTGATGTAGTAATGCCATTTGGAAAAAAAAAAGAAAAAAAATGGGATGATGAATAATGGAAAATTGGTCAATGTCTTAAGTGGGACAAACAGTGCTATAGGATGTTGTTCATTGCCATAAGTGAAATAGTAAGTATGATAGCATTGGCATGATAATGCCAGCTGAGTTAACCTTGGGGGGGGGGGGGGGGGAGAGCAATGATCAATGACTCAATTGATGGTGAAGGTTGTATAGATCATGAAATAATCACCGTCTCACACACACACGAGCATGTATAATACATGCATGCACACACATGTACATAGGCATGTACACAAGCACATCCACACACACACACACATATATGCAAACATACACACATATGTCAAAAAAAAGGGAAAAAAAAGGGGTATACATAGGATATCTTATGAGTGGTGGTAATAATGTAATGATGATGGTGGTCATATATTGGGAACACACACACACACACACACACACACACACACACACACACACCACACACACACACACACACACACACACACACACACACACACACACACACACACACACACACACACACAAACACCAACAACCACTGTACATACATCCAAGGATACCTGTATGTCGAGGGGTGATCATGAGATACAAGGTGCAATGGGGACAAAGGAAAAGAAGTGGTCAGTGGGGAAGGGGGAAAAGTGTGTGTGTGTGTGTGTGTGTGTGTGTGTGTGTGTGTGTGTGTGTGTGTGTGTGTGTGTGTGTGTGTGTGTGTGTGTGTGTGTGTGTGTGTGTGTGTGTGTGTGTGTGTTGCAAGTTAGTGTGGTGTGGGGGTGTGTGTGATTTTGTGGAATATATAGTGGGTTGTTGTTGCAGTGGTGGACCGGTTGTAATCATGTACTTGGGTTGGGATGCAGGTGATGCGGGGGTGAAGGGAAAGAGAGGGGGGGGGGGAGTAGGTGGTGGGAGAGGGGAGGAGGAGTACGGGGTAGATCAGAGGGTAGGTAGTTGATTGGTATAGAACATGGGGTGTGGTGGAAAGTGAAATATGAAGGAGGGTGGATAATAATTAAAAAAAAATAATAATAAATAAATAAATAAATTGGGGGGGGGGGGGGGGGGGTTAAGGGGAAGGATAAAACAAAATTAAGATTAAATAGATGGAGGGTGGCTGTAACTACTGTATGAAGTGAGTGAAGGGGATGTGGTGGTGGTGTATGTATATGTGTGTGTGTGTATGTGTGTGTGTGTGTGTATGTTGGTAGGGGATATTGCCAACTGATGTGGAAGTGGTGGGTATGTGTGTGTTTGGTTAGTGTTGGATATCGATGCCTTGGGGGTGTAGTGTGCCCAGTTTGGCAATGAGATGGGATTCTTGAGTTGTGCGTTCAAAGCTGTCACTCTGTGACTGCCAGAGTGCCATAACTTTGACATGGTTGATGTTGTGTTGGGTGTGGTTGAAGTGTTAGGGCGACGGGTTTGGGTCGGTGGTGGCGGATATCAGCCAGGTGTTCAGAGATGCGTGTTTTTCAAGTGTGCGTGATGTTTCCCCTATGTAGATCTTGCCACACAGCTGGCAGTGGATGGCATATATAATGTTGCGGCTCTGACATGAGAATGTGCGTTTGACTGTGAAGGAGTCTTTGGGGCCCTGTAAGATGGTGTCTGGTTTGGTGAGGGGGCAGATTTTGCAGTTGGGTTTAGAGCAGGGGTGAGTACCTGGTGGTGTAGCTGTGGTTCTGTTCAAACTGGACCGCACGAGGAGGTCTTTGAGGTTTTTTTCACGTTTGAATGTGATCATGGGTTTGGTATGGAAGGCGGGTTTGTGGTTATGTACAATGTGCCAATTGGATTTTTGAGGATCCTACAGATGGGGAGGGTGTGCGGGTGGTAGAGGAGGTAGGCTGTGGGTCTGTCTGTCTTGGTTGGATGCTGGGTTTCCAGAGCAGATGTTCTGGATACAGCTATGGTATGGTGCGGGGAGTGCTGCATTGATGATGGAACTGGGGTATCCGCGGTTGGTGAAAAATTGTGACATTTTGGCTGCTTGTATAGTGAAGTCTTCCTCGCTGGAGCAGAGTCTGCGAAGACGGAGAAATTGTGTGTATGGGTGGTGGGAGGATGAGTAGTCTAGGTATGCATGTGCGTCGGTGGGTTTGTAGAAAATGGAGGTTTTGAGTAGGCCTTCTTCAAGGGAGATGGTGATGTCTAGGAAGTTGACGGACTGCAAAATGGTGTAGGTAAGTCGGATAGATGGATGGAAGGTCTGGGCAAAGTTGAGGAAGTTGAGGAGGTCTTGTTTTGGCATAGATGTGGCTCCCAGTCAACTCACCAATGAGTGCAAAACCCTACTGACCACTGGAGGGTCTTCACCATACAGCAACCTCTGTCAGTACCTCCAGGATTCCTACCGAAGTAAACGAAGAAGAAGACCACCATTGTGATACTGAGAACTGGGCACTCCAGACTGTGACATCACATCTCTGCAATACTCCATCCTGGTGGGTCTTTAATTTATCCATGCAGCCCCAATGACGGTGGAACAGTCCCAACAACACCAAAAGAAACAATCCTGGCCTGCCAACACACCGATGAGTGCAAAACTTTATTGACCACTGGAGAGCCTTCACCATACAGAAGCCCTTGCCCGTACCTCCACCATTCTTGCCTAAGGGAACGGAGAAGAATCTCTTCCTACACTACCATTGATTTCATATGATCATCACCTATCAGTGACTGATTGATGATAATAATTTTTAATATTTTTTAATTTTTTAAAGTGTGTGTGTGTGTGTGTGTGTGTGTGTGTGTGTGTGTGTGTGTGTGTGTGTGTGTGTGTGTGTGTATGTGTGTGTGTATATGTGTGTGTGTGTGTGTGTGTGTGTGTGTGTGTGTGTGTGTGTGTGTGTGTGTGTGTGTGTGTGTGAATGAGTGTATGTGTGAGTAAATATGTGTGTGAAAACTCTCCACAGTTAGTCTCACTATGATCACATGATCTTAACTCACCAGAACAATGTATATATGTGGTCCCCCATCCCCCCACCCTTTTTGTGTGTGTGTGTGTGTGTGTGTGTGTGTGTGTGTGTGTGTGTGTGTGTGTGTGTGTGTGTGTGCAACACATGATACCCTGTTTTTCATTGATCACTGCTATCTTCTCTCAACAAACATCAGCATATTGATGCCAACACATTATTTCACCTGTTGCAATGAACATCATCCCACAGCATTGTTCACGTTTTTAAACAACACCATTTATATGAACCTCCCACCCCACCCCCACCCATAGTGGATGAAGAGATATGAGCTCTCCTTCTCTTGCCCCCTTCCCTCCCCCCACAAACACATTACCTCCTCCCCCCATTCCCCCCTTTTTTTCCCACCTCACCCCCCCACCCCACCCCGATCATACCTTATCACCCATTTATCTTCCATCCCCTTCCCTCCCTAAAGCGGCTGACACACGAGCCTCCCCGCCGTACGGTTGAAACGAAACGTTTGAACCTGTGCGGTCCGACCAGTCAGTGTCGAACGGACGGAGTGCTTCACGAAACGTTTGAACTGTGCGGTCCGACCTATGCGAGTTTTATTTACCCTTCGAGTTTGATCCCACATGCCGCTTCAAAGGACTGTACAATTGAATACGAAGCTTTTTCTCGAATATTTAGATTCTTATAATTTTTTGAGTTGACATTCCAAAGCACATCATGGCCTTGGTACGATTCAATCAAATGTTTGGTTTCCGAATCGGACAGTCTGATCGCCTTGCCGGACGACGCCATTTTTTCTTGTGCCATGGGTGTTGGCTCAATGCTGAGCGTTGATTGGTTGGAGGATACTAGCTGTCCGTTTCGAATAGATCACGGTGTATCTCGAACGGTCGGGTCGAACTGGATGCCGAAGTCCGTTTGAGACGTACGTTTACTATGACAGACGCTCCGTTTGGGATCGGGTTCGACCGGTACGTCCGAAGCGTACGGGCGGGGAGGCTCGTGTGTCAGCCGCTTAACATTACCCACACACCTTCACAACTACCCACGCATAACTACCACTACTCTTTCATCACCCAACGAAATCATTTATTTTATTCGCCTAAACCTTTTTTTTTTTTTTTAGTCCCCCCCCCCTTTTCCCCCTTACCATTATTATCAATCCACCATTACCACAACCGTCAAAAAGATATCACACCATCCCAATAAACTAGACACACAACCCTATCATATCACACACACACACCTCCCCCTACGCACCCCCCCCCCCCTCCTTTTCCTCTCCCATAATCCCCATGTCATTTCCGCCTACCGGCTATTCTCCCACCACATGGACAACAACAGATGAGTCATTTTTCGTTCTTTGTTTGTACTGTCCCAAATGTTAAATGTGATTTATTTTTTCGCCTGAAGAAGACCCAAGTGGTTGAAATGCATCGTGTCTTGTCATGTGCTTTGTTTGTCAATGTCATTGGCGGTAAGAAACAAACTCTATTTCTAAATTTTGCTTCGCTCGCCGCCATCAGTCACTCCATTTTGAAAAAATAACAAATTATTCGACATAATTACTAAACAAGCTATCCAAGGTAGATTTTACTGCAGTCTAGTACAGCAATTCAATGTCATAGTCAGAGCAAATAACAAAATTTCTGATTATTTTGAATGTCTAAAGGTTTCCGCCTAGGCTGTGTCCTTAGCCCCATATTTTGTCGCTCTTTATAAATTAGTTGGCTTTGCACGTGACAGAAGTTAGTAAACACGGAGTTCAACTTCTACCTGAGTTTATGGAACTGTTCATTGTGTGTTTGCTGACGACGTTGCCCTTCTAGCCACGGGGGGGGGGGGGGGGGGGGGGGGGGGGGCTGGCTGCAAAACCAAATGAAAGGTATCGAGGATTGCTGCAATAGTCTTTGTCTGGGAGTCAATATTGATAAAACTAAGACATTCATCTTTAGAAACGGCAGCCATCTGTCGAGGCATGAATCATTCTTGTACAAGGGCCAAGCGAACGAAATTGTGTACCAATATTGTTCTCCTGGATATAAATTTACGTCTATGCTAAGCTTATTACAGGGAACTAATCTTCTGATAGGTAAAGCTAAAAAAGAAAGAAAGAAAAAAAGCAGTCACTTTTCTATATAAGGCTTTCACTAATCTCAAACAATTATCTCAAGGATCGTTTTTCAGAAATTTTAATACAAAAACACAACCATTCTTCTTTATTCCTCGGAATTCTGGGGTCTGTCAAGACCCTACAGCATCGAACGTGTGCATCTTAGCGTACGCAAACATTTTCTGGGAGTGCCAACAAAGTCCTCCAACAAATTGGATTATGGGGTATTACGTAGACATCCGTTAATCATAAATTCGATCATGAGAGCTATACAGTATTGGCATCGACTTCTTGAGATGCCCCAACACAGACTGTCCAAACAAGCTTATCAATTGCTGTTAACCTTTGACAAAAAGGTAAAGAATGCTGGGCCTCGGAAATCTGGAAAGTTCTCTGTGTGAGTGGGTTTTATTTTGTGTGGCTTCGCATGGAGTTGGTGATGTTCCTGCATTTTGATATTCAACATTCAAGATTCAAGAATACTTTATCATCTCAATTCTGAGAAATTACAATCGTGCTGCTGACTAACTATACATTAGTGACATAAATAAACATGAAAAACAATGAATAATATACAAGTAGGGTAACTCAGCAACAATAAACAATAAACAAGTTGGGTAACTCAACAACGACAACCAACAAAATCAATATAGTTGAAATGTAAAACCTCATACATGTAGATAAACACATACTAAACACACACACACACGCGCGCGCGCGCACACACACACACCACACACACACACACACACACACACACACACACACACACACACACACACACACACACACACACACACACACACACACACACACACACACACACACACACACACACACACACACACACACACACACACACACACACACCACTTACTAATTTTCAGAATTTGCTAAAAACAGAAACAACACTGTCAGACCTAAATTCCGATTAAAGAAGCATTAAAGTGTGATGATGATGATGATGACAATGATGAAGATGATGATGATGTTGATGATGATGATGATGATGATGATGATGATGATGATGATGATGATGATGATGATCAAGCAATAGTAAAACCCATTCGAGTAAAACAACAATACTTATAATAGATTTTCAGTATTACATAATGGTCAAACTTGATTTCACAGAATTTTGAATATATGTACAATGGTAAATAATAGCAAAACACATAAAAGTAGTCAGTTATATGAATTAAAAGAAAGGTTGTTGGACATGTATAGACAGGAATGGTCTGGATCTTTATGTAGAAAAGAACAATATGAGTCGTACGGTTCATTCAAGAATGCTTTTGGAAAAGTTATACTTAAGAGGCATAGATTTTGTTTTAATTAATTAATTTATTTGGATTGGTGTTCTCCTTATAAACAACAGTCTTCATAGATTCAGTACTAATAAGAAGGCAGACACTGTTACATTCTGTAGAAATGTCACAGCAGATGAGCATCGTTTCTTGTTCATGTGTCCGCATAACAGCGATTTGAGAACAAATGTTTGCTTGTTATGTGTTCATCACCGGTTGCTGCTCTACTCACCCGGACAATGTACAAACATGTCACAACGTGTCAAGATGGACTTTCATGCAACGAAGAGTCGGAAAGCGACTGCATACTTTTTTGTATGCATTATAGTATTAAAACATTTTTTCTTCTAAAGAACGTCAAAAATTATCCGCTGCGTGTACGTGCTTAATAACACGTAATAGCTTACTCGTTTTATACAATCTCATGCCATTGCTTTTTTGTGTTGAGTTGTTTAAACGTTTCGTGCAGGTTCCTTACAGCCCAAAATACCACTTAGCATCCACTCCAGCGCACCCCCATCCCTTCGGTACCTCCTCTCTTTCTTTGTGTTTTTGTGTTTTTTCTCAATTCACCAGTATTATTGTTACAATTATTATCATTATTACTGTTATTATTATTATTATTTCGTTGTATATATGCTTGTGGCCCAAATACAAAGGGAACGACTTGGAAAATCTGTGTGTGTGTGCGTGTGTGTGTGTGTGTGTGTGTGGGGTGTGTGTGTGTGTGTGTGTGTCAACCTCGGTGTAATGTCAGTGGAGGAAGGACTAGCGCACAGCCCAAACACACTCACAGCTTGCTTACAATCTCATTCATAAAATCATGCATTCGTACATCAAACCACTAGTAAAGTCTATAACTTTACTATACATGATCATAGAAAGAACATCAATGCATATAGAATCAAACAAAATAAAACATTCTCTCTTTCCTGAACTTCACAAAATCATTTATCTAAAACATCATTAACTAACCCGGGTATAAACAGATTTCTACTTTACCTGGCCAGGTGATCTTAACTATTCACGAATCACTGTCTTTCCTTTTCTCTTTTTTTTTTTTTTCTTTTCACTGTCACTTTCACAACACGACACAACTGCGGCACTGGTGTTGGTCTTGATGGCGCCTGGTCAGGTGAGACTGTTGGCGTTGGTCTGTGGTTCTGCTTGGCGAAGTGACGCTGCCAGGTATGAGGTCGAACCCCCGGTTAGGGTAGAACAGTGACTATCAACATCGATCTGTTCTCCTTTCTTTCTTCCTGCATTAACGCATTGCACTCTCTCTCTCTCTCTCTTTCTAGTCTGCTCTTATCAAATGGACATGGTTGCTTTTCTTTTCTTTTTTCTTTTCTTTCTTTTCTTCTTCATAAATTAGCAACTATCTCTCTCTCTCCACATCTCTCCTCAGTCCTTCCTCTGCAGACTATCTCATGCTAATCTCTCCACTTGGTTCTCTTCTCTCCTCCCCTCATCTCTCTGCTTTTCTCTCAAGCAGACCTAGAACCTCTCCTCTCTCTGTCTCTGTTCGTTCTTCCCCTCGTTCTCTCCTCTCTTCATCTCTCTGCCTTTTTCCCTCGTGCAGAGACTACACCTAAAACTCTCTCATCTCTCTGTCTCTGTTCGTTCTCATCTCCCTGCCTTCCTGTAGGCGAGAGCTACTCTTCCCGAACTTCCCCTCTAATTCCATTGGATATTCACATCACGACAGTCCCGTCTACACGCCTTACTCTCTGTGGTGGTCAATTGGTCATTTAATTGATTAGACCAGATTTACCCCCACCACACACTACCTTCCCCCCTTTCCTATTTAACTGGTGCCGTGTGGCTTAAGTGGTGGACACTGGTCAATCTAAATTGGCCAGCTGAGTCTGGGTGGGCGTCACGATGTCTAAACTGACAATGACGCTGGTTCACAAAGTGGCCGGGATAAGGCTGGCCCAGGTACTGAGGTCCGTCTGGGCAGACATCGAGGCGTCGGTCAAAGCCGCTTAGTCAGTCTAGGTGGGTCGGACTGTCTCGGTGAAACCTCTCCACTAAGCTTAATTGGCGGACCCGACCTATGGGCCCGTCTTCCTGACGCTAGAATGTTTGAGTTAGGGCTTAGGTCCAACTGGGCTGGTGGCGATTGACCACGAATTTGGTTGGGTTGAATTTTGACCGTGACAATTTCCCCTTGCAAAAGACTATGCTCCGCATTGTCTCAAAAACAACGGTACAAAAAAGACAACAACCGAATTTGCTGACACACAGCTACACGCGCAAAGTTTGGAAAATACTTTACAACCAACGGTTTATAAATTATAAAATATACCATTAGTGAATACCACTCAATGAGTTATCATTGACGTGCGCTCTTGCGTTATTTCAACTCATTTTATAACGACCTCTGTGCGCACTTATGCAATTCCCCTACCTGCGGATTTGCCACATCTCCTCTTCACAATTATTATGAAAAGCACAATATAATATGATCACGATCCATGACACTTCACTGAGGAATCTCCATCCTCACTCGTTGCAAATAATGCATCACTACACAAGCGACTGTATGCTCCAAGCATAACTACATCCACATGAAACAAGTCTCACAAAGAAAATATGAACAAGTCTCACACACAAAAAAAAATATGAACATAGCCAACTGGGAATGAACCCATATCCAATCAACATAACTGGAATCAACACATATTATCAATATAAGCACCCCGGATATGACTGACTTCTCTGAGTTGCAGCTTGCTAGACTACACGACTTAAATAGTCAGCTCCGACATTCTGTCGACCTGGAATGTACTGCATCGGTACCTGTAGGGCTGCAGTGCCATTGCCCAACGCAGAACTCTGCTGTTTTTCAACTGCGCCTCCTGCAGGAATTTGAGTGGTTGATGATCCGTCTCGATCACGAACTCTTTCCCATACAAGTATTTGTGGAATTTCTGCACGGCCCACAAACAGCTAAACACTCCTTCTCTACTGTTGCGTACCCTTCTTCACACTTTGTCAACTTCCTGCTAGCATATCTCACAGGAAACTCGACCCCTTCATGCTCCTGCAGCAATACTGCACCTATCCACCACCTGATGCATCTGTCCGCAACAAAAATGGTTTGGACATATCTGGTAGCTTCAAGATGGGACGGGAACCTAGTCTTTCCAACACCGTCTGCAGTGCTTGCTCTGCAGCGTCTGACCATTCGACCACTGCTGGTTTCCCTGCCTTGACCAAATCACTGAGAGGATCTGTGATTGCAGCAAAATTTGGGACAAACTCCCTATAGAACCCAATAAAACCTAGCAGACTCCTGACTTCTGTTTTGGTCTTTGGTCTCTCTGAATTCATTCATCTTCTCTACCTTTCCTCTTTCCGGCTGCTTTGTGTCGCCCTCCGACAAAAAAACCTAGGAACTCCAGGCTTGGAAAGCCAACCTGGCACTTTGTTGGTCTGGCTGTGAGATTGGCTTGTCTCAACCTCTCCAAGACTGCTCCTAGCTGCTCATATGCTCCTCCCATGTCTCGGATGCTATCAGAATGTCATCCATGAAAATTCACAACACCTTCCAATCCCGTCAATAGCTTCCTCATCATTCGAGGAAAAGACCGCAGGTGCGTTGACCATCCCAAAAGGGAGTACTCGCCACTGGTATAGCCCCATAGGAGTGGAAAATGCTGTGACTTCCTTTGAGTCATCACTCAAGGCTATTTGCCAGTAACCCTTGCTCAGATCGATCCTGGTGAAATACTGGCTCTTGCTTGTGGCGATCTGAGCGAACAGGTCTTCCATGTTGGGTTATGACCTCTGCATCGACCTTGGTGACACTGTTCAGACGTCTATAGTCGACACAGAATCGATGCTCACCTGACTTTTTCCTCACTAAGACGACGGGTGCACTATATGATGATTTGGACGGTTCAATCACCCCAAGGTCCAACATCTTTTCTACCTCCTCCTCGATCACTTGCTTGGTGGCATATGGGATCGGGTGGCTTTCACATGTACGGGTTTCTGCGATGTTAACTCCACCGTACATGTTTCTAGAGTTGTCCTGCCTGGTTTATCAGTCAGGGACGCCCTATACTGTTCTAGGAGCCCACTAACTTCCTCCTGTCTTCTACTGTCTAGCCCTTCATACAGTGACACATCCCTGTATGACTCTTCCCTGGAAACTCAGGCAACAAAATCTCTCCTTTCTTCTGCTGGGTCTCCCTCACCCCATCAATGATTGCTGCTGCGCCTATGTGCTGAGTCTCACGCTGAATATATTTGCGGAGAAAATTCGCATGGAAATAGTTTTAGTTTCCCATTCACATCAATTCGGTAATCCCGACCGACCTTTTCAGTGATGGTGAATGGTCCTTTCCAATGCCTCAGCAGCTTGTTGTGACCGTGGGAAGCAGTTACCAGGACTTGATCTCCCGCCTTGAGGGATTGCTTCCTTACCTTCCTGTCATATTGCTTCTTCTGAACGACCCTAGCCTCCTGCAAACCTTCCCTTGCAAACTTACATGTCTCGTACCTGCGCCCACCTTTGGAACAGGGCGAGATTGGGTCAATCAAATCAACAGCCACTCTCCTGAACGGTGTGTTCAATTAAAGGGGGATGTTTAAGAGGTGCCTTCCTCTTCACCCTCTTGTGGCTGATCTTTGACACACGTCACATGACATGCAGAAACGCTTGATGTCTGCCATTGCTCCTGGCCAATGAAAGTCATCAAAGATTCGGTCAGCTGTTTTGCTGGTGCCGAGATGACCCGCCATGAGCGACTCGTGACCCACTGACATGACAGTGTCACGATAACATGCTGGTACCTCTAACTGAGTTGTCACCTTACCTGTCTTCCCCTTGGTGAACACTCGGTACAACAGCCCGCCTTTCACAAGAAATTCTGTCTCACCTCCTCTAACCTCCTGTTTCTCTCCACCTCTTGCCAACTCCCAAGACTTCACGAGCGAAGGGTCTTGTTCCTGTGCAGCCCTAAACTCATCAGGGCGACACATCTATGCCCGACTTCCTTCCTGGAACAACTAACGGTTTAACAACCTTTTCCTCCTTCTTGCTCGTGTCTGAACTGCTGCCCTGTAGCAGTCAACAAACTCAGGATCCCCTGGATCCTTTGCACCTGGAATATTTCCAATGATCAAATCGTGAAGGGGTTTCTCCATTACCAACGCAGACAACGCGCCTGAGAAGTAAGGGGTACGTACTTCTATCTTAGCAACTGGAAACTCCCTCACAGTGCCATCGATTAGAGTACAGGTCTGGATTTGCCTGTCAAATCCCCTTTATCGACCAGCGTTGTTCGTACTACACCGCATGAACAACCAGTGTCTCGTAACACTTTCACCCTCTGCTGGCCAATCCCCTTCTTCCACTGGTAACGAACCACTCAGCCTAGTGCCCTCCATCCTGACACTGACTGCTGCCCAGTGCTAGCCATAGGCTGCACTCTACCCTCTTCCGACTGAATCCCTTTTGGTTCCACTGCAGGTCGTTTCCCTTGACGACCCTTATCCACCTCTTGCAAGGCTGCTGCTTTCTGGAACCTCATGCGACAATCCCTCGCCACATGTCCCTTCTTGTGACAAATGAAACACTAATTTCCTTTGCCCTTCCTTCTGCCCCACCACTGGGTTTGCAGACTTTGCAGAAAACTCCCTGGTCTCCTTGCACTCTTCTCACCTGTGCCTAGCACCTGTTTCTCCTGCACCTTAGTGCCCAAACGTGCCTCTCTATACACCTCTGCGAACTTCAACAACTCTCCTGCTGTCTCTGGCTGTCTCTCTTTCAAATGTATGGTTAACTCAGGGCCGCAACTGACAAAATCTGTTCTTTCATAACTAGCTCTTTCAATTCGGCGAACTCCTTTTTTCGTACCACTCAACTCTAACCATTTTTCAAAATAGTGATCTAGACGTGCACCAAACTGAGTGTACGTTTCCCCTGCTTGCAATCTAGCTGAACGAAATTTCTTTCTGAATCCTTCCTCTGTGAGGTCAAATCCCTTCATTAAAGACTCCTTCACAGCACCAAAATCGGACTGTTGTTCTGCTGGTAACGCAGTGAAAATCTGCAATGCCTTACCGTCAGTAACGCGACAAAATGACTGCCCACTCTTCTGGAGGCCAACCCTGACTGGTCGCAAACGTTTCGAAACGACTGATGTATGCGTCAATCGAATCGGTCCCTTCAGAGAATTTTGTGTAACTTGGGTCGGGGGGCATAGCTGCGCACAGAGTCACTGGAGGACTGAACTCCCATCCTCGGTGGTCTCCCTTTGTATTCTCACTTTCTCTAATTCTAACTGAACCTTTAATCTTTCTGTCTCCTGCGCTTCCCTTATTCTTTCTGTCTCCTGCTTCATTCTTTCTGTCTCTGCGCTTCCCTTATTCTTTCTGTCTCCTGCTTCATTCTTTCTGTTTCTTCCTTAGCCTGATTATCCTTAGCCTGAATCCTTAATCTTTCTGTTTCCTGCGCCTCTACTGCGATACGGCGTCTTTCCGCACGTTCATCTCTTTCCATCTTTTGCTGGTTTCAACGAATGCGCGCAACTCATCTCCTGAGTAACCTAGATCACGAGCGACGCTCACAAGTTGTTCAATATGGGGTGTTCTTTTCTTCCGCCATTGTATCTCTTTCTCTTTTTTTTTTTTTTTTTTTTTTTTTTTTTTTTTTTTTTTTTTTTTTTTGAAACAAGATTTTACTACTACGACAGCCAACTGGTGGTTACCGACACGAGTGACGTAATAGCACAATCCTATGAATGATAATATTAGCTTGGGACAACGTAGTTAGTTTTTATAAGACGCCCAGCGCCTGACCCAACTATGAGAGCGAATTATAGGCAATCTGTGCGAAATGAGTACTCTGGGGCTGAAATGCCAAGCCTAGTATTAACTATCTTGGAAGCAATGCCAAGCCTAGTATTTAACTATCTTGGGAACATACAGTAAGACAACCCCTTGTCTTAGGATTACAATACTTGAATCCCACCCAGCTTCCTCTCTGAGAAGTTGAACAATTTATAATAAATGGGCCAGAATATCCTGGCAGGCTCGCCAATAAATTGTCAACCTCGGTGTAATGTCAGTGGAGGAAGGACTAGCGCACAGCCCAAACACACTCACAGCTTGCTTACAATCTCATTCATATATCATGCATTCGTCACATCAAACCACTAGTAAAGTCTATAACTTTACTATACATGATCATAGAAAGAACATCAATGCATATAGAATCAAACAAAATAAAACATTCTCTCTTTCCTGAACTTCACAAAATCATTTATCTAAAACATCATTAACTAACCGGGTTATAAACAGATTTCTACTTTACCTGGCCAGGTGATCTTAACTATTCACGAATCACTGTCTTTCCTTTTCTCTTTTTTTTTTTTTCTTTCACTGTCACTTCCACAACACGACACAACTGCCGGCACTGGTTTTGGTCTGATGGCGACTGGTCAGGTGAGACTGTTGGCGTTGGTCTGTGGTTCTGCTTGGCGAAGTGACGCTGCCAGGTATGAGGTCGAACCCCGGTTAGGGTAGAACAGTGACTATCAACATCGATCTGTTCTCCTTTCTTTCTTCCTGCATTAACGCATTGCACTCTCTCTCTCTCTCTCTCTTCTAGTCTGCTCTTATCAAATGGACATGGTTGCTTTTCTTTTCTTTTTTCTTTTCTTTCTTTTCTTCTTCATAATTAGCAACTATCTCTCTCTCTCCACATCTCTCCTCAGTCCTTCCTCTGCAGACTATTCTCATGCTAATCTCTCCACTTGGTTCTCTTCTCTCCTCCCCTCATCTCTCTGCTTTTCTCTCAAGCAGACCTAGAACCTCTCCCTCTCTCTGTCTCTGTTCGTTCTTCCCCTCGTTCTCTCCTCTCTTCATCTCTCTGCCTTTTTCCCTCGTGCAGAGACTACACCTAAAACCTCCTCATCTCTCTGTCTCTGTTCGTTCTCATCTCCTGCCTTCCTGTAGGCGAGAGCCTACTCTCCGAACTTCCCCTCTAATTCCATTGGATATTCACATCACGACAGTCCCGTCTACACGCCTTACTCTCTGTGGTGGTCAATTGGTCATTTAATTGATTAGCCAGATTTCACCCCCACCACACACTACCTTCCCCCTTTCCTATTTAACTGGTGCCGTGTGGCTTAAGTGGTGGACACTGGTCAATCTAAATTGGCCAGCTGAGTCTGGGTGGGCGTCACGATGTCTAAAACTGACAATGACGCTGGTTCACAAAGTGGCCGGATAAGGCTGGCCCAGGTACTGAGGTCCGTCTGGGCAGACATCGAGGCGTCGGTCAAAGCCGCTTAGTCAGTCTAGGTGGGTCGGACTGTCTCGGTGAAACCTCTCCACTAAGCTTAATTGGCCGGACCCGACCTATGGGCCCGTCTTCCTGACGCCTAGAATGTTTGAGTTAGGGCTTAGGTCCAACTGGGCTGGTGGCGATTGACCACGAATTTGGTTGAGTTGAATTTTGACCGTGACAGTGTGTGTGTGTGTGTGTGTGAGTGTGTGTGTGTGTGTGTGTGTGTGTGTGTGTGTGTGTGTGTGTGGTGTGTGTGTGTGTGTGTGTGTGTGTTTCGTATCTGGTGTTGGGGTTATCGTTGTTGAAGTAAAGTAGGTGTCGTTCTGTTCACTAAGATGAAATCGCCTCCCTCTATCATAAATTGCAGAGCCGATGAAGATGGAATTTTTCATACCCTCCATTCGGCGAGGGAAAGTTAATGGAGAGTGGAGAGGAGCTGTGAGACATCTTCAATCCTCGTCCCACTGCTTGTGTTGGTAGAGATAAAATGTAAGATTGCATAAGATTTCAAATATGGTAGCTATTTTGGATTCTTGTCTGTGTAGTTGTTGACGATAACCTGTGAGAAAAAGGAAAAAACCATAAAATCCGGGATGGGACTGTTGGACAAAATAAAGGTGATTAACAATGTTAACGTTATGGTATGTACCAGTATATAAAAAGGTTTTATATTTATGTTATAGATTGGAAATAAGAGACTAAGAGCAGATATCCAAGTGGATAAATTAGTTTGCATAGATACATCTAGACCAGCAAGACTTTCTTTAACTTGTAGACCATGAATGTAGAGTTTTACAAAGCCAGAGTCTTTTCAAATTCAAATTCAAACGACTTTATTATCACAAACGTGAAATTCAATGTGGCAACGTCTTTTGCTTTTTAAAACACATAACACAATTACACATCCAATAAAACAGCATTCTATTTATGTCATTTTATGTTATGCACTTCAACACAACACTATGCACCAAAACACACACACACACACACACACACACACACACACACACACACACACACACACACACACACACACACACACACACACACGCACGCGCGCGCGCGCGCGCGCGCGCGCACGCACGCACGCACGCGTCAGTTCAAGTTCTCAATGTTTTCATTCGTCACATGTAAATAGAATCATTTGTTTAGAAGTTGGATGGACATGGGGATAAAACTCTTTTTGGTTCTGCACAGTCTAAATTTTGGGGTCCTATAACGTCTCACAGATGGCAAAAGTTCATAGTACCGACTAAGATTATGGCTGCTGTCGCTCACAATCATCTGCGCCTTTCGAACTGCTCTTTGTTCAAACAACACATTCAAACTACTCTGTCTCTCGCCCACAATCTTGCTACAGACTTTCACCACCTTGTTCAACACATTCTTGCTCTTCACAGTTAGACTTCCATACTAACAGATAAAAGAGAAAGTTAAGATGGACTCAATAAAACATCTGTAAAATCCTTGCAGCGCTTTTTTATTTACATTGAGGCTTCCGAGCTTCTGAAGGCAAAAGATCCTTGATTGACATTTCTTGTGGATAAAATTAGTATTTGCTATAAAATTAATTTGTCATCAATTATTGTACCTAGATATCTATACTTTTGATTTAGCAATGATCAATTAAATGCAGTTGAGGTGAGTATTCTAGTTCTATGTTCTTTGTAATGAAGGATCTATGTGATGGTACGTAGGGAGCATGACGTAATGAAGACGTGGTTAAGGGATGTAGTGAAGCCACAGCTACGAGCCGGAGGAAGAATCAAGAATTAACTGTTGGCGCTGATGGTGCCTGAAGTGATGATGCTGGGGATGCTGGCCTGTCAGCATTCCTATCAGCCAGCACGCTGACCGCTTTTCGGTCTGAAGGGACTGTTCATTCAGACAGATGCTGAACATGGTCAGAGTGCCAGGACGACCCACTAGGCTTCGCTCGGGCACCTACAGATTTCATGCTTTGGAGAATTTCATCGTCACATGAAATCACTCGACACTGGAACTCGGAGTTTAGATTCCTAACTTTCTCGGACTTAAAGAGCGGCACAATTTTATTGTGGTTGTGTATCTGTCCTTTTTCTGTTGTGCCAGGTTCTGTCCATGTTCCAAAAATCTGGCATATGCTTTCTGAATACGCTGGAAATTTTGTTCCAGGTTCTTTCCTTCTACTCATCTCAGATAAAACGGACCATAGCAGTGTCACACATTTATTGGACGAAATGATCGTGTCTTAACAAAAAAGGTCAGGTTCATACTAAAATTCCCAACGTTGTATTCCTCGTTTCTTGAGAACGTGATAAACCTGCAACAGATGCATTGCATTACATGTGCTAGCTTTCTGCTTTATCTTAGTGAAATGCTATGGCCATAAGAGAAGATAAATTTTTTGTAAATACTGTGCAAGTTTGAATATGTATATGGTTTGACTGGATTCTTTTAGTCTTCCTCATTCTAGCTGAGAGAGAGAGAGAGAGAGAGGAGAGAGAGAGAGAGAGAGAGAGAGAGAGAGAGAGAGAGAGTACGCGAATTGAACTAGTCGGCTTTCAATGTTTCGTAAAGAGTAGAAGGAAATTCATCAGCCCAAACAACCCTTGACTTTCTCAACGTGTCTGGTATTTAATGCCAGGTCTCCAGTGACCAGTCCTGTTCTCGCTGCTCGCCAAAATTCATTTCCTGCAACGTGATCAAGCCATACAAAACACCGCATCGGAAATATCACCTCTCTTTGTATGCTACGCACAACTGTGGAAACTTTTTCCTCAAGTAATCCGGCCCTGCCCCGAATGCTTGTTCCGATTCTTGCCGTTTTCTCTGCGTTCTGTCAGCGAGACCCTGGTCGTACCTGGTTTGTCCGTGTTCTGATTTGCAAACATGTGTGCGTAAGGACTCTCGGCAAGCAGCGGAACTGCGATGGAGTGTAGGGCCTGTAATCGCACGACATTCCCCTTTTAATTATCTCTCCTTGTGAGAGGCTAGAAAATAGGGATATGGGAAGCGGTTTGAAGACAACAAATTGGATAGACGGAAGTCAGAGGGGGTAAGCAGACTATGTTTTGACAAAACAACATGATTGTGAGAAGGTGAAGGGAAGTAGTGGACTCGTTTGAAGACATCATGATTCGCAGGATTTACACTACAGAAAGGACATTAATTCCGAATGGTAAAACTTTGCTTATTTCTTTTTTTCCTGCTCAAAGAATATCAGAATCACTTAATTAATCAAGTTATATAATAAGATTGCTGAAGGGCCTGTTGATCGTTAGACATTGCCATATCCATGTCCGCCAAAAGAAATTATGTCTATCACAATGCTCAACATTCGGTGCAACCAGATGTGACCTGCTCGTCTGAAACTCGGACTGAAAATGGCTGAAATTTACAGATCCAAAGAGGAAGAGACAGGGCGGTTTACAGAGACGTGGAAGGAGGAGGAGGAGGAGGGAGGAGGAGGAGAGAGAGAGAGAGAGAGAGAGAGAGAGAGAGAGAGAGAGAGAGAGAGAGAGAGAGAGAGAGAGAGAGAGAGAGAGAGAGAGACGAGAGTCAAAATCGTATTCAGGTAAAGGCATAATCTCCCTACTGAGAGGAAATATACAAACAACTGAACCAAACAATAAAGTCAAGAGGCACAAACAAATAAAAGTTATCAAACAGCATTCAACATAATGCAACCGGGATTAACTTTCTAACTTACAATTCACAAAACAAAAACACATTCGTAAAAAAACCCTTTTATTAAACCGATCAAAAATGCACAAAAAAACAGATCAGTCTATCGATTGGGGACTAATTACTTTAAAAGGGGTGGTAATCCCCCCAACGCCTCTGGGCCTAAACTTTACTGCATTTCGTCCCCAAGTAGGACAAAAAAAATAGCGAAAGTTTAAAACAACAAAAAGGACGCCCAAAATTTGAATATCCCCAATTATGTAAATAGCCTTTAAAATTCCCGTGTACTGAGAAAAACATGTTCACATTGCATCAAACAGAATGCAGGGGACCTGTAAAACCCCAAATTCACTTTGCGCTTTTGTTTCTGTTCTCAGGCTTCCCGAAATGAAACACCTAAGCTGGTCACCACACTGTCTTACCCCCCCCACCCAAGTTTTCCGTGACTTTCAGCTGAAACGTTTTCCCCTAAATGAGGAGGGGGGTGCCCCCAAAAAAAGCAGCTTTTACCTCACTCCTGTTGTTTTTTAGGTGGGGGGTTCCTTTTTCTTCATATCTGCACCCAAGGGGAATTCCCAAAAAAAAGTTTTTTCCCTGAATGTTGTTTCTGTTTGAGCTCCGCTTTCTGTTTGTAGAAGTAAACTTTGAAATGACGGGGGAGTGCGGTTTAAAAATTTAAAGGGTTCCCCGGTCAAAGCCACTCCATGAGAAAGTTCCAATTTTTTTCGCGGACGACCCTTCCCAAATTTTTTTTAGTTAGCTTGGTCCGGTCTCTTTTGGAATGCTATGCAGATAGTTTATTGCTTTTGGATTTTCCCAATCATGGGTCTTCCTTTCCGGGGAAAACGTGGTAAAAATCCCCCCCTTTCCCCATTTTAACCCCGGGAAGTCAGTCTCGCACTGCCCCAGTTTAATCCCGGATTTAAATCGGGGGTTTGCCCCAAAATCCCCCCCAACGGATTAGAACACCCCCCCTAGCGGTTAATTTGGCATTGACCCCAAAACCCCCCTCCCTTGAGGAGTAAAGGGACCTGGCCCAAAAACAGCCCTAAACATCGGGGGGAATTTATCTGGCACGGACTGGAACCCCAACCCCCCAGAGAGTTGAAAAAAAGGGCCCCAAAACACCCCCCCCCCTCCGGGGAGAGTTAACTGGCCCTGGAAAAAACCCCCCCCCCCCGTCCCTCCCCTTTCCGGGGGTTTTAAGGCCCCCCAAAAAACCCCCTCTGGAGAGTTAAAACCCGCCCTAAACAGCCCCTTTCCCCAGGGGATTTTAACTGGCACCGTTAGGGAAACCCCCCCCCAGGAAGAAAATAAAAAGCCAGACAGCCCCCGTCCCCCCGGGGGTTTTAATCGGCACCGGCCCAAAACACCCCCCCTAGAGAGTTAAATGGTTGGCCTACAACGCCCCTCCCACCCCCCCCCCTCTCCTTGGGAGTTATCTGGCCCAGCATGGTACATCCCCCCCCCGGGAAGTTAAGGGGCCCTGGCACAAACCCCCCCCCCCCCTTTTGGGGGAGTTTAATCGGGGAAACACCCCAAACAGCCCCTTGGGAAGTTAAACTGCACCTGTCCTAGAGAACCCCCCCTCCGGGGGATTTAATCGGGCCCCAGCCAGAAATCCCCTGGGAGTTAAAAGCCCCCTCCGGGGGGTTAAATTTGGGGGGGGTACCAAAACACCCCCCTCCTCCCCCCCTGGGGGTTTTTGGGCAGGGCCCAAAACACCCCATGAGAGTTAAAAGGGCCCGGGCCTGAGCGCCCCCCCCCCTCCCCTCCCCCCCCTCCTGGGAATTTAAATTGGCCCCCCCCGGGGAGTTTAACGGCCCCCGGCAAAAAACCCCCCCCCTACCCCCGCCCCCTCTTCCGGGTTAATCTGTAAGCCAGAAACACCCCCTCGGAGATTTTTAAACTCCCTGTCCCAGGGAGTGAATTTGGAACCCCCCAATCTGCCCCCCAAGAGATTTTAAAAACTGGACCTGGCTTAGAGATCCCCCCCCCTTTCCCGGGGGAGAAAAATTGGTTCCACCCGGGTACAGGCCCCCCCCCCCCCCTGGGATTTATAGGGCCCGGGCCAAAACACCCCCCCCCCCTTCCGGGGGATTAACGGGAACCACCCCAAAACAGACCCTTGGGATTTAAAAATGCCCCTGTCCAGAACAGCCCCTCCGGGGTTTAAAAACGGCACCGCCCATGGAAACACCCCCCCCCCCGGGGGAGATTTAAAAACTAGACGGGCCCCAAAACCCCCTTCCCATCCGGGGATTTAAACGGCAGGCCCCAAAAGCCCCCCCCTCCCCGAAGAGTTAAACGGATGGCCTAGGCGGGCCCCCCGGCCCCCCCCCGGGGGGAGTTAACGGCCCCAGCCGACAGTCCCCGGGAGAGTAAATGGCCGGGCCAAAACAGCCCCCCCCCCCTCTGGGGATTAATTGGGCAAAACCCAAAAAAGCCCCTCTGGGATTAAAAACTGCCCGCCCCCAAACACCCCCCTCCGGGGATTTAATCTGGCACGGCAGGAACACCCCCCTAAAGAGTTAAATAAAAAAAACCCCCAGAGCACCCCTAAATTTTGGGGATTTAAATCTGGCACGACCAAAACACCCCTACTGGGCTTAAAACGAACCAATCTAGAAATCCCCCCCCCCGGGGAGGAAATTGGACCAGCCAAAACAGCCCCCCTATGGAGGTTACTGGCACCCCCCAAACAGCCCTGGAGAGTAAAACGACCCCCCCAGAACAAACCTCCTCCTGGGGAGTTAATTTTTGCAACAGCCTAGAAATTTCCCCTGGAAATTTAAACGGGTTTGGTCAAAAACAGCCCCCCCCCCCCCCCTTGGCACCCCCAAAAAAACCCCCCCCTCCCCCCCCCCCCCCCCCCCCCCCGAACTTAAACGGACCGCACCAAAACCCCCCTAGAGAGTTAAATGGACGGGGCCAAAAAATAGCCCCCCCCGGGGGAGTTAATCGGGTATCCCCAAAAGGGCCCCCCTGGGAAAGTTTTTGGGGCCCGGGCCCAGAACCCCACCCCCCCCCCCACCCCCCCCCGGGGCAGTAAATCTGGACTAGGAATTAAATGGCCTACCCAAAACAGCGCCCCACCTGAGGAGTTAATCTGGCCCTACCCAAAAAGCCCCCTGAGATTTAAAAACTGGCCTGCCCAAAACGCCCCACCCGGGGGAGTTATCGGCACCCCCAGAACGCCCCTGGGTGTTGTTGAGGGTTGTAAACCCCAAAAGTCTCCCGCCGGAAGTACTCCCCGGGAGTACTTCGGGGCCGAGCACCAAAAATGTTTCCCGGGACTATTCGGGACAGTACTCCCTTGGTCCCGGAAAGTACTCCCCCTATTGAAAACCTTTGCAAATAATGTTTTTTTTTATGTAACTATCTTTTAACTGATTTCCCTTTTAAAGGGGGAGTACTTTGGTACCAATCCCAAACTGACCCCCATTCCCCCCCCAAACCCCCCCCACCCCCCTCCCCCTTCCCTCCCCCCCCCCCCTTCACCAGAATGATCCGGGAGTACTGGGGCCCAAACCCAAATTATCCGGAAGTAAAATTTGGCCGGCTCCAGATGTCTCCCCCCAAAGTTGATTCAGAGTATTTCATTTTTGTTCAGATAGAATGTCCATTATGGGTTTATTCCCCTGTTGAGTTTTAAACAGTAAATAACAAACTGAAACTTAATGAAAGGAAGCAAGGGGGGGGGGGGGGGGGGGGGGGGGGGCTTCTTGGACCGGCCAAGTTCTCCCCTAATTGAATCATCTATTTGACAATGTTTTTAGTACAAGATTTAGATAATTCTTAGGGCCCTAAAAAAAAAACCCGAACACATTAATAAAGGAGTATCAAGGGGGGGGGAGGGTAGTCTGGCCGGCCCCGAAGTACCCCCCCAAAATTATTCAGATGTTTTTAAGTTATTCAAAAAAATGTTGTATAACGTTTTTTGGCCCCGTAAAAACAACCCTGAACAATCAAAAAGGAGATCTGAAGGGGGTACTTTTTGGGACCGCCCCAAGTACTCCCTAAAAAAAGGGGTTTTAAATTACTTGTTGATTGGAAAAGAATGTCAAGTGTGGTTTTTGACCGTAATAAAAACCCCGAAAAAAATTTAAAAGGGGATATGAAGGGAGGTTTCGGGACCGGCCCCGAAGTACTGCCCCCTAAAGTTTCCTCTTTTCAATGTTGATTAGGTAAATTCCATGTGTGAGTTATGATCTTAAATAACAACGCTGGCCCCTTGTTTAAAAAAGATTGCAAGGGGGGACTTTTGGGCTATCCAGAACAACTCCCCCAAAAATTGATTTAGACTATATTTCAAAGTTGATTTAGGGTAGAATGTCCATGTAGGTTTAAAACCCGTAAATAAAACCCTGAACACATTAATAAAGGAAATATGCGAGGGGGGTATTTGGGGCCGGCCCTAGTATCCCCCCAAGTTTATTCAGACTAGTTTTCAATGTTTTCAATGAATGCCCGGTGAGTTTAAACCCTAAATAAAACCCCGAAACATTTAAAAGGGGTATGCAAGGGGGACTTTGGGGGCCCCACCCAGAGTATCCCCCCCAAAATTTATTTAGAATATATTTTTAAATTTATTCAGGGAGAATGGACTTTGACTTTATGATAATAAAACAACCCCCAACACCATAACGAAAATATGCGAGGGGGGGGGGGGGGGGGGGGGGGGGGGGGACTTTGGGACCCGGCCCAGAATGATTCCCGGGGGTACTTTATGAAAAAGGGGGGCTATTTTTTTTTCCCACCTAGAGACTCTTGGGGGTCATTTAGGCGCGGCCCCAAATATACCCCCCGGGGGCCCTTTGGACGGTGGTATTTTTGGGGTTTTTACGCCGTAAACCATGTTTTTGTCGCCATCCCCCGTTTTTTCGACAGAGACAAAACGGTGGCCCTTAAAAGTGGTTTTTTTCGCTGCCCCCCGTTTAGTCGCATTGTGCAAAAGGTAGGGGGGATAAAAGCGGTTTACAAGGGGTCTTTTAATTTTCGATTTCCGGGGGGGGGGGGGGGGGGGGGGCGTTCAGTGCCCGTTAGCTCCCCGGAAAGGGGGGAAATTTCGAATCAGGTCCAGTTTAATCTCAGGGGGGGGGGGGGGGGGGGGGGGGGGGGGGGGGGGGGGGAGAGGGGGGGGGGGAGGTGGGGGGGGTGTTTTGGGGTAGCCTAGATTAATCCCCCGGAAGGGGGGCTTTTGGATCCCGTTTAAACCCCTAGGGGGTGTTGGGGGCGTTTTGGGGCTGTCCAGTTTAATCTAGGGGGGGCTGTTTTGGGCCGGGGTAGATTAACTCCCCGAAAGAGGGGGGGGTTTTTTCTGGGCCCAGGCCCCCTTTTTAATCTTTTTATGGGGCTGTTGGGGTAGAAATCTCGGGGGGGGGGGGGGGGGGGGCATTTTGGGGGGGTGCCGGTTAATCCCCATATAGTTCGCTTGTTGTGCTCCGTTCTGTGTTCGAAGCAAAATGTTCGGTTGAATATTGGTTTTTTAAGAAAATTCCCCCCAAAGGGGGGGGGGGGGGGGGGTGTTCTGGGCCAGGCCAGTTTAACTCCCCGGTGGGTTGTTTTTGGCCGGTGCTAGATTAAAAATTCCACTGGAGCGTTAAGGCCCTTTTTTTTATTAAATTTGGGCAGAGGGGGGGGGGTTGGGGGGGGGGGGGGGGGGGGGTTTCGGGGGCGCGTCAGTCTAAACTCCCCGGGGGGGGGGGGGGGGGGGGGGGTTTCCCGGTTGTCCTGAATGACTCCCATTGCGGTAGTTTAACTCCCAGGGGGTCATTTTTTATGTCAAAAATTTGGGCCAAAACTCCGGGGGGTTGTTTGGAACGAAAAGTTTTTAAATCCCAAGGGGGGGGGGGGGTGATTTAGGACGGCCCATATGAACTCCCCGGAGTTTGTTTTGAGTCAAAATTTGTAGGGTTTTTTAAAAAAACTCCCGGGATTATTCTGGGTGGTGGGGTTCTTTTGAAAAAGGCCTAATAAACAGAAAGAAAAGATGGGGGGGGTTTGAACCCGTTTGGGGGGGTTTTTTGATGCGTCAATTAAATCCCGGGGTTATTAGACAGTGCATCTGACTCCCCGGGGTTAAATGGGGGGGGCGGTTTCACCACGTTACACCGGGTTTCCACTTCTTGCGGGCCCGTTCTTCTTTTGGATCTCTTCTGCTGCGTAGACTGTTATTGTCTCTCACCCCCTTTACCCCTTCCCGATGGGCCCGGTGGTCATTCGCATAAAGTTCTCTCTTGCTTTAGCTTGTCTAGCTTGATCCCCTCGGTCTTCAAAGGGGAGGGTCATGGGAAAGATGTCGGCAGGGCCCGTTTTTTTTATAGGCCCGGGTTGCGGCTCCTCCTTGACGCTGTGTTTTTTGCCGCCCCCTTACGCCCCGGTTTTGAGTTGGTTTGCCCCTGTTGTCCGGTTGGAGGACGGGTCTTGGGTTTTCCCCCAATGGCCGCATGCATGGAATCTCCCCCCGAACAAACACGAAGGAGCAAACCCCAAAAAGGCCCGTTCCTTTTCTGCTTCAAGTTAATGGCGAAGCGCACACAAATTTTTGGTTGGTCCGTTGTGCATAAATGAAAGAATACTGACAAAAAGCCGCCACACGATGCCCGTGTGTTCACAGCAGCAGTAGGTATGGGGCACCACAAAGCCTGTGAACAATTTAAGATTTGCACCTCCGACTCAGTCCGTAGTGCGGGAAGAAGCCTGACGGAGGATTTGAATTGCGACTTGACATTGAAGGTGCTAACTCATAATCTCACCACACACACACACACACACACACACACACACACACACACACACACAACATACAGAGAGAGAGAGAGAGAGAGAGAGAGAGAGGAGAGAGAGAGAGAGAGAGAGAGAGAGAGAGAGAGAGAAGGAGAGAGAGAGAGAGAGAGAGAGAGAGAGAGAGAGAGAAATCAACTGACAGTCCAGTGGTTTCAAAATGCCAAAGCTCAAACGATAACCGTGCACCTCCACCCCACCCCTCTCCCCAAACATAATACTAACACATTTAAAGATGAAGGAAAACAGTGACAGTGACACACAGAGGGGGCGGGGAAGGGGGCGGAGACAGACGAGAGTAACTCGTACATATAATTTCTACGGAATTTGCGGGATGAAACCAACTAGCAAACATATAATCCTTGCATTAAATACAACAAAATCTCACGAAAATCACTGATTTCAAGCTTAATGTTTTACAGTACCAGTATGGTTTCAAAAATAAGCTGACACCGGTGTTACCAAAAGTTTTAACTCCCGAATGGTTTAACTCCCAGGGAGTTAAACTGTTCATATGTGCCAAAATAACTCCATCAGTAAAACTTTAAAATGTTCTAAAATCTTTTTTGTACAAGTCTCAACAAATTCTTGAAGCATTAAGGGGGGAGTCATTTTGTACATATATCAGACTTAACTCCACCCTGTAACAGAATGCCACCCCCCCCCCCCTGGGAGTTAGTACAGATTAACTCCCGGGAGTTAATCCAGGCGTGTAAAAGTTTAACTCCCTGCCCACTAAGGGGAGTCAGTTTTTCACAGTTTAGAATAACTCCCTGTGAGTTAATGTGTATACGTGTTTTCTGACTCCAGGGAGTTACTTTGTAACAGAGGGGGAATTAATTGATCATGACTAAGATGACTCCCCACCCACCTATTCCCAGGTGTCTTTCGGTAAGAGAATGGAGAAGGGGATTTAATGTTCATGATCATCATCATAATAGGGAGAGGGGGAGTTAATCTGATCATGACTAAGATGACTCCCCACCCACCTATTCCCAGGTGTCTTTCGGTAAGAGAATGGAGAAGGGGATTTAATGTTCATGATCATCATCATAATAGGGAAAGGAAATGTCCATGTACATATTCATGTGCTCATCTATGCATGTCCTTGATATTCTACTATGCCTTTTTGTATACAATCTGTATGTAAAGTCTGTATATACACGAATTAATGGTTTGATGCCTTTGGTAGAAATGCTGTACCTTCAGTCTTTGGCGTTCTCTCTCTCTCTCTCTCTCTCTCTCTCTCTCTCTCTCTCTCTCTCTCTCTCTCTCTCTCTCTCTCTCTCTCTCTCTCTCTCTCTCTCTCTCATGGAATCTATGCGACTATCAAACAGTCACCCATAAGTGTAGGCCATTACACTCAAATGGTGTAGAAATGGAAAAATTTCAATTTTTCATGACACAAATCTGATCATGACTAAGATGACTCCCCACCCACCTATTCCCAGGTGTCTTTCGGTAAGAGAATGGAGAAGGGGATTTAATGTTCATGATCATCATCATAATAGGGAAAGGAAATGTCCATGTACATATTCATGTGCTCATCTATGCATGTCCTTGATATTCTACTATGCCTTTTTTGTATACAATTGTATGTAAAGTCTGTATATACACGAATTAATGGTTTGATGCCTTTGGTAGAAATGCTGTACCTTCAGTCTTTGGCGTTCTCTCTCTCTCTCTCTCTCTCTCTCTCTCTCTTCTCTCTCTCTCTCTCTCTCTCTCTCTCTCTCTCTCTCTCTCTCTCTCTCATGGAAATCTATGCGACTATCAAACAGTCACCCATAAGTGTAGGCCATTACACTCAAATGGTTGTAGAAATGGAAAAATTTCAATTTTTCATTGTGTCATGTCGCCAAATTAGGAAGTGAGGGTGGGGGGGGGGGGAGGGTGTTGAGAGGGTAAGGAAGGTGGGGAGAGAATGACGAGTAGTCGCGACGTTTATTGTTTGTATTGACTCTCTAATCATTATAAAAAAGTGCAAAACTCTTCGCATCTGGCCACATTACTGATCACCCATGGGTCTAACTTGAGACCCTATGGCGCCCTAGGGCCCCAAGCCAGATCCAGAGGATCACAGATAATGTGGCCAGATGCGAAGAGTTTTGGGAATATGCCTCTAATAGCGGTTATTTCTTATACTTGGTTGCCTACTTTCAGTTTGTCTAATTTGGGGCAATTCTCTCACCCCTTTTCAGTGTCTCTTCTAGGACACACACACACATTGTGGTTTGCCGTGCCAGTGACCCAGACAACACACACACATTGTGGTTTTGCGGGCGTTTATAGCCGCGCCAGTGACCTAGACGAAACACGAAAATGGGAAGAGTCACTAGAGGGCAGAGAAGAGAGCCAAATTTAGACTTTCTAAACCACACAAACAAGCACAAAACCACCGCAGGCATATTCCCAACTTTACACTTTTTGGATTAATATATATACTGTGCAAACTGAATGCTATATAATTCTATGGTGTTTATGCATAAGTGCGGCTGTTATTAAAATTGTTTTTTTATTCAAGCAGAATAGTTTTAAAGGCTAAACAACAACTGTGCTTTAAAGTACTTTTTTAGTAGCTACTTTGCACAATATTCATATTAAAAGCTTTAGCAAATTAAACGCAAAAACACAATTTTTAATAATCAATTCTCTCTCACTGATCTATAAATAGATAATTTATTCAGGGGAAGACAATTACTTTTATGCATAATTTAAAGGGAGATAAATCACTTTCATTATCATTGTATTGCTTATTTTGATTGTTAATGATTACTCTGTGCGTGTGCTAACAAGGAAGGTAGAAATCATACTAGACAATTGCTGTTAGAGAGCGGAAAAACCCAGAGCTCAAAATAGACCTCAGCCGCCACCAAACGATCAATAGGCAGAGCTCGTTACAGACCGTGTGTGTGCATGAGTGCGCGCGCGTATATATGCGTATGGAAGTGCGTGCGTGTGTGTGTGTGTGTGTGTGTGTGTGTGTGTGTGTGTGTGTGTGTGTGTGTGTGTGTGTGTGTGTTTCTGAATAACTATTGTTAACCGGGAGACTCCCTTCGTCTTGATGAGAACGTTACTCGTCGTTCTAGATACACGGGGGACAACTCCTATTTCCAAGTTACCAAAACGTCTACGGAGTTGTTTCCCTTGACATGTGTGTGTGTGTGTGAATGAGAGAGAGGGAGAGGGGGAGAGAGGGGGGAGGGGGGGATGAGAGGTGGAGACAGACAGACAGACAAAGACGGAAACAGACAGACAGACAGAGACAGAAAGAGATGTGGGAGTGAATGAGGGAGAGAGAGATGCTGCGGCTTACTTATTTTTTAATTGTCGTTTATATTCTGGTTTAAAAAATGAAGGCCGAAGTAGCTACAGAGCTTATTAATATACTTTACGAGTTGGATTGGGAGAGAGAAGCTGATAAAGATCAGTTAAAGAGCAGGTTTGAAGAATTAATTACCGATCTTTTTGAGCGTATAGATATACGCGAAAGCGTGACGCAAGCCATCAGTAAATACCAGATTCTTGGCCCCAACCAGCTATAAAGTTGTTTGCCATTTTAGTTGATAATATGGCTCCTGAAGATGTTAATCTGACTGTTTCTCCTTGCCCCGAAGGAGTAGCTATTCGCTTTAATGAAGATTGGGTTTTACGATTAGAAAAGACTATGAGTAACAACTGAATTTACAATTATTTTATTTATTTTAGATTTAAAAATGGCTGCCGAACTCAGTGAATCTGATTTAAAGAATTGTAATGAACTATTTGACAAAACAATAAAAGTATTAAACATTGATTTTAGTGAATTTGGTTTTGAGAATGATGTAAACAATATATAAAAGATCATAGTGAACTATTTAACGAAGCAATCAAAGTGATGAACATTAACTGTAGTGATTCAGAAAAGCTAAAATATTAGCAGGTGTTATTGTAAGGTTAAACGTGTCTTGAAGTGTTGCAATGAAGAATAAAAGCGCGTTTTACTTACTTTTATTTACATTTATTTTTTTTTATTTTTACGTAAATATTGCGGCTTTAAAAATGACGACCACAAATAAATTTGAGGACGGAAAAATTTATTACGATGGAAGAAATATTTGGTAGTGACAAACAATTAAGCAATACGTTTAGTGAAGTAGACATGGACATCATTAACCCACAAATGTTCATGAAAGCGTGGCACACGCTATCTCTAAAATCCCAGAGTCTCTTCAGATGGAGCCGCCAGTAAAAGTGCTATTGGCCGTTCTGATTGATTATATAATGCCTGATGATGGTAACATGCCAGTTTGGGTTTCAACAGGGCAGAAAGAAGTAATCAGCTATCACGACTTTTAACTGGGCTGATTACATGCTTACACAGTTTAACCATGCAAGTGAGGAGGCAAAGTTAAGGGGTTCTGGCTGGTCTGAAGGGACAGTCCTTGAAATCAGATTAAGACAATCCTATAGTTGGTAATTCTTACCTTCCTCTCCAAAAGAGTTAGAGTTAAAACGGCAGTCTTAAACATACATAAGTCTGACAACATGTGTTTTATGTGGTGTGTTTTAGCGCATTTATATCCTGTTAAAATCATCCCAAACGATTTTCCAATTATGAAACAATATAGCAAGAGCTGAACTTTGATAAATAACCTTTCCAGTGAGTATAGAAAGTATATCTCAGTTTGAAGAGCAAAACAAACCAACACTGTAAACGTATACACATGGTCTGTAAAAGCTAATCTAGTGCCTCTAAGGATTTCTCCAAAGCTCTACTTTAGGTGAATCATTTGGGACAAGCATGTAGACTTGATCCTGTTTGCAGTAGTACAACGAGTCATTATGTTTAACCAGAACAATAAGTAGACTTATGGCTTTTACATCAAAGGATCATGTTTAAAAAAAGAGCTTTGTAGAAGAGGGTTTGGCCCGAATCCCAATATAAAAGCAGCTCCCGACCATAGAACTCATTAAAAATTTTTGGGTAGACTGTGAAAACCAAACTCCTTACACCTAAACCTGGGTCTAAAGTTAGTTTTAAAAAATTTACACAAAATGCAGATGAGCCCGTACGTGGTTTATGCTGACTTTGAATCGCTCTTGCCGCATACTATGGCCCACAACAACAAGAACAAAAAACAACATCAGATCTGTTTTTATGCGTTTTTGTTGTTAGGTCAGATGGGGCACACACACCCCCAGAGATTTACAGAGGGCCCAATGAGCTAGTAGATTTTTAGAGCAGATGAAACAACTTCGCACATTACTACCCCAAACCCAACAAAAATCTTTCAGACATTGTTAGGGACTCCTGAAGCCCAAAGAATGTTATGACTCATTACACACTGTTGGATTTGCAATAAAGAATTATTAGGCAACACAGTAAGAGCCACGACACTTTTACTGGAAAGTTTAGAGGAGCTGCACAAATAGTTGTAATCTTCAGCAAAAGGGTTTGGACCTAAGACATGGAAACTGCCTATCTTCTTTCATAACTTAAGATGCTACGATTCTCATTTCATCATGCAAGCAGTGATTTCTGAATAGGGGTTACCTGCATTGCAAAATTCTTCAGAAAAATACATGATTTTTTACTTTGACTGCTTATCCTTTATGACTCTGCCCAAACTCTGATGGGGAGTTTAGATAAGTTAGCAGGATCGCTACAGACTTTCCAATCACTAAACAATATTTTGATCCATCTTTGGTGCGTAAAGGCGTCTATCCTTATGTTTACATGAACTCGTGGGACAGGTTTGATGAGACTCATTTCCCCCTACAGGTGCTTTCTTTTTAGTCTTAGAGGCAAAGACATAATGATACTGACTATGAATACGCACAGAAAGCCTGGACAGAATTACACTGCCAAACAATGGGCAACTATCACGATAAATATTTATTGGCTGACGTGTGTTTATTGGCAGACGTCTTTCAGAATTACAGATCTACATGCATGAAACATTACAGCTTAGATCATCACATTACATCTCTGCGCCAGGCCTTTTTGGGATGCTTTTTTAAAAAGTCTACAAACATTCATTGACTTAATATCTGATCTCCCCACACTTCGATGATTAAAGATGGGCTGAGGGGAGGTATTGCATGGCCTCACATCCTTACTGCAAAGCCAAAAACAAGTATTAGCGACTTGATCCCACTAAACCTTCAACTATCTAATGTACTTAGACGCTAAAATCTGTATGGATGGGCCACTGAGAAACTTTAAAATGATAAAAGGACCTCATGATGTCAATACTGTGTTAGGTTGTTGTCACAGCTTACGCCTGTTTAATCCAGCAGGGACTAATCTTGGAAGTAGACTTAGAATATCCTAAAGAATTACACGATCTCCACAAACGATTACCCCTTAGCCGCAGAAAGATTAAAGATGAGTCCCATCGAACCTCCTAAACTTGTTCCTAATCTTAGGCATAAACTAAATATGTGTGTCATTACAGACTGTTGCAGTTTTACTTAAAACACGGGGCTAAAGCTGCAGCTGTTCACAGAATAATCATCTGTGAACAAGAGCCTTTTATGAAGCCATTACATCAAGAGGAAAACTGATCTTAGAACCCAAGCCACTGACGCTTTAGAAAAAGACTTCTTTAAACTGATGAACAACAGCTGTTTGGCAAAACTATGGAAAATCCACACAAACGTAAGATGTGAAATTAGTTACAAAAGAAAACCAGCAATTAAGTTGGCCTCTAAACCCAACTATCAAGCTTTAGAGATTTAACGAAGCCTGGTTGGCATTATGATGAAGAAAAAGGATGTTAGTTGGACAAGCCGGTGTTTATTGGCTTTTTCCCTATTAGAGTTGTCAAAAATTATTGATGTTAGAATTTTGTACGACTACTTTAAACCACTGTACCCCGAAGCAAGAGTCCTTTACACAGACACTGATCTTTTTATTCTAGATGTTCCCACAGAAGACTTTTACAAAGACTTAGAAACAGAAGAGCTAAAGGGTTGATGGGTGGGGACGACACATGCGACCATCCCCAAAGACAGCCCTTTACATTCAACTGCAAACAAGAAAGTGATTGGAAAGATGAAGGATGAACTTAATGGGACAGTTATCAAAGAATATGTTGGTTTGCGGTTGAAGATGTTTAGCGTTGCCAGCCAGATTCTGTAATAAAGAAGGCTAAAAGGGATAAGTAAAGAAGTTGTCAAAAAAAATATAACTCACGACAACTACAAGCAAGCTCTCTTTGAAAACAAAGTATTTTATCACACAAAAGTTAATCTGCGCTCTACTTTCATCAAGTAAACACAACTGATGTTAACAAGAAATCACTAGTCTCTAACATACAATGAGAACACTTTCGTCAATCTGAGTTTTTCATATGCTGTAGAGGCATTGGAGGACTTTAAAAGATTAACTTGACTGACTACTTCTAGCACTATTAATGTCCGCGGGACTGAGGTCCTTAATAATTTTCTTAATTTGCTCTTTCTACTTCCAGCACTATTATATAAATCAGAAATTTATCAACAGCCTTTCATCTTGAATTTGTATTTTTACCATCCAATGATTTTATAGCCCCTCAATTAATTCTTTAAATTCACTGTCTCCACCAATGTATATAAGGATAATCGCAAAACCATTGCCCCCAGTGCCGGAAGTGCTCGTATACTGTAGTTGGATTGCCATTAAACTAATTAGCATTTTTGTTGATCGAGTTAAAAGAGAAAATGAAGACCTTACGTCAAATTTGAATCTAACTGTACTGGAGGAACTCCAATCTGAAAACGGACATAAACGATCACGAACACATAACAGGCTGTGGAATGTCCGTAGTGTATGGGGGGTGAAGGAGGGGAGGGGAGATGTGGAGGACTGCTTACAAAAAAAGTTGTGTCGGTGTATTCTCGGGACAGGTGGTGTGGCAGTCAGCGATAAGGATATCGAAATCGCCTCCGCACAGGAAAGCCAGGGGAGGAAGCAGACCGAGACCTTTCATTGGGTCAGGTTCTTCTCCAGGTCGACTACGTGGACACGGTGCTGGTGAAAGACGTAAATTGAAAAACAGCACGGTGTATCTGTTGGAGAGGATCTTACTACCTGAACTATTGACTATTTGAAAAGAGGCCAGTGACCATTGGCACGCTTGCTGCGTGGTCCTCATACGGAAAAAGTTTCCTGGCAAAAATGAAAAAATGGACAAACAGTGAGAATTAATACAAACACATACATTGACGGATTGTTTTCAGAGCGATGTTTCATCTCAAAAAAACAGCTGGTTAAGTTAATACTTAAAGGTTTAGATGTCCTTTACGGCCCCCCCCCCCCCCCCCCACCCCCGCCGCCCCGCCCCCCGCAGGATCTTCTATTTATTTATTTCATGCTTTTTTTACTTCGCTTCATCAGATTTCCCAATTAGTGTCTCGTTGTTGTTGTCACTAGTCGCATCTGGAATTTACCGTCATTTTGCTGGTTAATGATTAACTACTAAATTTACCTTCATAAACTGTTAAAATATGCAATCCTCAGGTATGAGAGGTTGCCCGGGTATCGGTGGTGGGGAGGGAAGGGGCGGGGGGGTGCTTGGATGAAATGCTGGTGGCTTAGGTGAATGCTATCGAACAGTGTCATTTGATGGAGTGGAAACTAGTATTTAACAAAGTAAAACTTCAGATAACATTTTGTAATTCAATCTGTGACTAACCGTTTCATTGTCTATGAAGTTTTGACAAATGTGGCGATTACCACCCCTATTAGAAGTGTTCATGTGCTTATTTCATGAGTTTATTTATGGTTGAATATTCATTGTTGATGGAATTGCCATAAACATTTTCTTTTTATTATGTCATTTTGTATGTAAACTGATACGGGATATTTGGTTGGTTTATTTGGGGTGTTGCTTGCACTCTCCTTTCCTTGTTAGTTGTTCTCTGCTGTGCCCACCTCCGACGCGTTCCATCCTGCCACTTCAGTTCTCACGTCTTGCGCTCCTCCTCCCCCCCCCCCCCCTCCCCCCTCAATATACACGCATGACACGTACAAACACCTAAACACGCACATTTTGTTTTATTTTTTTTTTTTGCCAAATGGGGAGGTGGGCCTGTCTTGTATTCAATGTGCAAAGATGATCCAACGGAGTTTATTTAGTAATGTAGGCACTACTTATTCACGAAAGGATTTTGAATTGAATGGCCTCGAGTTGTACAATTTTTGGTTATGTTTTGTGTATGTGATCCTTCGTTAAGTTTGGATGGTAGGCATCGTGTGCTTGGACGGGTTGCTATCCATGGCACCATGCCATGGAGAATCGGAAATGTTTATTTTAGTCTTCATTTTATGTGCTTGATCCTTACAATCCTTATTTTGATGCAATACTCTGTGCTTGCTGCAATCCTGCAATGTGTTTCTGGATATTGGGTATGCTTTCTTTTCTTGTGCTCTATTCCATTGTTGTGTGTAAGTTTTGGATGTTCTTAGTCATTACCTAGTGTAATATCCACTCATCGGAGTTTCGATTTTGCTTACATTTTTGATTGCAGGGGTGGCGGTGGGCGAGTATGTTGGCCCACTGAACTTCATTTGCATAGCTAATTTCATGTGCGCGCGCGCGCGCGCGCGCGCGCACGCACGCACGCACGCAGCACGCACGCACGCACGGCCACCGCACGCACCCACGCACGCACGCACGACGCACGCACGCACGCACGCACACACACACAACACCACACACACACACACACAAAACACACACACAACATATCTCTCTCACACACACACTCCACACACACATACACATACACACACACACATGCACGAGCGCATACACGCGCACAGACGCACACATGCACAAGAACACCACACAAGAACACACATCGGACCACACAACACACACACGCGCGCGCGTCTCTTTCTTTTTTTTATTTTTATTTTTTTTTGTTTTGTTGCTTTTTTTAAGGGGGGGGGGGGGGGGGGGGGGGGGGCTGCTTGTCGTTGGGCACATGCAGGAAATAATCAAGATTTCAGGGGGGTCCAAAGGTAATCGGATAACTTTGTTTGATTTTTGAATAAAAACGGACTTCATTGTTGGTAGGTGGAAGTGCCAGCGGACTGCGGATGGGTATGTCCTTTCATGGTTGAAGACGCCTGCGCTACCGCTCTCTTTCCTCTCATTTTATGTTTCAATGTGATCTTTCAGTACCGTTTGTTTAACGCACATTTTTTTGCACGATTTTAGATATTGGTCGTTCTTATATATACATTTAGCTTGATTTTTGACTGGTACCCTGGTTACTTTCTTTGGTTGATCTTGTTGCTGAGACATCTAGTGTATAATCTGTGGTTTTTTTTTTCAGTATGCATGCTTCAGCCATCAACGCATTGATATGAACACACTTGAAGGGAGTTTTGTGTGTCATAGTCTGTGGTCTTTGTTCCATTATTGTATGTATACACATCATTAGCAAAATTTTTTTTTGTGTACTCCTGTGCAACTTTAGCTGCTATGCATTGTATAATAATTTGGGTTAGGTACAATGAATCGGTCAATGAACGTTCAACATGTAGCACCAGGATTTTTTTTTTTTTTTTTTTTTTTTTTGTAGTCACTCTGTGCATGATTTATTCATTGTATTTTGGTCTCGTGATTTACTTTCCTCGACGCTTGCAATATGCAAATTTTGGTGTATCAGTGTTTGCTCCAATTATGCATAGAAATATTGTAACCGGTGTTCATTTTGTTTACGTCATATGGATATACTTCAGTCACCGACAAATGTGACGTATATGTTTATGCGCAAGTTGTGTTGCCTAGTCCATTCAGGCGTTTGATACTCAGTTGAGCAACTCTCGGGATTGTTTGCTTTTTGAACGGGGGGGGGGGGGGGGGGGGGGGGGTGAGGGAGGGGGGCCTACAGGCTCCAGGGGCATCACACACACCACACACACACACACACACACACACACACACACACACACCACACACCACATACGCACACACACACACACACCACACACACACACACACACACACACACACACACGCACGCACACACGCACACACACACGCACACACACGCGCACACACACACACGCACACACACACACGCACACACACGCACACACATGCACACACACGCACACACACGCACACACATGCACACACACACACACACACACACACACACATTCACACACATATGCATACACACACACACACACACACACACATACAGATACACGCGCGCGCGCGGGCGCGCACATTGTGCTCACGTGCCGCCTGCAGGCAAGTGTGAGTGTTTATTATTCTGTTTTGCATCGGGTTTGTTCTGTTGTTTAAAGAAACATTTTGCGCAAAGAATGCTTCTACCAGATTGATGTTCATATTAGATGTCGATGTCTTACTCATGTACGGGCAATTCTCTCTCTCTTTTCTCTCTCTCTCCCCTCTCTCTCTCTCTCTCTCTTCTCCTCTCTCTCCACGACAGAATACACAACACATACACAACGCCACCACACCCCCAGATACACACAGTCCAACACACACCCCCAAAACACACACACACACACCCACAACACAACACACACAACCATTGCGCAGCCGCGCACGGCACACACACACACAAAAACAGCACGGGCACAGAAGCACAGCACAGCACAGCAAAACAGTTGTGATGCCCCTTTTAATGTAACAATGAAGATGTTTTTCCCTATGCGGTAAATTTAATTTTGTTTGTAATTTTCTTCAAATTTGTTCCATTTCGTTCCCCAGTGTGGTTTTGATTGTTATTTCATTTATATATTTGTTGATAATTTTGTCTTCATTAGCCCTTTTAAATTTTTTTTTTTTTCTTTCTTGTGAAAATTGGTTTTTTTTGCTTTTTGGTTGATATGGTGAAAGGGGCATCGTGGTTTTTTGCCTCTCGAATTTTTGGTTTCATGATTATGTGTTAATACGAGTGTAAGAATGACAAACTTAAACATTTCATCTTTAAAAATTGCCGGGGTTAGGAAACTTTCAAAAAAGAGAGTTTTCCCGTTTTCTTAGGCAAAAACAACATTCATTTTTATTTTACAGGATACACATTTCAAAAAAAATATTGAAAAACAAAAATTAGGGCAGAATGGGGTATGAATGTTTTTTTTATTTAAAATTTCAAGATAAGGGGGGTTTTCTATTTGCAAAATATTAATTTGATTTCAAAATAAAGAAAACGGTCACGGATAGAAAAAAAAAACTATGTTTTTAATTTGAACCGTTAGACATGAATTGTGTGGAAAATATTTATGGACCAAACTGCGACGCCCTACTTTTTTTGAAAAAAATTAAAAAAAAATCAAGGAGACGGGTATCTCGAACTTTGTTTTTGGTGGAGTTGGGAATTTAGTGATTACCCTGCTGGATACTCAATTTTAAAGAAAATTAATAAAAAAAGCCGGAAAATGGTATTAAACATATAGTAATTGAATTGGTCGTTTCTGGAGAAAATTAAACCTGAAATTTAAGTATACCTGGAGAAAAACCCAACCCTACGAAAAGTCGATTGGATTTTTTTCAAATTTAGATACATTACGGGAAATATTTAGGAGCAGAATCCTTGGGGTTACGAAGTGACATTTTGTCAAATTAAACATGCACAAAACCCCCGGCGAAAAGAAAGACATTCTGGAAATTTAACGCCTCGCTACTTAGGGATGAAAATTATGTAAATTTAGAAAACCAAAAATATAATGATGTAAAGGAACAATAGCACATCCCCGTTTGTTAGGCAGAACTTAAGCAATTTTACCCAATAATGAAATACAATTTATGTAAGGATAGGTTTTTTTTAAAAGTTTGATCATGGAGAAAAGATAAAAAAACGATTACGTTTGGATCAATGAAAAGAGAACAAATAAACATTTTAAAAAATGCTTGAAAAGGAATTACAAGTTTGGGAAAAAGAGAAAAACCCAGCAGTTTAATGCTTTTAATTTTACAAAAAAAGAAAGATGGCTTGCTCAGTTACGAAAAACAAAAGTAGATGGGATCATTCTTAAAACCCAGAGCAGAGGGGTTTCACAGGGTGAAAAAGTAACTAAGTATTTTGAAACCGGGGGAAAAAGACTTTTTTTTAGCAAACAGATGTTGTTTTGTTACAGATAAAGGGAAAATTTTTTGCTAGAAACAGATGAATGTAGAAGAGCCAGGTTATCGAGTTTTGTCAAGGAAAGAAAAGTAAAAGATTTTAAAATTTAACAGGTAATTCAAATTCCCACAACTAAATAAAGGGAAAAGCGAACGTTTAGAAGGCTGATTCCCAATCAAAAAGCTTTCAAAACCCCTAAAAAATATGCAGAATGAAAAAAGCCCGGGGCAGATGGGATGCTTTTAATTTCTTTAAGTTTTTTGGAAACAAATGGGACAGTTTGTATAAAATATTAAATTTTAAAGGGTTTATAAAAAAAGAGATGTCGGTTCTCAAAGGGGGGGATTAATAAGTGTCACCAAAAGCGATTTAAAACCCAAAAGGTTTTTAAGAAACTGGAGACCATTTCATTTTTTAAAAGTTTCGTATAAGATAGGGCCCCTGATGCAATAGATCAAAGGCTGTTTTACATAAATTTTAAAGAAAAACCAGGGCGGTTTTTTTCAGGAGATTAAATAGGAGAAAAAAATTGAACCCTTTTATGATAATGTTTTATTGGAAAAAGAATTCTTCCTGGTTTATGGTATCAAATTTACAGAGAAAGGGGTTTTTTCGATAAAAAGGACATTATGAATAAGATCTGAAAGCTTTTGGGTTTGGGGAAGGTATATGCTCTGGGTTTCGACATTTTATAAAAACTAAGGGCCTATGAGTTGTGAATGGAAAGTATCTAAGGTTTTTAAATGAAAGAGGTTGTCGTCGGGTGATCCCATTTCGCCATATTTTTGTTTTGTGTGCAGAAATTTTGCAGTAAAATCGGGAAGACGGAGAATAAAAGGCTTGAAATACTCAATCGATGTTTAAAATCAGCCCAAATTTTCAGAGATACGTGTTCCCCTTAGAAAGGGGTGGGTTTCGTTGAAAAACTTTTTAAAATTTAAAGAGTTTGAAGAGATTTCGGACTAAAATCAATTTTGAAAAAACTGTAAATGTATGGTTAGGAAAACTAAAAAAATCAAAAAGTGAGTTTTTTCCCAAAAAAAAATGAAATGGAAACCATCAAAATTAGGATTGGTATTTGGTTCAAGGAGAGTTATCAAAAATGACAGAAATTTAACACGCTGATTAAAAATTTTTGAGTAAACAATTGTTTAAAGTTTTGGGCAAAAGTTTTGTACACCCCCAGGAGGGTTGCAGTATGAAGCCTGATTTTTCAAAGCTCATATACCCATGGATGGTTGCCAATCCCCCAGAAGATGTAATAAATCAGCTTCAGAAAAAAAGTTTTTAAAATTTTTTGGAAAAAAAAAAACGGCAAGATCAAAAGGAATACGCGTATTCCTGTTGAAAATGGGGTATAGGCGTTCCCCATTTAAGCAAATACATACAAACTTTAAAATTTTGGTTAAAAGAATATACACGAAATTCAAAAAGGAAAACAATTTAAGTGTACGTTCCAGAAAAAGTTTTTGACGTCTTCGGACCTAGAAAATTTTTCGCAAAAAATTAATAATTTTTAAGCGTTTCACTTCTATGTTGATTTTTTCGGATCAGGTATTTTTAAAAAATTTGAAAGAGGTGTTAGCAGAGCCCTTTTTTCGTTAAAGTTAAATTTTTTGGTTTTTAATGAGTCATTAAATTTTTAAAAATGGGTAGAAACGGATATCCTAGTTAAAAATGTTGTAAATCAAAATGGAAGTTTTTCGATTATAAACTTTTTTTGAAAAAAATTTTTATTACTGTAAATTATCTCGAATTCATGGGTGTATATATCAATAAAAAAGGGATTTTAAAAAGTACAAAAATTAAATAACGCAAAAGCTTTTTAATCTGAAACGAAAACTTTAAAAAAATATCCAGCGTTAGAAAGGGATCGAAAAATTTTTCAGCATTCATTTAAAAAAAAAAAATTTTTTTATAAGCTCCCTTTTCAAAATGGGAAATAAATTTTTAAAATTTTTGGTTTTGATTGGGAAAAACAAGAAAAATTGGGGAAAAAAATTAAAGAAATTAAATTTTAAAATGGTTCCAAATAAAAATTTTTTTTACAATTTTTGGTTACAAACTGATCTTAAAAAAGATGGGAATTTTACCATGATTGTGTCATTTTTTGAATCCGAAAACCCATTTAGTTCAACATACTTGTGGCGTGCCGTTGCGAAACATTTTGGGGGGAAATAGAAAAAACATTAAAAGAAAAATGTGACTTGCGAGAATGGTTTAATGTGGGTGGTTTATTTGGAAATGTGAGCTCAAAAACTGATGAAGTTTTTTTTTAACACTTTTTTTTTATGGGGTAAAAATTTATATATAGGCAGAATAAATAAAATAAACCCCTGTCAAAAAATTTTTGAGAGAAATTTATATATAACGGGTTTAAAATTTATGCATTATTCAGAAATGGAAAAAACATGAATTTATAGAAAATGGAACCCCTTTTGAAAAACTAATTGTTAGGTCTATTGGGAAAGAGTTAGACGGGAGGGAAAAAGAACAAGAAAAGCAAAAAAATATCGGGGGTGATAAGTGCTAATGAAATTTATGAAAAATATGTTTTTTAAAGTGAAAAATTTGAATAAACCCCCTTTACCCATTTAGGGTTTTTTGGCCCTATTTATTCCTGGGTCCTTTGAATGAGATGAGTTTATTGTAGTTTGTGACCTTTTCCTTTTCCCTTTTTTTTTGTTGTTATTGAATGGATATTTGTTTTTTTTGTTTTTTATGTGATTATACTTTTTTCCCTTTTACCCCATCCCCCTCCTTGATTTTGTGTACCCCTTTGTATGTTGTTTTGTTTTGTTTGTCGATTTTCCTTTTGTTATTAATGTTGGAAAATCATTTAAAAAAAAAAAAAAAAAAAAAAAAAAATTTTTAAAGCTGGGGGTCGTTTGGGCCGAAGATTTTTTAATTTACCCATTCGTTCTTTTCCTACTTTTTTTTTTTTTTCGTAACGTACTCACAATCATCAGCTTGATTTTTATGGTACTGTAAAAGCTTGACAAAATATCATGTGCGACCACTTGTTGCCAAAGTTTGCTCCAGGGGCCAACAGACTGAGTCGCATTCTTTTTTTTTTTAAACATGCACGCTAGTTACCTACTCATTTTTGAGTGCACCGGCTTTTAAGGAAGAAGGAGAAGAAGAAGAAGAAGAAGAAGAAAGAAAGAGAGAGAGAGAGAGAGAGAGAGGGGGGGGGGCGGGGGGGGGGGTAATCCAGCCAAGCAAGTCCCGTTAAAAGAAAACAAGATGCAAAGCATATAGACATACTCCCAGTTTATCTTGAATAGACGTGAGATATTCCATAAAGAGGAAAAACCATTTTGGGCCATTATAGCTGTAAGTAACGGCTATTCTGATAAACATCGGCAATCATCTGTGTAATGATCGTTCGTACGACGTCAAAACATGAGCCAGATGATGATGAGACAGACGACATTTATTTACCTTGGCGAGTTCGTTAGCGTAAAGCATGCTGGGATAAACAAGCAAGGCATGCTGGGATAAACAACCCGTACGTCGGAAATGAAAGTAGTATCTCCACATCTCCCCTCCATTGAGATTTGACAAAATCAAAATGATGGCATGCATATCTAAAAGTCCCAGGAGGTAGAGAACAGTTCAATAGTTCTAAACTTGCTGCTTGTGTCTGCATCTTGTTGCGGTCTCAGTTCAACTCAAAGTCAAACTCAAACAAAACGTGTGTCTGTATCTTGTTGCGGTCTCAGTTCAACTCAAACTCAAACAAAACATGTGTCTGTATCTTGTTGTGGTCTCAGTTCAACTCAAATTCAAACAAAACAAAACCATGCAATTAAATTAAACAACACAACACAGTCACTTCCCTTTTCCTTTCTTCAAAGCGGGAACTGCATGCATTAAGAGTCTTCAGTTCTGAAAACGGGCTGGCTTCTTGACAACTCGACAACTGCGTGTAGTCTTGACTTCTCGTTCACCAGGCGTTGACGGGCTTGCTGGAACTGAAGTTTGGCTGGTCCCCACTGGAGGTTGTCCAGGAGTAGACGTCACAGGACCACCGTTGCTGCAAGGAGACCTCTTGCTGGCACCATCGGATGCGAGGACATCTGGACTGCCGTCTTCGTGGAACCTGGCTGCCACAGGAGTGTTAACTGTTGAAGATCTATCTGTTCTGTGACTGGGTACTGATGTAACTTTGGGAGATGGAATTGTGTGGGTAAGGGACATTGGCACTTGTGATCCGACGTAAGGGACTGTGGGATAATGGGATCCTGTCACAGTTGTTGAGGTTCGGTGGGACTTCATCTCAGACGTGAGCTGGCGGTTTCTGGTGACCTTGAGTTAACGTCTGTTTCTCCGAAACTGTCCTGTGGATGTCTGGATCAGGTAAGATCTTGGAGCAATCTTTTCTTTCACGACTGCTGGATTCTTCCACTCTCTCTCTGTCCAATTTCTGTAGCACAATGTCACCTGGGTGAAGATCTGGAAGCTGATGTGCACCATTTCTTCTGTTGTAGGTCTCTTGATTCCGTTTTCTTTGCTCTGCTGTCTTTGTTCTCAACTGATGCTCTGTTGTGGTACTGGGGTTCAAGGTTAGAAGGAAGTGTTGGGAGAGTAGTTCTGATATTCCTTCCATTCAAGAGTTCTGCTGGGCTTTTTCCTGTTGCTGAAGTTGGTGTTGCACGGTAAGTCAGAAGTGCAGAGATGGATCACTCTGACTCAGGATTTTTCTTTGCTGTCTGTACTGCACGCTCGGCCTCTCCATTTGACTGAGGATAGTAAGGGCTGGATGTTTTGTGGTCAAATCCCAGCTTGCAGCAAATTTCTGGAATTCGGTTGAAACAAACTGTCTTCCATTGTCCGTGACAAGGAGTTCTGATATTCCATGGTGTGCAAACATATTTTTCAGTCTTCCAACTACTGCTTCAGTGGTGATTTGTGGAAGATATTCTATTTCAAGGTATCTTGAGAAATAATCCACCAGGACTATGTAGTTGTGTCCTTTGAAGTTGCAGATATCAGCAGCCACCTTTTGAAAGGGACGATCAAGCAACGTCGTTGTGATGAGTGGTTCTTTTCTTTGAGCTGGCCTTCGTTCTTCACAGTGTTTACAGTTCTCTACTGCTTGCTTAATGCGCTTGTTGATGTTGGGCCACCACACTGATGAATTTGCTCTCTCTCTGCATTTTGTAATGCCCTGATGTCCATCATGTATTCTTGACAAAACATCATCTCTCAAGACTTGAGGAATGACAATGCGGCTCCCTCGTACAAGAAGTCCTTCATGTTCACTGAGTTCATTGTGCAGTTGATATAAGTCATGAAGACCTTCTTCCACATCTGCAAGGTACTTGGGCCATCCTTCTCGTGTGTACTGAAGAGCTTTCTTGAAGAGAGGATCTTTATCAGTTTCTGCTGCGATTTCTTTCAAACCGTCTGTTGCTTCCCAAGACAGTCTTACAGAGCTAACATGTGCTTCTGTGTCTTCTATCAGCTGATTCACTTCTGTGTTTTCAGTTTGCTCTTGGGGACTTCTTGAGAGAGTGTCAGCCACAATGAGTGTTTTTCCTGGGAAGTAGACAGCTTCTACACTGAATCGCATCAGACGCATCAGCATGCGTTGACACCTGATGGGTGTGTCCTGAAGATCTTTTTTGTTGATCATGGGAATCAATGGTTTGTGATCTGTTTGAAGCGTGAAGGCAGGAAGTCCTACCAGATATCTCTGGAATTTTTCACAGGCCCAAACAGCTGCCAAGCATTCTTTTTCAACCTGCGCATACTTGCGTTCTGTTGGTGTGAGAGTTCTTGAACAGTAAGCGACAGGCTTTAGTTCATCTTCATGTTGTTGGAGAAGTACACCACCCAAGCCATATGAACTTGCATCTGCACTTACAACTGTTGGTCTTGATGGATGGTAGAAGACCAGTGTTGGTGTTTTTGACAGTAACTGTTTGACTGTCTTGAGCGCTTCCGCCTGTGGAGCTGCCATGTCCAGTGCTGGTTCTTTTCAAGCAACTCAGTTACTGGGCGCAGGATGGTTGACAGATTTGGAATGTATCTTCCAATGTAGTTTATCATCCCCAGTGCCCGTCGAAGTTCTGTGATGTTGCTGGGATCTGGCATGTTCTGGACTGCAGCAACTTTTGCTGGGTCAGGCTTGACTCCTTCCTTGGATATGATGTGACCCAGAAACTCAGTTTCTTTCTTTCTAAATTCACACTTCCTTCGTTGAGCTTCAGGTTGGCTCCTGCTATTTTCTTCATGACTCTGTCCAAATCTCCAGCATGATCCTCCTCTCTCTTACTGTGCACCATAATGTCATCAAAGTAACAAATGACATTGTCGACATCTTTCAGAATGTTCTCCATTGTTCTTTGGAAAATTTCTGGGGCTGAGCTGATGCCAAATGGAAGTCTTTTATAGAAGAATCTTCCTTCTGGTGTGATGAAGGTTGTGAGTTTGGCAGTGGAAGGATCTAATGGGATTTGCCAAAATCCGGATCTTGCATCAAGTCGACTGAAAATGACTGATCCTTCAAGCTTGTGAAGTATATCTTCTATCGTAAGAATCATATAGCGTTCTCTTTTGATTGCCATGTTTAGCCTTTTGAAATCAGTGCAGATTCTGACTGAGTTTGTTTTCTTCTTCAAGACTGGAACCATTGGACTGCACCAGTCTGTAGGTTCGGTGGTCTCTTCAATTATGCCTTTTTCTTGCATCTTGTTCAACTCTTCTTTGACTTTGTCAACCAATGGTATGGGAATTCTTCTTGCTGTGTTTAGACTGTACGGTTCAGCATTGTCCTTGAGAATAATTTTGACTGGAGGACAGTCTACTGGTGATTCATTCATGTCACTGAAAGGATCACTGATTAAGTCAATTTTCTTCACAAGTCCCATTCTTGACACTGCTTCTCGGCTCAGCAGGTTATCCGTCTTTGCGTTGACAACGTAAAATTTTCAATGGGTACTGCTTGTCATGGATACTACTTACTAGCTTCTGTTTCAAAACAGTCCTTCACAATCAATGCAACCACCTGGACTATGAAGAGCAGCCTTTGTTGGACGTAACTTTGGTTGTGGTTTGAATTTTCTGAATTCCTGGATTGACATCACGACACATCTGCTCCTGTGTCAATTTTGAAGACTACATCTCTGTTATTGAAACGTAGTGTAGTGAGCCAAGGAGACTCATCTTTGCCAATGGAGCCTAAAAAAATATTCTTCCTTTTCTTCTTCTTCTTCAACTCAGCTGACAGTTTTTTGCCATAACTGCTATGACAACATGCTGCAAATGATTCATTTTTGAACAAGCTCTGCAACGTTTTCCTCTTGCAGCACAATTGTCATTTCTGCTGTGTGAACGTCCACATCTTGTACAGTTTGGAAATCCTCCTCCAGCTGCACTGGCAGGACCTGATCCATAATTTCTATAGCCTCGTGTAGCTCCTCTCTGGTTACCACGGCCTCTGCTGCCTTGAAAACCTCTGTAACTACCTTGGCCTCTACTTCTTGCTGCTCTTCTGTGTCCCACTGCATCTATTCTATCTTCTGAGACTGCCTTTGTTCGTTCAGCTGAATTTTCACAAGTTCAAACTGGCGTGCCTGTTGTACTGCTTCTTCAAGTTTCAAACCTGGTTGTAGCTGTAGCTTTTCTGATAGCTCAGCGTCAAGAACTCCAAGCACTGGTCTGTCTCTAATAGCGTCTTCTCGATCTGGAAAGCTTGCATGCTCTGAAAGTTCAAACAGACTGCGTAGATAAGCTTCAATGCTTTCTCCCGCACCCTGTGATCGTGCATAGAACTGGGCTCTTTCATGTATAATGTTTCGTTTCGGAACAAAATGGCTATCAAACTTGGCCAGTACAACATTGAAATTCTGAGCTTCTGCTTCAGAGAGGTTGAACGAAGTTAAAAGTCTTTCACTTTCACTGCCCATCGTGTAAATGAGAGAGCTGACTTGAACTGCTTGCTCTTCTCGTTCGAGTTTTGATGCTTGACGAAATCTAAGGAAACGCTGTTTCCATTCAGGCCATATCTGAGGGCGTGAAAAATCAAAACTATCCAGTATCCGGCGCCTTGAATGGGGCCATTCTTTTGCTCTGTAATACTTGACTTCACTTACGATCTTTCGATACGGAATTGTCAATGAATATTACAATAATAATACAAAAGACGACCTTACCAGTGTTCACCGTTTATCTGTCACTTGTTCTTCAATACTTTACCGCTGCCACCATGTAATGATCGTTCGTACGACGTCAAAACATGAGCCCAGATGATGATGAGACAGACGACACATTTATTTACCTTGGCGAGTTCGTTAGCGTAAAGAATGCTGGGATAAACAAGCAAGGCATGCTGGGATAAACAACCCGTATGTCGGAAATGAAAGTAGTATCTCCACAATCTGTAACCCATAATGAACAAATGCAAGATCCTTGAAAATAGAGAAATGAAGAGTTAAGGGCCGGATAGCTCAGTGGGTAGAGCGCCGGACTCGTGATCCTGGGGTTGCGGGTTCGAATTTCGGTATAGGGGATTTTTCCCTCGGAGTTAACATTGGTTCTGACTCCATTCCCCATATAGTCGTTCGGATGGGACTATAAACCGAGGTCTAGTCTGTGTCACATGCACTAAGATCATACACGGACTCTAAAGATCCCGATGCTCATGTCCTAAGACGGGTGAGTACCGGCTACATGAAAATACACAATGCATGCAACCTGTGTGCCAGAATAGTCTACGTGAAGACTGTGGGCACGGGGCAGGTTAAACATCCCCATCTGGGAAGAAGAAGAAGAAAATCTTCCTGTTTTCCAGAATCTTCACGTTTTCCATAAACCCCATGCCTTTTCTTTCTTTTTCGACTCCCCCCCACCCTCTTCTATCACCCCCCCCCCCCTTCTCTCTTTCTCACTCTCTACTCATTCCCGTTTACTCTTTCTCTCCCTCTGTGAAGTGTGTGTGTGTGTGTGTGTGTGTGTGTGTGTGTGTGTGTGTGTGTGTGTGGGTGTGTGTGTGTGTGCATGGGTGTGTGCATGATGCGTGTGTGTGTGTGTGCGCGCGCGCATGTGTGCATGTGTGTGTGTGCGAGTGTGTGTGTGTGTATGCGTGTGTGCATGATGCCTGCATGTGTGTGTGTGTGTGTGTGTGTGTGTGTGGTGTGTGTTGTGGTGTGTGTGTGTGTGTGTGTGGGGGTGTGTGTGTGTGTGTGTTGGCCTATGAGTGCATGTATTTTGCCTTGCATGCAGCAGGTGTCAGCATGACCTCAAGGTACCTGATTTACTGAATAGGAAGTACCTGATTTTACTGAATAGGAATTTACCTGTTTTTTACTGAATAGGAATTCACCATGAATAATATGTCAGTTACTTGATATGAAGCTGCTATCATTGTACCTTGACTTGACAAAAACTGATTACCTGCAAAAAAATTTTTTAAAAAAATCTGAAGACATTAAAAGGCTGTTGCTTTTATTCTTGTACAATATTTATATCTATATCCATCTATGTAACCCAGGTTCCTAAACGCACAGACCCAGACCACAAATAACCCAAACTCTGACTGTACGATTATACTCCAATTTTTATTAACAATTTAAATAGAAAAAAAATCCAAACAACAATATTAACCTAAACATGGACGATTCAAATTTCATGTGATTTAGTGAAAAAAGAACTTTAGGTTGTGACAGAGAGAAGAAGAAAAGTAGTGGGCAACTCAAAAGGGGCACTGCAAAAGAATACCAAAAACATAAAAATCTGCACGGGACTATACATGTGTGAAAACACAAATAATAACAATGGCCAAACCAAAAGCCATAAAAGACCTTCAGCAAACATCTCAACTAGGAAACACACAATGAGGGACAATGCATCACTAATAAAGTAGTAGTGATCTTATCAAGCTCAAATCCACTTGCCCTGGTTATGGTAATGCCAAACACACTTTGATCCGTTTCCAATGTTAAACTGAATACAGTGAGTTGCATACCAACAATACTGACAGCTCTTCGCTATCAATTGGCCACCTGACCATGCGGCAAATCTGCTTACGTCCTTTATCAGTCATCCAACTGAACCACTAGGCGGGCAAGCAGATCAATCATTCCTCCCCCACTAGTCCAGGTTTCCAACAGATGCCCCCATAAAACCAATTTCATACTACCATTGCCATTTTGTTTAAAATCGTCTCTAAGTTGACACTATATTAAATAAATAATTTTAAGGATAACAATCATCTTTGAAAGCAAGTATTTTTCTTTTCAACTGAGAAAGCAAAAATAAAACATCCTCTAAAATTTTAAAGGGAAAACTTCTCCAAACTGAACACATGTGCCAGGCAGAGCTAAACTAATTGAATTCCCAATGGAACAACGTATTGAATAAAAGTAGCACAAGGAGAGGCGGTCAATGTTATCCCATACCTGCATCAAAATATTGACAGCCACTTACATTCATTTTAACCCTAGTTCTGTACGGCTGTGGAACTCCACTGCCGGGTGCCATAAAGATTGCCAAAAATTTGCAGTCTCATTTAAAAAACAAATTGATCAATTTTGAGATCTGCATTTTGACGATTTTCTATTTCAACTTCCCCAGATATTTTACTGTTATCTGGGCCTGAATTTGGCCATTGCTTTTAACTTCTTGAATATCGAGTGCGACCCCTTGTTGCCAAATTTGCTCCAGGGACCAACAGTCTGAGTCGCACGATTTTATGATATTTATTTTTACTTTTTAACATGCGCATGGGGACCTATCGTTTTTGATGAAAACCCGTATTTTTGGAAGAAGAAGAAAACACAAAGACCATGTACCAAACTTAACACATGTGCCATGATTAAAACACAAGAACCATGCACCAAACTAACACGTGTGCCATGGGTTAAAACACAAAGAACCATGTACCAACTTAACCCATGTGCCCTGATTAAAACACAAAACCATGTACCAAACTTAGCACATGTACCATGATTTAAAACACAAAGAACCATGAGATGTAGACATTTCCTCTACTAAAACCATGTGATGTGACAAACACTATTTTAAATGCAAGAACAAAGGAAAATGAGATTTATTTTGGACCCTGTGGTCTAAAACACAATCTCTCAAAAATGTTTCTGAAACAATGTGGTGTGAACCACATTCTCAAGCAACAGTGAATAATAAATAACCTGAACTCACCTTCAAATAATACAGCTAAGTTTAAAAATTAATTCAAAATGCGGCCTAAGATTCAACCACTCAAAGTATAACAGCTAAAGCCAAGTGCAATTCTTATAAGGAAAATCCACCAAAAATCAAAGCCATCCAGCGACAGCATAGAAAAATACGGCAATTCTAAAGGAAAAGAGTCAGTTGGTATAAAGATATAGAAGCATAATTTCAATACTTAGAGTAACAAACCTGGATTAGCACCCCCAAGCCACACACAGCGTTTCCCCAACCTGTCTGCAAGACTCAGCACATTTGTAGGAAGAGATCAGTCAACAGGAAATGGCCAAACAGGTAAAAATAAAAAGTGTCTTTAAAACTAAACCGGCTAAATAACAAGACATATAGAACAATACTTGTGGAAGGCAGTAAATGTCTTTACCTCAAAAGTCACTAATGAAAGTTTTCATTTTTCATTTTTTTAGACATACTAAAATTGCCCAAAACCTTAGTAACCTGTGAATTCTGACAGGTTAATATTATATATAATATTATATAAAAATATATATATAATATTATATAATATATATTATATTTTACATATATATATATACATATATATATATACTTTTATATATGTATTATAATATATATATATATAATATATATATAAATATTAAAATATATATAAAATATAAAATATACATGGATAAGATAAGCTTTAAAGTTGCTTATAGCCCAGCCGACCGCAAAGGGCCATATCAGGGCTGTCACCACGTTAAAATCAACTCACCAGTCATATATATAAAAAAAATAAATAAATAAAAAAAAAAAAAAAAAACCTTTCATTAAAATCTCGATAAATGACATCGTCTACAAACGCACCAGAAACTTTGTTAAAATCTTTCTTCCGTAAAATCTTAAATCAGATGAAAAATGTTAATCTCTCTCAAAAACTCAAGGATCACATCAGGCGGGACTTCCTGAACAGGATCTTCATGGACTCCGCTGTAAATGTTTGTGTCCACATCGTGCAAGTCCCAACACTCTAAAAGAACATGTTTTCAATTGTGAGTGGCGCAAGACATGGAATGCACCACGGAGCTTCTTCACTCTTTAAAAGGAAGCTGGGTAAAATACGAATGGCCCGGGGGTGCAGCCGGGACAGAACCGTTTCCTCTTTACGACCTCCGACGTGGATGGGAGGAATTCCTTAAGGTTGGACGGATCTGAAAGAGTTTGTTACTCGTCTGTGTGTTCCAATCCTCCTGCCAGAGGTCTCTCACATAATCATTAATTTTGGGTTTCACATCTGAGCAGGGGATATAAGTGTTGGACAGTTTCTCTCTTGTGGCGTTCTTGGCTAAACGATCAACCATTTCGTTCCTGCCAATGCCAACATGACCAGGAACCCAAGCAAGAGTAATGTTGTAACCGTCCGCCTTCAACTTGCTAAAAAGTTCAAAAAAAAGTAAAAGTTCTGGATGCTGAAGGTTGCGGCCAGCTATGGCCTCCAAAGCTGACAGCGAATCCGACAGAACCAGAAAGTCCCTCTTTGAAGAATGTGAGATTATCTTCAAAGCTAAAACCAGAGCAGTAAGTTCAGCAGAATAGACAGAAGCATCTGAATGTATATGTTCCAACAGTATCTGAGAAGGAGCCCCAGGGCAGTAGGCTGCACAGGCCACTCCATCTTCAAACTTGGAACCGTCGGTGAAAACTTTTTGATAGGATGGGAATTTCGAACAGAGCTCAGCATACAACGCCTTGTACGCCAGAGAGCTGGTAGACTCTTTATGAAAAGCTGCAAGATCGAAACGAATCTCTGGTGTGAAAAAGGTCCACGGAGCTTGATCCGGAAACTTGGAAAAATCCGACACAACTCCTAGGTCTAGACCTGCATTCCGCACGTGAGGCTGCATACGAAGACCAAACGGCGGAATACATTTCGGGTTGTTTTCGAACTTACTTTGGAACGGAGGGTCAAAGACACAGTCATAGGCAGGATTCTGCGGTTCTGAGAACAGTCGGATATAATAATTTAAAGACAGTTTCAGCCTGCGGTTGGACAATGAAGGTTCACCCGCCTCTGCGTACAGGCTGTACACAGGGGTGGTGCGGAACGCTCCAAGACAGAGACGAAGCCCTTGATGGTGGATAGGGTCCAAGAGTTTGAGGTAAGACGATCTTGCAGAGCCGTAGACAGCACAACCGTAGTCCAGTTTGGAACGGACCAAGGCTCTGTAGAGGTGCAACAAAGTTTTCTTATCAGCGCCCCAGTCAGTGTGCGCTACGACCCGCAGAATATTCAGTGCTTTCTGGCAAGCAGTTTTGAGGTTTTTAATATGGCTGAGAACGTTAAGTTTTTGGTCAAAAATGACTCCCAGAAATTTGGCCTCTTTAACAGCTGGAATGGGAGATTTCCCTACTTGAAGTTCAGGATCTGGGAAAAACTGACGGAAATTATGGAAGTGAATACACTGCGTCTTTGTTGGAGAAAAGGTGAAACCGTTTTCATCCGCCCACCGATGGATTTTATCTACGCAAAGCTGGAGCTGCGCTGGGACACTCGGGTACAGGCTTCCAGTTGCGTAGACAGCGAAATCATCCACAAACAATGAGCAGTCTGAACCCTGCTGAACTGATTGAACAATGTTGTTGATTTTAATACTAAAGAGGGCAGGAGACAGTATGCTCCCCTGGGGAACACCCAACTCCTGCTCGTGGACATCAGAGAGAGTGGTGCCAACCCGGACCTGAAACTGTCTTCTGCCAAAAATTTTGAATAAAAAGCGGAAGATGACCTCGAAAACCCAGATCGTGGAGATCATGAAGTATCCCCGACTTCCAGGTAGTATCGTAGGCCTTCTCCAAGTCAAAGAAAATGGCAACTGCATGCTGTTTATTCAGAAAGGCATTCCGAAGTGTAGATTCCAGACGAATCAAATGGTCAAACTGTAGACCGATGTTTGCGGAAACCACACTGTTCTTTCGCCAAAAGGCCATCGGTTTCGAGTTTCCACATGAGCCTAGCATTGACCATTTTCTCCATCAGTTTACAGACACAGCTGGTCAAAGCTATGGGACGGTAGTTTGAAGGGTTAGAAAGATCTTTTCCAGGTTTGGGTATGGGAATAATGAGGGCTTTCCGCCAGAGGGTGGAAAGAAACCCTGTAGTCCACACATAGTTATATACTTGTAGCAGTATGGTCAGACCTTCTTGCGGAAGATGTTTCAATAGTTGATAATGAATTTCATCTAGACCTGGAGAGGAATCGCTGCAAGAAAGTAAGGCAGATTCAGACTCGTTTAACGTGAAAGGAGATTGTAGTCTTCCATATTGTCGGACGAAAAGTTGCAGGGTGATTTTTCTTTAGGCTTTGTTTTTGACAAAAGTGGCTGATTTATTAGAAGGGGAGGAATTCTTTTCAATGGTTGAAGCAAGTAGATTAGCAACTGCTTTCTTCTCTGTTATTAAAGAATCCGAAAACTTGAGATGGTTCACAGTGGGACAGGTGTTCTTCCTTTGATTTTCTTAATGATGTTCCACACTTTTTCTTGAAGTTTTTGATGTCAGCCTGGAGCAGAAAGCTTCTCCAGGACCGACGTTTACTGATTTTAAAAGTGTGTCTTGATTTTAGCCGGAGTTTCTGAGGGCTCGAGCGTTGGGACCGAAGGTCGTTGGTATACCTGACGCTGAGCCCGTTTTCTAACTTTGGAAATTTGTTGGCATTCTGAATCGAACCAGGGTGTTTTTGGCATTTAGTTTATCGGAAGACACTGGAATACAGGCTTTAGCACATTTGATCAAAGTGTTGGTCAGTGATTCAGCTGGGTCCGGACTCTGAAAAAAACAGTGTCCTGGAATTCCTTAGAAATAGTGGCTGCAAATAGATCTCAGTTTCCTTTCTTATAATTTAGATTGTTGAGAGGCAGAGACATGTTCAGTTATGACAGGTTGTAGAAGGACAGGGAAATGGTCACTTCCGTGCAGATCGTCATGGACAGACCACTCATAGTCCAGGACAGTGAGGGGTCACAAACGACAAATCTAAACACGAAAGTGAACTGAGGAAGAGTGGAGGTAAGTTGCTGATCGTCATTCAGACAAACACAAATCCAAGTCTGAAAGGACATCCTCAATTAGCAGACCTCTGGGTGACGTACTGACACTACCCCAAAGAGGATTGTGACCGTTAAAGTCACCCAACAGCAAAAAAGGTCGAGGAAGTTCTCCTATCAGACTGACAAGGTCCTGACGACAAAACCGGGACAGAAGGAGGTAAATAAAGAGAACAGATTGTCACAGTCTTGTGGAGCGTGACTCTCGCAGCTACAGCCTGAAGGGAGGTAGACAGAGTGACAGGACTATACAGTAAAGTTTTGTGTATGAGAAGGGCACACCGCCCGACAGTCCCAACGTGGATGGTTGTGCAGGTTTTGAAAGAATATTAAAGCCAGAAAGAGTGAGGTCTTCTGGCTATGAATTTGAGTTTCCTGAAGAGCCACGACAGAAGGTTTTAGAGATTGACACAGAAGCTGCAGCTCCTCGAAGTTGGAATTTAGACCACGGATATTCCAATGGAATATTGTACTATCCATGGTGCAGAGGGCGAAAAGGAGAGAGATCAGGTCATCTCCTCCTCAACGTCTGCTTCCAATGGACTGAATTTGTTATTTAGTTTCACTGGAGTGTGTTGGTCTACAGACCTGTGGCAGACTTGTCAACAGGCGAAGAAGGTTGGATTTGGGAGATGGTGGAGGTTTCTTCCTCATCTCCACCATCTCCACACTGGGTTGAACTCCCTTGCCCGCACGGCAGGACAGAGGAGTGCGAGATGGAGGTGCTGGTTTTTTTAATCTGCCCCAGCAGTGTTGATGACTCTGGGCAGTCTGAGGGGGGGGGATTTTTTTTTTGCTCCCCCAGGGGGATTTATTTTGGGGTTTGGAAGGGGGTGGATGCTCCCCAAAAAACCCGAATTTAA
>CM031602.1:56403342-56410842 GCA_018398815.1 Conus ventricosus
TTATAACTATTTAAAAAAACTAATAAAAAAAAATGGAACCTTTTAAATATAACGAAAGTGCCACTTACGATGTAGGAGCGTTTTATAACCCCAAATCTTTGGAATTCAGCAATTTAACCATTGCAGTAGATGAATCATATGGCTTCCAAGTCAGACTTGTAAACCCACTAACTAAATATTTAAATCCGCCAATAAAGAGTGATAGAGTGCCATTAGCATGGTCATCTCGCCCTATGACGTTTTACCAAATCAGTTAAATTTTGCCATTTACTGCGCAACTACTGGCTGTGGGGTTTCATATGCAAATCATTTAAACCACCCCAATCATTTAGTAAGGGCAGTATATAACTTTCATGTTATTACCAGTACAGACGAATACTAACTGAACTACAAGTGCCCCTCCCCAGCGACAACGCGTTTAATCCATTTAAAAGCCCAATGGACAATAATGCATATGAAAGAATTTGCAATGAATTTAACATTAATCCTTCAACTGACTTTAGACAAAAGTTAGACCGCAATCATGGGTTAGGCACATTGTATTTGTGGGGTGTAAAAAGAGAATATACTTATGACTACTGGCCTGGCCACACCTCTTTTCAACCAGACAAACAAGTTCGATTGGGTCAATTGAACAAAAAACATCTACACGGCTGTTCCTTTCCTGCCAGTTTGTTTTCCAAACTTCGGATACAACAAAATCCCAGCCGTTTTGTTTCATTTCCGTTTGCCTGAGGTATTATGTGAAGTCAGCATGTGTCTGTGTGTGTTTTATAACGAGATTATATTCTTTAAAGTATGGTTTTGTGTGTATAGTTTAACGTAAGTGACTCGTCAGTTTTTGTTACAATGGCGTCTCAGCAGTCGGCGGTAAGTGCGCACCACGATTACAGTCTGCACTGTGCTAGACTAAATTCTATGTGTCGAGTTTGTGGAGAACGCGTGTTACGAAAGGAGAAAGATAGACGGTTTTGTGTGAGTTATGTAAAAGCCATGCCACAGAACTCTCACGTTGTTACAATTTAGACATTTTGAATGGTGAGAGGCAAGCGATCTACAGCAATTTGTATGAAATGTTACCAAAAACTCTTGAAGCTGAAACGCGCTAGCAATAGTCCAGTACCTGGCTATAAGTCCGTGTACATTATGGTGTTGGAGATTTTCTCACTTGATTTGAGTCAAGGGGCACTAGACATGAAAAATCACGGAGGTGATCGGGCACCACCTGGTACATTTTGCGTAATGGCCGATTCAAATAATGCCGCCACCCGCCACCGTGAAAATCCTAACTTTTGTGTTTTTGACAATATATATACACTTGTAACACTTCTAATCCGACTGATTTTGGTGTGCTGAGTTCATTTCTGGTATCATTTTGTCCATTTGGGGTCATCTTGACCTTCAAATGCCATGGTCAAGGTAATTTTCTTGTACCAACGGTCTTGACCGTAACCTGGCGATATTCTCGCAGTAACAACAGTGCTCCTATACATATGCTACTAATTCTGACATGAATTTTCACTGTATGATTCACTATTAAAGATATAAGTCATTCTGATCTTGAATTCACAAGTGAACGCCGTTTTCACCTATTCAACTAAAACTGTCTTTGCCTGCTTTTTCACTTTTTATCTGTATGTGTGGTCAATGACACATCCCAACAGAAACAGAAAAAGTTCTCAAGTATGCAGCAAAAATGCTACAATGTAGCTGCAATTGTCTCTTTCCATCACTGATTGGAACATGGAGAATTATCTGATTTTCCATGGCAGAATGCGATGCAGCAAACTCCAGAAGAACAGCACCCACACCGTCGAGTGTCACACTTGTCTGCGCACTGCTTATTGTGAGCAAAGTGGGTGGCAAGGGCTTCATGCATTTAGTTGGCAACAGGGTGTCAAAATGTTGCTCCCACCCATGTTCTAGTGTTCTAGGTAGTCCCACGTTGTTGGACTGGCTGCCCAAGCAGATGGCATGCTTTGTGCACCAGAAAGGCTTCTCTGTGGATGTGGCCTCTGATGACACTGCTTGTGGGTGGGAGAGAGTCAATTCCAGCTGTAGCACTGCTGTAGTTCTCCACTCTGAGCTGGTTGAACATTTCAGCAGTGTTGTTGATCTGCCACCACCCAGACATGTACACGATACATTTCTGCCAGAGCTTCATCTTGCTGTGACAAGCTGTCCATCGCTCAAAAGTTCGTCAGATGCTGTACAGGGTCAGCTGCCAAAGCAGCGTTCTTCATCCCTACCTTAGTCACACAGTCATCTCCAGTCAGTATGTGTGCTTTGATCACCGATTGGCCAGCGGTGCTCCAAGCCTAGAAACTGCTTGGTGCAGTGGAAGCACCCGCCGCTCTCACCTGTGCCAAACTGTTGCCAGATTTCCTTCAACCCAGCGCTTGGAACTGAGGGGTGTAGTGACGCAGTAGTGCGAAAGTGTCCGTGTCGTTTGAAACATACTATAACTCTCTTGCACTGTTTGACACCACTCCACATCTACTACCAGTCTGGCGTCTGCCTCTTCAATCCAGCTGTGCAGGTCCGGGATTTCTTCACCGCCAGCTCAAATCAACACAAAGAAAATAGAAACCATGAGAGTCAACAACCAACAACGAGACCCACTACGACTGCAACAGCAAGAGATCACTGAAGTTGACAAGTTTGTCTACCTCGGCAGTGTGGTCAGCAAAGATGGAGGTACTGATGAGGATATCAAGAGCCGCATCAATAAAGCCAGGCACTTCTTTATTACGCTACGGCCTATCTGGAATTCCTCTGCCCTCTCACTCCACAACAAGATCAGAATCTCAATTCAAATGTGAAATCTGTCCTTCTTATGGTTCTGAAACGTGGCAAACAACAAAGACAAACACTCACAAACTCCAAACATTTATCAACAGATGTCTGCGAAACATTGTGAACATCAGATGGACAGATTATTATGCCAACACAGAACTGTGGAACAAGACAAGCAAGTTCCAATAAAATCATAAATCAGAAAACGGAAGTGGGGATGGATTGGCCACACCCTCAGAAAGTTTCCATCCAACATCACAAGACAAGCCCTTAAATGGAACCCCCAGGGCAAAAGAAAGTGGGAAGACCAAGCAGACATGGCGAGGAAGTACCGACGCAGAAGTGAAGGTCGCCGGAATGACGTGGGCCGAGGTGAAGACGATCTCCCGAAACCATGTCCACTGGAAGAATGTGGTTGCGGCCTGTGTTCACCAGGGAATTCAGAGGACTAAGTCAAGTTAAGTCAAGTCACCTCATCATCAGAGACGACAGAGTGGCGATGATGACAAGATTTCCTTCAGCATCGATTGCTCACCATATCTTGAACCAGCAGCTGAAGATTCTGTTTGTTCTTCTCAGATGCCCAGAACTTGTCAAGCTGTCGAGGGATGGGTGTGTCTGCGTTCATGCAATATTGTCAATGGGCGTCACACCAGCTCGCCTCATGGGCTGTCCTTCTTTCAGGGAAAGTTCAACGTATGAATCTAACAGTAGGTGAACGTAGTCCGACTCATGGCAGAGGCTTGTGGCTGATGTGATGACTGCAGTGACTACATCACCGAGGGTAGAGAATTCTGCTAGCAGCATCTGTCGCATCTTTGACATGAAGTCTACCACAACATGAGTGGGAAGAAGAGACGTCTGATTCCACTGTGTGAGGTCCAGTTCAGATTCAATTTCACCAACAAGTGTTGACTTGTTGACGTGAGCGGGAAGATCACCATCAAACAGTCACTGGCAGCAGATCGTGTGCAAGTATCTGCTTGATGTCCATGCCATGCTCCTTTGCAATGTCCATGGTTCTCTGTGCCTCCACAACGTCCTTGAAGGCCACGTCCAAACACGCCACATTCAACCAGTGCGTCGTCTAGGCCAGAACCTCGAAGCAGTTTGCCCTGGCACCTGAGCAGAATGCGAGTCCAGTGGAAGGGTCCCAAGCGAGTGAGCAGATCCTTGAACTGTTCTGTCCTGTTCTGTCTCATGCAGGTAAACATCTGCCGCCACAGCAAGCATGCTTTCATCGCACCAAACTGCTATTGATGCTTGGTTCAGCTGTCTGCGACAACTTTGAAAGTTTGTGAGGCCACTGACCGTGTACAGCTCTGACGAACTTTGGATAGACAGACAGCTTGTCAGAGCAAGATGAAGCTCTGGCAGAAATGTACCGTTGTACATGTCTGGGTGGGTGTCAGACCAACAACAACTGCTGAAATGTTCAACCAGCTCAGAGTGGAGAACTACAGCAGTGCTACAAGCATGGAATTGACTCTCTCCCACCCACAAGCAGTGTCATCAGAGGCCACATCCACAGAGAAGCCTTTCTGGTGCACAAAGCATGCATCTGCTTGGGGCGGCCAGTCGAACGTGAGGACTACCTAGAACACTAGAACATGTATGGGAGCAACATTTTGACACCAGTTGCCACTAAAATCATGAAGCCTTGCCACCCACTTTGCTCACAATAAGCAAGTGTGCAGGCAAGTGTGACACTCGACGGTATGGGTGCTGTTCTACTGGAGTTTGCTGCATCACATTCTGCCATGGAAAAGCAAATTATTCTCCATGTTCCAATCAGTGATGGAAAGAGACCATTACAGTCATATTGAGCATGTTTGTTGCATACTGAGACCTTCTCTGTTTCTGCTGGGATGTGTCATTTGACCACACAATACAGAAAAAGCGAAAAGGCAGCAAAGACAGTTTTAGTTGAATAGGTGAAAACGGCGTTCACTTGTGAATTCAAGATCAGAATGACTTACATCTTTAATAGTGAATCATACAGTGAAAATGCATGTCAGAATTAGTAGCATTATGTATAGGAGCCCTGTTGTTACAGCTAGATATCGCCAGGTTATGGTCAAGACCATCAGTATAAGAAAATTACCTTGACCATGGCATTTGAAGGTCAAGATGACCCCAAATGGACAAAATGATACCAGAAATGAACTCAGCACACCAAAATCAGTCGGATTAGAAGTGTTACAAGTGTTATTATATTGTCAAAAACACAAAAGTTAGGATTTTCACGGCGGCGGGTGGCGGCCATATTTGAATCGGCCATTACGCAAAATGTACCAGGGTGGTGCCCGATCACCTCCGTGATTTTTCATGTCTAGGTGCCCCTTGACTCAAATCAAGTGAGAAATTCTCCTAACACCATAATGTACACGGGACTTATAGCCAACTGCAAAACTACGATCGACCGTGTTTGCACTTGATATTCAGAAAATGTCAGAAATCTGGACAACTTTCGATCCAGAGCTGTCAATCAGTCAGTGCAAACATGCAGTCACTTGAATCACAAACCAAAGGTGGTGGTCGCCCAAAACCGAAAGTAGGGGCCGTGAAAAGATCGCACAACAAACATTTGATCAGGCCGACTTGCTAGTTGACGAAAGTGTGTCAACGTCATTTTGTCAGTCTACGTCAACCCCAATTAAAAAACCCAAAAACACTCTGCACACAAACATCACCAACCACACCGAAAACGCCGCAAGTCAGTGATGTAGCTCTATCGCCTTTCCGACATCTGAAAAGTAAAATGATCTATTTAGACTCAGATGATGAGGATATTGATAAACCACTCACTGATGAAGAAGAAAAATTACTGACACGTTTGGTACGCAGGAAGCTGCGACAGTCAAGTGACCATTTAACAGTTAGGTGCAAAACAAGGGGTCAGCCAATTGTGTTGAAACGTATCAGACAGCCCGTAAATCTTCTCCTTTGGCATCATCTCAACTGAGAAAGAAAAGATGTCACATGATGCAGAAGATCAGAATGAATATTTCAGGAAGCAGTAGAGAGGATGTGATCAAACAACATGGATCAGAAATCAAAAGAACCGCTCACACCCACAGACAAAGATTCTTGATGCTGCTGGATGTGGCCCTGTGAGAGTGACCAAAAAGCAAGGGCCTGCACTTTAGAACTAGTCTGGGGTTAAGCTGGACAAAGTACAGACAGCAAAAGAGATTTCTCAGAAGTATAGGATTAAAATTTGACTGTGAAAAGAAAGAAAGACAACAACAGAAAGAAGCTATGTTTGGAGAAATTGAAATAGTACAGAGAAAACTCATTTGTGTTGATGAGAATGGCAGACAAAAAGAAGAAGTATAAAACAATAGGAGAAATCAAAGACATTCCAAAGCTGGTAGAAAACCTGTTGCAGCAGTATGACAGAGAGAACAAGCTGACTTGGCATGACAATACAATCCCCACAGATGAAATCTGGGTAAAGATAGGAGGGGACCATGGGGGTGGTACATTTAAACTGATGCTTCAGATTGCAAATCTTCACAATCCAACTCCAAACACAACACTTGTGTCCTGGCCATTGTAGACTGCAAGGACAGCCCAGAGAATTTGAAGAGAATCATGGATCCTTACAAAGAACAGCTGGCAGCACTGAAGTCCATGACATGGAGAAATAAGACAATCAAAGTCTTTCTGTTTGGGGATTATGATTTTCTGCATCAAGCTGTATGGTCTGTCAGGTGCTCAGGGAACACACCCCTGTCTATACTGCACAGCATCAAAAAGCCAGATACACACCCCACCTCATTGTAATGAAGGCAACATCACACAACGCAGTTTACAGGCATCAGGAGAGATTACAAAAAATTCCGAAATTCCAAAAGAAAATTGCCAAGCTGCACAATAATGTCATTAGAAAACCTGTCATTGACATTACACTCAGCCATGTAGCACCTCCCTATCTGCACATTCTTCTGGGAGTGGTAAAAAGCACCATGACCTGCTGGAAGGTAAGTGTCATTCTCTAGATAAAGAAATTGCAGAATCCTTTGCAGCTGAGGAACAAACAGGTAGAGACAAAGTCAGCCTTTCTGACTTTGTTGACAAACTGAAACAGATTGAATCTTTAGAAGAAGAGAAAAGGCAGCTAGAATCAAGAATAGTGTTCAATGAGCCTGAAGATGACAGCACACCCCTGAGTCTTTTCCAGCAAGACAACAAGAACTGATGGAGCAGGTAAAGGAGAAAGAAGAAGAAATAGAAGACAGGAAATCACGGCTTGATCTTCCACGCTTGTCTGGGCCTGTCACACAGCATTTAGATGTTGCCCAGCATCAGAAAAAAATCCACAAGCAGGCCTATCATGGCAAGTCTTTCATAGGCAACCACTGCAACAAATATTTGAAGCCAGAGACAATTACACATGTATGTGAAAGTGTTGTCAGCAAAACAGCTGAGCTGACTCAAGACAAGGCTATCCTTCTCAGAGCTAGGAGTATATCTAACAGATTCAAAATGCTGAATACACTATTCTCACACATCCACACAAAAATCTCACATCAAAAAAACCCCATGACTGTGAGTGCCATTGACACATTGGATAGTGATATCAAAGAATACATGTCTTTCTTTAGAAAAGAATTCCCACAGTCTCGCATCATCCCAAAGCAGCATATCTTAGAAAACCATTGTGTTCCTTTCATCCGTCAACATCATTTTGGACTGGCT
>CM031602.1:56413342-56453342 GCA_018398815.1 Conus ventricosus
TTGCACATTTTGGAACAAACAAGCTTTTAAACGTTTGTAATCCGACTTTTTTGTAGTTGTAGTCTGAGCAGAGGCATGTATCAACTTGTGTACTAATCAATGAGGGAAAATCGGCCTGCCATTAAGCGTTTGATGTGATTAGTTTTGATCGATTTGTGTGTATTGTCATTGTTGTAATGTTGCCTAACCACTTACGTACACAATGTCATGTGTTTCGTCGTTCTCTGCGAAAATAAAACCTAGTCAAGTTTGGTATTAAAAGAATTGTTTGCAATTCGCCAATCATTCGTTCTCGTAGCGTATAAGTATTTATTCTTCACGACAACAACGAATTGTCAAACTGACAACCCTTTTTTATCGGCCGCTCAGCAATGCCGAAAACATGGCTGCTAGACTTGCTGTGCACCAGCGGACAAGCAGCACTGTGTACAGCGCAGTTAGCAAACTGGTAGGGAGTGGCCTGCAGTAAACACTGCCTTCCCTGACCTTGGCGGGAGAGGTGTTAACTCCCTTGCTTTGCTGGAAACTAAAGAACTCGCTCTGAACATCCGTGCCTAATGCTTGGGCAACATTTATCTTAGATGAAAGTGAAGGTCTAACAATGCCAGGAGTTCAAAGGCTTAATGACTCCATACGAACATACGTTTGGTGTCTATTAGGAGCACAAGCACAGACTAAGTCTAGCATAGTTGATCAATCTACAGGCTTTGATGCCAGAAAACAATTTTTGGCCAATTTAGAAGATGCTATTAACTCTGCTGTTGATTGGCCTGCCAGCATACAAAGGTATCAAGACGTTCTTGCACATGCTAGGTCAAAGGTTGACTTTGTTGTAGGTCATGGATTATACATGCTGCCTTCTGACCTTAGGCTACAGATTGGCATGATACAGAATTATAACAATGAAATCCTCATAGCTGGAGACGATCAAAACTTAGGGCACAATCAAGGCTTAAACACAAGGCCTGCTCCATCCATTTTTAAAAAAGTACCTAGCCCTGAAGAAAGCGATCCAGTTATAAGTGACCCACAGCCAGAAAGCAGCCCAGAAAGCACGCCGCCTGTTGATCTACCTCACACTGACAGTCACACTAGTGAAAAGACAGCCCTTGTTGTATTTTTAACTTTTACTGGATTGGCCATACTTTATTTCACTAAAAATTAATCCAGCAGCTAGCACTCCTAACGTCCACAGATGGTCAGCCATATAACCGGCAACTTTGCCTATAGTAGACAAAACCCAACTAACAACACTGCCAATTATGCCAGGCAGAGCATCAAGCGCTTTGGCTGCTAACTTCTTTAATAGGTTTGCTAGATGATGCAATTGTTTTCTAATCCAACTTTTACCAGGCTGAGGCGTTGGAGGAGCTACTGGCCTTGTTGGCGCACTGCCAGTTAAAGCATACACGAGTGTAGAGATAGCAAACCCAACAGCTGTTAATATACTAACTATTGTAATCCCCTGTTCCCTGAACAGAGTCCTTATTCTTTCTGCTAGCGTAGTGTTTTCATAAAGTATTCTGTTTATAGTTTCTCTTATTCTGTTTGTGATGCTAGCTGCGCCCTGTTAGTAGACAGCACTTCTAACCTGGCCGCCCTTTGTAGCCTTAAATCTTGTATTTTCTGCTGTATTCTAGCCTTTTCTTCTCGCCCTAAATTGTTATCATCTGCATCAGCCAGTTTATTTTTTTTCTTCTATCTCTCTATCCAGCTCACCAAGTTTTGCCAAATTGTTTTCTAGTTCGCCCCTTATTGACTTTAGGCGATCATTAAGCCCCAGGATTTCACGCATAGGCAATGGAGAATCGTCAATTGTTTCTAATGTTTTTCTGACTGTTTCCTCATTAAAACTCGTCTCAATTTCTGCTGCTGCATCATTTATTCTTGGCCCTAAATCTTGAAAAGGGGTCATTTCTATTTCAAATTGTGTTGGCAACTCTTGCCCCAAGTTCTGTAAAAGACTAACAGCCTCAGGCCTTAAATTTAAAATGTTTAATCGCCTTTATTCGGCAACAGGAATCCTCTGTCGAATTGTGCTTAGTTTTAAAAACTTAGTTGGGTCTGGCTTTGTAGTAACTCTTACAAAATTTCCTCTGCTAGTTCTTATATACATATGGTTGCTTTTATCTATCTTAAAATCAAAAGGACTATGGCCTTCTGGCGGTTCTAGTCCTAAGCTTATGTAGAATGAGTTAATTTTATTTGTTAATAGTTCTGCACGAGATGCGCTAACTGAAGGGGTGTTTCTGCTTCTTCTAATGAAGGGATTGAAGAACCTTCTGCTGCTCTTTCAAGTTCTTCGCGCAATGAAGGACCTAATTCTGTTTCATCTTCTTCAAATGAAGGGCCTGGCAAGCCTCTTTCTTCTTCTTCAATAGGATCAATCGGGTCAAAATCTTCATCCATATTTTTTATTTATATTCTTTTTTGTTTTATAAAAAATGAACTCATACGGTTGTGACCTCGATCCATACAGAAAAGAGAAGGAACCCCATGGCGTAAAAGGAAAAAGGCAAACTGTAATTAGTGTAAATACCCCATCAACAGTTCAGCCTGGACAAACTTTAATAGTTATGTTCCCGGATCTTGGCGCTGGCGATGTTATAATGCCAGGCACTGCTAAACTATCATTCAAAATAGATATTACATCAACAGATCCTAATGCTACTGTTGTTGCTAATTTGGGCAGAGCTATCATTAACCATATAGCAATCAAACTGGAGGGTAGAGAAGTCTTTGTGCTAAACGAGGCAGACATTTTTGCCCTCTATTCTGATCTATGGCTGCCTAAAAAAGAAAGAAAAGAGAAAGTTTATCAGGGAATACAAAGTCCAAACGGTCTCAAGCACAGGCTTAAAGCGGAGGATGCAAAGAATGATGTTAAAGATGAGGCAGTAGCAGAAGCATTTGGCAACAGATTCTGCATCCCTCTAGATTTTGAACTGTTAAAGACGCATATGCCATATTACCAAGGCGCACTAAAAGAAAAACTTACTTATGAACTGGCATTTAATCCTAGCGATTCTGTCGTTCTGTCTGAAGACCCTTTAGCTAAATACACAGTCAGCGACATTTCTCTTGAGTTTGATGTTGTTACTAACCCCGAACTGGCCAGAACAATCTTAACCCAGTATAAAAATAAAACAGTTATTTATTTTGAAAGGGTTATACACTCCACTACAGAAAATAGAAACAAGCGAGACACTCTTTGGAACATACATCTAAATCAGTCTCTGAAGTCTGTAAAAGGAATTTTGTTCTTGTTTACTGAAGAAACAACTTCTTTTCATAGATAATCAGAAGCCTTTTATAATCCAAAAATTGAGAAGGTTGACTGCGCAATAAATGGCAAGTCTGATCAGTTGTATTCGGGGCGCGGACTTTTACCTCACCAACACTTTGATGAAATAAGAAAGTTGTTCGCTGGAGGTAGGCAAAGAGATCCTGCAGTTGATCGTGTATGTAAAAAACTTCGCCTTTATGATGTAAGACTCGAAGACTACCTAATAACTAAATATGGGCTGTGGCTGGATTTTAGATCCACATTTGACAACAGATTGTTTGGAAGTGGAGAAAGGGTAGGGCAAGATGGTATAAAAATAAATATTCGCAAGAAAGCAGATGGAAACGTCCCAATAAAAATGCATGTTTTTATGGTTTGTGATGCGCAGTTAAACATTGAAGAAAACAGGCTAAAAGACGTGGCTTATTAAAATGCAGAAGAAATAACCTATTAAAAACAGATGGATAGTTTGAAGTTTCTTCCTAAAGATCCGCACTGTTCTCTTATCTGTGGGATTACTGGGTGTGGGAAAACTGTCTTCGTACTTGATTTGTTACAAACAATATACAGGTTTCATTACAAGCACATTGTTATATTCTGCACAACCATAAAGCACAACAAGTCTTACAAAGAAAGGAAGTTTATTTGGACAGACGATAATATATTTCTAGTTGATCCTAGCGACAAACTGAACGACTGTTTAGAACATTACTATAGACTATTTGAGGGAACTGAAACACTGTTTATTATTGATGACTGTTCAGCTGAACGAGACATTGTTAAAAAAAGAAAAGCTCTGTCAAAGCTAGCCTTTAGTGGCCGTCACGCCTTAGTTTCTGTGTGGCTCTTAACTCAAAAATACAATGCAGTCTTAAAAGACTTTAGATCACAGTTAAAATCGGTTGTATTATTTTACACTAAGGACAAAGATAGTTTTGAAGAATGTTTAAGTGAAAATTATATATTATGGGACAAAGATGAGCTAAAAAAAATAAAAGAGCAGTTAGAAAAATCTAAGCACGCTAAGCTATGCTTACGGACTGACCCCCCAGTTCAATACGTTTGTTTATTGTAGATTGTTTATTATTGATTGCTTATAACAATTTGTTTATTAAAATTTTTATATATAAAAAGAATGTCTCGGGGGCCAGAATCAAAAGCGCAGCTAGCTCCTAAATGCGCTGCAGTAGAGCTAAAAGACCTAGCAGACACAACTGAGTTTGATCTAATAGGGGTGATAGGAAATGTTTATGGATTTGAGTACACGGAAGATGGGGCTTACAAACGAACAGAAATTGAAGACAAAAAACGACAGCAATATCCTACCCTAGAAGAGATAAGAAATTTAAGGGCAAACGATTTTGGCAAACACGAATACAAACTTCATAAAAGAGAGAATGCTTGGGCGTTGCTTCCTGAAATTGCTTGGAATTTAAAGTTTGAACTACGAAGCCCCAATGTATACTTTGATAAGGAAAACAATTTTAGAAAGGCCTTAAATGCAGGACCCTATCTTGTTAGCTTAGTTCCAGGAACACAACAGAAAAAACAGATTAAAATAACTTGGCAGGGTTCTGAATATATGCTACAGAGAAAGAAGTCCTTAGCTGAAGTGGGGGGCGACACCGTCGGCTTAGAATTTACCCCAACGCTATCGTCACTACCTAGGCAAATGACGATGATTTTTCGCTTATTTATTACTCCGAGGGAGGGCGATCCCAGTTTGCCAGAACATACCTTAATTAGAGGTATACAAATAAAGGCTGAAAACTTGGATGCTCCTCTTAAGCTCAGTATTGCAATTACTAAAAACGGAGACAAAATAACCCCCCATGTATCATCTGACAAGGTTACTGTGATGGTTGACAAAGACAAACTAACAGTACTCGACTTTATTTTCATTAAGTATGTTGATTTTATTGCGTTTTACTCTGTTAATGAAGTGCTGCCAGAAGGATTAATAAGAAGATATGTACAAGATTAATTAATAAAATAATCATATTTAAAAATGGAGGTTCAACAGTTTAGGTTAAAGCAAATAACTGAACTTCAAAAGGAAATAGAAAGTGACTTAGATAAGTATAGAGTTACTAGAAAGAAATATGCTAAAGCTTTAAATACTCTTTCTTATGTAATTACTGGCTCATCAGCTGTAGCTAGCGTAAGTGCTGGGTCTAGTGTTGCTCTTTTAGCTACTGGGGCTGGGGCGCCGGCCTCTTTAGCATTAGGGGGTCCCGGGTTGGGTTTAGGCGCCATTTCTATGATTGTAAGTACTGTTTTTAAAAAATTAACTCCTAAATTACAAAAGCACACTGCCATTGTTGCCTTAGCATTAGCAAAACTTTGTTCATTAAGATTAAGAATAAGCAAATCATTACAGGATGAAAACATTACGGACGAAGAATTTCAGAAGCTTATGGCTGATGGTGATGATTACAGACGGCAAAAAATTGAACTTCAAAAGGAGTGGAGAAAGACGTTTACTTCACGACAGGTAGACACTGATGCAATTAAACAGAACATTGAAAAACAAACACACGATCAGTTAAGTCCAAAATAGGCCAAAAAATAAGTTTAACAAAAAAATAAGTTTAACAAAAAATAAATACTATTTTTTTTGTTAACTCACTGTGTTTGGTGGGACAACTTGCAGCTCTTCACGAACAAAGGATCTTTTAGGGGCAGGCTTTTTAGAAGAGAGAGTTTCTCTTAAATAATATACGGGAGGGGTTGTTTTCATAATTCTTTTAACTTCATATACGTCTACGCTCCATATGGGGTCTGTGGCTCTAATTCTAACATCGCCCTCTGCCTATCCAGGAGCATACAAGTATCTTACTTTTAGTCCAAACGGCAAGAGTTTTTGAGTCCCCTGCACATCTTCAGTAATCCTAATTTTTTTTAATTTGATCGCGTTTACTGGCTTAAGGCCTGTTGCTTTAAATTCTTCATTGTTCATGGCACGTAAGACTGCTGGCAGCCTCCTAACCCATTCTGTGTTACGCGTTCTGTCCATAATTTCTCTGTGATATTGATAGGTAAACAGGCGTTCAGCTAGATTCTTATTAAAGTTTTCTACTAGGGCTTGTGATCGATGGTTGCCTGAGATCCCTCTCTTAACTGTAACATGATGTTTTAAAAACAGCTGGTTTACAGAGCCTTTAAACTCTTTTCCATCATCAACTTGAATCATCCTAGGATACTTTAATGGGCCTCGCATGTATATTTGCTGTAAAGCCACAGCCACAGCAGTTGAGCTTTTATCTGTTAAAGGTTCAGCGTCTTTGTATCTTGAAGCCATGTCAACAACTGTCAGAGCATACTTAAACTTTTTTCTTCTAACTTTGTCATGTGGAAGATACAGCAAGTCCATCTGGTGGGTGTCATTTGGAACTGAGTTAACAAATCTAGGCCTTATTATTCTTTTTGGGGCGGGCAGATATATTTGCCAAATTGCCTGTTTTGAAAGCCAGTCTTTCGCATCTGATTCAGACACTCTAGCAGCTTTTCTTAGTTTTTCAATAGCAGTCTTTCCTTTCCAATAACCTTTAGGAGAATAATATATTTTGTACTTCGTATTGTACTTCGTATTGTCCATATTTTAAATGCATTTTATTTTACACAAGAAAGTGAGCAACAAGATAGACTGAAGTCATGCCAACTGCAATAAAAACTATCTCTGCAGTCTTCTGTTCCTCAGATGGTTCATAAACGTCAGACAGTTCTGGCGGTGGCAATGTTAGAAACTTCTTTCCTGTCACTAAGTAATACTCATTCATTGTGCCATCAACGTCTGTAAATGTGTGCTCTGCATGTCCCTGTTCTCTTAACTTTTTATTAATAAAGTCTAAGTGAGCAATTCGTCTTTTCTCGTAAACGTCTCTTGCCTTAGCTAAATCTTCCATTGCCTTATTATGACGTTCTCTCTCTTCATCGGACCTCAATTTACTAAACATATAATTGCTTCCAGAGAAAGCTAAAGCGTTAACAATAGCTCCTCCCACCATCAGAACCAATCCAGACATCTTTTTATAAATCAATATTTTCTTATGAATTAATCTTTCTATGTATTAATATTTTCTGGGATAATCCCCTGGGTAACAAGAAAGTTTTTTGAGGCAATACCTGCAGTAATTACAACTATAACCTTAACAACGTCCTCAATGTCTAACCTTCCTAGATCCGCCGGCTTCATTTTAATTCTGGGTAAAGCTCTTGTTTACTGGTATTCTTTTTCCCATACATTCAGCTTGATCTTCATTATTCTATTAAACTGATCTATTGATTCGTTGACGTGCCCTATCAGATCTTTAGCTGCTCGTATCCAATACTGAAAACGATCTGACTGTATGGTAAAGAAAATGAACTGCCAAGCGTAATCTTGTTTCCAACAATATTCAAGAGTAAATTCGTCATTTTGAAATATAGATTCGAGTTGGAATTTATTTTGCACTCCGGTCATTTATACATAATTCAAGGGGCAAGTGCTCTGATCCGAACCTTTCTAGTATTCTTAAAGTTAACTTGTTACATAGTAATTCAAAGAGATCTACAGATACCAGGAGATAATCACTTGTATTCTGTTCTGTGTCCGAAATGTGTATGAGACGAACCTCTGAGTAGCCATTATATACTCCGTTTGAAAAGCACAGAATCCCAATACAGTGCAGATGTTTAGCATTTTCTTTCCATACACGTTGAGTACTCTGAGGAAGATCTCACAATTTCAGGACTGCTTTTTCTTTGTTATGGCAGACATGTAGCTCACCCTTACTAATAATTTCCAGGCATTAATATTAGCGTAGTAGCGTAATCTTATAACAAGTCAATGCCACTGTCTAAACCATCCATAGACCAACAAGGTGATTTTTCAGGCGGAAGATACATGCCAGCCAGTAAAGTTGTTTTATAAAGACAAAAAAATGTTATCAAGCAAAAACGCCATTAAATAAGGATTTTCACAATCAGTAAGATGCACAGGAGAAACTGAGCTTTAACGTACCAAGCAAATTATTCTCCCACCCCACCCCACCCCCAACATCTGCCATGTCTTGTAAAGTTAACAACTTGCTTTAAAAATACATTATAATTTGTTTAAATAGTCGATTCAAAATTTCTGCAAATGTTTCCACTAAACAGATAACATCGAACGAATAAACAAATTAAATGGAATAACTGTCCTCGAATTTATAAGACAATGCACGTAAATTCCAAAGAAGAAAAGATGTGTTGTTCGCAAAACCATCTATACCTGGCACATTCAGGCCAACACAGGAATCGATATCAGGTTGTACACCATCTTTCTCTTCTACTCACCCTTTTGTAAATTCAAGTTTTCGTTCATCTGACTTTAGCCCAGTCCCAGGCAGTTTAAAGGAGACATTCACACAGCTGTTTTTTTTTTCATCCACATTTACATCGTCACCGTCATTAATCCAGCTTTTACAATCGCTGTTGTCATTCATACAGTCATTACAATCACTCACGTTCTTGCACACAGAAACTGTAGACAGTCTGCTTTAGTTCCACAGCTGTCATGGATGACTATACCATTCATGTCCATACAGTCATCACCACTGTTTATTGCAGACATATTCAGGCAGTAAACAATATCACCAATTTCTTTCCTCATCATGCCATCACCTCTGCCATCTCCCTCACACTTCCCATGCACTATTTGAACCCATTTCATGCCCAGTGTCATCGCTGGAGGGTGGACGAAAATCAACATACAATGGGTTGACAGTGATTACTGATCTGACTCTTCCCTTCTTACATACAGCTTTTAAAAAAAAGGTATATACACATTCACCCTGTGGGTTGAAAACATCCGAACACACACACCGCCTACACAGACATCTTGCACAGGATTTGTGTCACGTTTCTCGTCAACTAACAACAGTTCAAAACAGTGTTCAGCGTGACCCCGCGTGAGACGGAAATTGTCAGTTACCGGTGTAACGAAAAGTTTTAACTCCCCGAATGGTTTAACTCCCAGGGAGTTACTCTGTTCATTTGTAAATTTTAACTCCCTGGGAGTTAAACTAGAATATAAAAAACTAACTCCTTCAGAGAATGTAAATATCTTCGTTCAAGACCACCCTATCTTATTTTTCACATACAAGTCACGTCCATCTCATGTCAGTTTTGGCCAAAATCAACACCTGTTTCACAGTAAGATTAACACACAAAAACAGCAAAAATCGACGTAATCAGCACATTAAAATGGGGGCTTACGTGCAAGATAAGATTTGGTGATCGTGAACGAAGATATTTACATTCTCTCTCCATAGCATAAAAATTAAGGGTTTACAGTACGCTCTGACTGACTTGGCTTGTACTTAACTTAAGAACCTAACTAGTACTTAACTTAAGAACATAACAAGAACTTACTTAAGAACATAACAAGAACCTAACTAGTACTTAACAAGAACTTATAATTTACTTACACCTAACTTGTAATTTACTTGCACTTAACTTAAAAAGTACTTTTTATAACTAACTCAACTTGAACTTATCTAGTTCTTAACTTGTACTTTATCTAGTTCTTAAAAAACTATTCCATAGAAAATGGATCTACAGCAGGAGGTTGCGCTTTTTTTGCAGAAGCTGATTCTTCTTCTTTTACTGTGGGGCTTGCGGCTTTGTTGCTAGGTATGGTGTTAGGTATTTGTATGCAAAAAAACCGCCAACAACAGCAGCAGCACCCAATACATAATGATACATCTTATTGTTTGATTGTGATTGTGATTGTGTTGTTGTTAATTGTGTTGTTGTTAATTGTGTTGTTGTTGGTGGAGATGTTGTATTATTATCTAACAATTTTTGTTTTACTGATTGGTTTGCTTTTCTCAGTCTGTTCCATTCAGCTAGTTTACGCCCAGCCTCAACACGTCCAGGATTTTTAGTCTTAGTAACATTACTCACTTGTGGTACATTCACTTGTGGTACATTCTGCTCCTGCGGAGGGTCCTGCGGACTGTCCTGCGGCGTCTTCTCGCTCATTTTTTTTTATTACGATTAAATTTAATATGATTAAAATTAATATGATTAAAAGTAATTAATCCCATGATGAATGGGCATAACATCGTCCCAAATCTGTAATACATGTCACATGCAAGAGTTTCTAGGGACTTGTTTAAAACCGGATCTTGTGATAAGTCGTATTTTAAATCTTCTTCTGAATCAACCGGCGCCATCTTACTTACTAACTTAGCATATAAACTAATCATTGTCTGGCCCACCGATCTAACCATTTTTGACCCTAACTGTGCTTCGTACCTAGCGTAGTACTTCTCAACGTCTGATGTAGACAGTTGCTGAATCTGTTCAATGCTTAGTTCAGCGCCTAAATACTGTTTAGTTTTTCCACACGCAGCCAGAGAGTATAATCTTTCTTTATGGCAGTGGTCTGCTGAGTGGTCTGCTTGCTCCTCACACTTTAATAGTTCGTCACAATCCATTTTTAAAAGCAATAAAAAATAATATAATACTTTTAAAACCATGAGTTTAACGCTGGTTAATTATGCAGTGCCTATTGTTGGTGTTATAGTCTATTCAACCCTTGCAAAATGTTTGTTAGGAATAAAACCACCCAACATGGGAAAGATAGAAGATTCACCAAAACTAGTTGCAACTTTATTTTTAGCTTTAACAACAAAAGATTATCTGATTAAAAAGCACATAGACAGTCTTTCGTATTATGATTATTTTAATTATTTTTTTAGTTAATAAAAAGATGAGTGAAAAAAAGATTATCAATACGATTTACCACTCTGCTGTAATTAGCGGTCTTAGTATAGGTTATAGCGTGTTAGCAAAAAACATGTTTAATATGACCACCAGCCGCCGTGGTTTCGATTGCCATCAGAGCCATTTACTTGTGGAATTTTTCTGCTCCGACCGGCTCCTAACCAGAATTGAGTTTGCTACGGGCTCAGAAGGGAAGAGTGGGACCACAGAGTTGAGTTTCATTCACCTGATGGATGCGTCTCTATCGGGCCTGGTCTACGCTGGGATTTATTGTGAAAGCAAGCGTAGAGCACATTTCTGTTACGCAGTCTCAGACCTGAATGGGAAATCCGTAGCATTATCTTCATGATCCTAATCCTCATCTATCAGCGTGAAAAAGTCTAAAATGCTGTGGCCCTAAACGTTTTGCTCTCATGGTGACCTCAGTTTTGATTCTCTCCGCATTTAGTGCTTTGGTGTGATTCTGTCGCGGTCACCGGCATCGGCAAATTCATGGGAGCTGTCGTTGGACGGACGTATTGACGCCCATCGGAGGGAGAGCTCACTCACTCCGCGAGTTAACAATTGTTGTCGTCAGTAGGGCCACAGAATTTGAGACAATTTTGTTTTATGCTGATCGATGAGAATGAGGATGATTAAGATGATGCTACGTATTTCCATTTCGGTCTGAGACTACATGACAGGGCTGTTCTCTACGCTTCCTTTCATAATATATCCCGGCGTCAACCAGGCCCGAGAGATACAGGCACCTGCAATGTTGGTCAGGAAATTTGAGCAACACTCTCAGAAACGCATCCATTTAGTGGATGAAACTCGACTGTGTGGTCCCAGTCTTCCCAACTGAGTCCGCAGCAAACTCAACTCTGGGTAGGAGCCGGTCGGGCAGAAAAACCCACATGACTCTGATGGGATTCGAACCCACGACCTCCCAGCCGGGAGTCCGCGACGCTAACCACTTCGCCACGGCGGCTGGTCTTATAAGATTGTTTATTTTGCTGTTTGGTGTTTGTTTATTGTCTACAATGGTAATTAGTCTTCAACGATCACTTGATTGTTTAACTCTGCAGCAAAAAAAAAAAATAAATAAATAAACAAAACAACATGAATAAGACTAAAATTTCTGTGCTTCGTTAGGGAGGGTACATGGCACTAATTGAGAGATGGAACCACGGGAATGAGGAATCGTCGTAGTTAATGCATATACACATATAGGTATGTATTTGACAACTAAACTCCGTTTTAGTTTGGCATGTCAAGCTATCATAAACAGAGCAAAATAGCAATGGTAGTTATTCTTCACATTTTATGTACTGGATTGTAATATTCATTCAGCATTTTTACTATGCTGTTTGGCACACAATATAAACGAGTTTTGCAGTTTGGGCTTTCGGGAAAAAGTGTGATTATAGAGAAAGTTCACTTTAATGCATTGAAGTGTTTCTTAGATGTTGACATGAGAACTCTAAATGATACGATTTATGGAAAACTCGTTACTACTCGTATATATAGCCATTTTACCTAAACTCGTACGTAAAATGCATAAAATATTGGCTAAAGCTAGCTATATGAAGAATATGGTTCTGATCGAGAAAAAAAAATAGAGAATATCTTTTTAGATTTTTACCAACAAAGACAAGGGAATGAGAGAAAAGGTGTACGACGGAAGAAAAAAGATGTGACAGTGAGAGAAACGGGGAAACTTAGCATTTCTTTCTTCTTCCCGCATGTGAAGACCTTCGACTTTCCGGACTATCTCGCACTTGAAAGGGCGAAAGAACGAGGTAAAACCTCGAAATTGAGCAACAAAACAAATATGAGGTCTAAGACAGAGAAATAATGTCTCTCGGGAAAAAAGTGTATGTATGTGGAAATCTTGGAGGCTAAATACTTGAAGCGCTCATACATAATGGAACCCTATCAAAGCCCTGAACACCATCTAGTGCCATGCCCATGCCCACAAAGCGCCGCACACTACCTAACAAGCACGAATAAAAATGTCGAGGGAGGGGTAAGCGGATGCGAAGGAGGGTGTTCTGATCTAATATTGGAATGACACCACAGAGGACCTCTTGAAGCACTTTCCACTCTGCGATGGACCTAAGGTAAAATGAATAGTTCCGGTAGTGTGTTCTGCAGAGTAAGACAGTGCAGGAATGAAGTGGGTACGAGAGGGGGGGGGGGGACTCAACGTCTGTCTGAATGAACGTAGAGACAGAGCATGCTGGGTGTTTGTGGAGATCAAATTATTGTGAACATTAAGAGGAAATCTTGACTGCAGGACTTGAAATAGGAGGAAAAGTGGTCAAACTGACCTGAATGAGGAAGCCAGAAGACATCTAGCTGACACGGACTCTTACCGCCAGATCACCAAACCAACGACGAAGGCGGACAACACGTTGGTTCGAAAAACCATCAAAACTGCTGTCAACACAGGTCACCTTCCTCTGGAGGCAACCAACGCAGTCTGCAACGAACCCAGAGATTCCAACTTTTACCTCCTGCCGAAGATCCACAAAGCCAACACACCAGGCAGACCGATAGTCTCAGCATGCTCCTGCCCCACTGTGCTCATCAGGGACACATTGGACAGGATCTTTCAACCCATTGTGGCCAAACTACCAACCTACATCAAAGACACCAACCACGCACTGTGGCTGCTTGATGGTTTCTCATTCCAGGATGGGGCAGCTCCGAACGGTTTTTGTTCACAATGAACATAGTATCGTTATACACGAGCATCCCTCATGGAGATGGCCTGCAGGCTCTCAAACACTTCCTGCAGAACAACAGCAGTGGACTCCACGTGCCCACCATTCTACGGCTGGCAGAGCTCGTGCTCACCTTGAATTCTTTCGCTCTTGGGGATAACCACTACCAGCAGACCAGAGGTATGGCCATGGGGACTAAAATGGGTCCAAGCTACGCCTGTTTGTTTGTCGGCTATGTGGAACAACAAGCCCTCAGGGCATTCAAAGGAACAGTGCCCACCCTGTACAAGAGATACATCGACGATTGCCTGGGAGTCGCCGCCTGCTCAAGAGACGATCTCCTTCACTTCATCAACCACATGCCCACATATCACCCGGCTCTCCAGTACACCTTTGAAGTCTCTACCACTTCAACCAACTTCCTTGACCTCACCATCTCCATAGAGCCCAACAGATCCACACTCTCCACGTCCATCTTCTACAAACTCACCGACTCTCATTCCTATCTACTATTCACTTCCAGTCACCCACCAGCCACCAAAAACAGCATCCCGTACTCCTAGTTCCTTCCACTCAAGCGTATCTGCAGTAGCAGTTCAGATTTTGAGGAACAGGGGCTGAGGATGTGTGCCTTCTTTGAGAAACGGCAGTACCCCAGACAGACAGTTCAAAAACCTTGGAGAGAGCACGCAAGGTGTCCAGACAGAAAGCTCTCACCCCAGTCGACAGGGAGGAACAAGAAAACCGACTAGTAGCAGTCATCCCCTACCACCCTCACAACCTCACCATCTGTGACATCATCCGAAGGAACTTTCACATCATCCAGAATGACCCAGACCTGGGACGGGTTTTTCAGAAACTCCCCCTCATAGCGTTCCAGAGAGAGATAAAGGAACCTCCGTGACTTGCTTGTGAGGGCCAGAATCAGACTGGTAACCTTGCCCCCCCCCTCCTCTCCCCCCCCCCCCCCCCGCCAGAATGTAGCCCGTGCGGCGAGGCCAGGTGCAAGACCTGTGCCCACATTAATGCCTCCACAACCTTTGTGGGCCCACAGCGCCAGTTCACCCTTCGGTCAAATTACACCTGCAAGTCAGCAGACATTGTGTATATTTTGACCTGCACTCTGTGCCACAAGCTTTATGTGGGTGAGACCTGCCGGACACTGAATGAGCGATTCTGAGCATCTTCGGTCAATGCGGCTCAACTACAGTGACCCGATAGGCCAACATTTCAACAGCCCACTGCACAGCTACACGCATGCAAAAGTGGCAGCTGTATGGCAGAACCAAGGCGACAGATCATACAGTAAGCACATGGAATCCAACGTGATCAGCCGCTTGGGAACCATCCAGCCTGCAGGCATCAACACCAGAGTGATAGACCTTTAGTGGCCCTGGGCCCTCTTCTCTCTCTTCTCCTCTCTCTTTTCACTGCTTCTGTCCTCTGTAGCCCACCCTAAGGCACACACACACGCTCTCTCTCTCTCTCTCTCTCTCTCTCTCTCTCTCTCTCTCTCTCTCTCTCTCTCTCTCTCTCTCTCTCTTTCTCACTCTTCCCCCTTCCCCAACTCCCTCTCTCCCTTGGTTTGGTGCTCGGTTGCTTATCCTTGGAATCTATTAGATTATTGTAATTTAGTCCTTTGCGGATTCATTCCAAGAACTGGCCCTCAGCACTTGCGTCTTAAGAGGTTATCTTTATATTTTCTACTTTTCACAAGAAAATGTAGCTTGTTTTCATGATTTTCTTTTGCTTCTAAGGTGGCACCTTTGTTTTTTTGTTTTTTGAAAACTCAACAAACATACTACGGTAATGCACACCAGCCTTTTTCTGGGATGGCATTCTTCTTAAAACCGAAAAGGCAGAGGAGTCTAGTTACCACTTTCCGCGGTTACTGAGGAGAAACAACCAGGTTTCGAAATATCGGTATCTGACCAGGAGTTGTTATATCTTAGTGAGTTTCCTTCCCATTGGAGATTGTCTCTCCCTTGGAGACTACATAAGCTTGCTGAAGGCTCGTTTTGAGAAGCATTTATTATTTCCCCATTCATCCACTCAAGCACATACTGTTAGTTAGGCAGAATTACCTACCACTGCAGATATAAATCTTATCTCCCCCTATTTCTTCAATCTAAGACATAAGAGCAAGCTTTGTTTACATTTGAATATTTCTTGCAGTCATTGCAACACCAAGCTGCTCTGTAAGTTGCTGGAATGGTGCTCGGTTACTTATCCTTGGAATTTATTAGATTATTGCATATATATATATATATACTGCAGTCCAATATCATCATGCACTGTCCAAAAATGTCCAAGTCCTACCAGGCGTGCCCATTCTCGGCAGAAGGAACTGCCGCTCACTAAAGTCAGTCCTGATGCCTTCCATCCTCCCTGATCCACCAGATGAGTCCCAAGGGTAATTCCAATGTGGAAAATAACAGTGTGACAAACATCTTGTAGCAACGGACAGATTCTGCAGCCACACAATGGAGAGGCATTCCGACATAGACATAAGTTTACGTGTGTGCGCGCGCGCGAAAACGCCATGCGCGCACGTGGGAGGGAGGGAAGGGCGGATATGCATTCAGGCCTGTGTGTGGGAGTGTGTGTATATGTGTGGCACAGACACAGACACACCACACACACACACACACACACACACACACACACACACACACACACACACACACACACACACACATACACAGAATTGTCAGTTCTCCCGGGTTTTTTTTGTGTTTGTCTTCAACTTAAGTGAGCCATGCTCCATGTTTATTCCTGCATGATGCAATTATGTTAAGCAGCAAGATATCCAGTCTACCCATATTGCACAGGTGAGTACTGGGTAGTTCATTCACATAAAGGCTACAGATATTGCCAACATTTATGAGATAGTGTTCTCGAATCTTATACACATTTCCTCATGCTGTGGTGGTGGGGAAGAATCACCCCCCCCCTTAACCCCCCTACCCCCCCCCCCCCCCCTCTGTTTACTATCACCTCCCCCTTTCTTTGCCTGTAGAGACACGATCGGCTGTCACGTGATTCTGACAGCCTGTCAATCAAACAGGCAACAGAGACCAGATGTGTAGCTTAGCACACAAAAAAGTTGAAACCCACTCACCCCACTTCACTGCTCCACAGAAGGCTGTAAGACTGATCACCACCAGTGTAGCCACAAAGACAACAGGTGTAAATCAGAGAAGGGAACGATGACCTCTGAAAAAACAACAACAAAAAAACCTGTGTAAGGTTTCACTAGCCAAAACCCAGAAGAACTCTAAGTTGAAATTATGTTTCTAAATTTTGAGACGATGCATTGCTTCTATATATGCCATATGTTTCAACAGTATAACTTTATGCCAATACTTGGTGACATGTATCAAGATGATGAGTAAGTGTTCTATTGAAATAGTTTGTTTGCCACAACTTGGTAAAAACTGTTAAGATGCTTGATTAATATTTTATGTTAACAATGTGATTTTTGCCAATGTTCAATACTCTCTATTAAGATTATCACTAGATGTTATCTTCTGACAGAAAAAACAGTATTCATTGGAGGGTGAAAACTGTTAAGTTGATTTGTGAATATTGTTAGTCTTAATGCTTTGTAGTAGGTGATTGTAAGTCTAATCAAAATGTGTACTTTGGGCAAAGTGTACTCCAAGTTACTTCAACTTCACCTAGAGGTGTTTTAATTCAACTGTTTAGCATGTTTTCTTTACTGTCTCCTACCCCTTGTTAAAATCCACTCAAAATCTGAGTGAAAGCGGAGACTGATAATTATGGCATATATTTATGCTAGTTTAATCTTTAGTTGGCTGAGGTCTCACATGTTTACTAAAAGCCTGAGGGCAAGTGTGAGAACTCGACAAGCTAGACTCTCAGCTATTTAACTACAGACTAGGTTCTGTTTTTTGGAGCAGAGCCTGGGTTCAAATTCATATCCCGGGTGTGCCTGTTATCGGCCCAGCTGAGACAGCACCACAACAAGATCAGCGTGCCTAAAAAGAAGGTGGACCAGCAACTAGAGAGAGATCAACACTCCTCTCCAACATCAGATAAGTTCTGATATTCCAAGTGGACTCTAACTCAACTCATACAGAAATTTCCTTCTCTGAATGATGACAAAAAGTGGAGAAAAGGTCAGCTGGAACTGAATTAGTGAAATTGATTTGAATATGTTACCCTTGTATAAACAAACTCGCGTCAGGTCTTTGTTGTTCAGTCACTATTGAATGTTTGAACTTATCTCTAATTCTGTCTCTTGGAGCTACAAGCACTTTGAAATGTACAAGCCTAAAGAGAATCATTCCAGAGCCACTCTTGAGTATTTTGAATAGTCCTGAAAAAAAAATTCTTTTGATGACTAGTACCGGAAAGTTGCTCCTTCCATAACTAGTATGACAGGTGGTGGAAGTGAAATTTTAACATAACTCTATTAAAGAAAATATTTCAAATCCTTCCCCTAGAAGACATTCTTCCACCCCCAACTCTCGTTAGAGAGAGAGAGAAGAGAAGTGCGGTGTGAGTGTGAGTGAGTGAGTGGTGTGTGTGTGTGTGTGTGTGTGTGTGTGTGTGTGTGTGTGTGTGTGTGTGTGTGTGTGTGTGTGTGTGTGTACGTGTGTGTGTGTGTGTGTGTGTGTGTGTGTGTGTGTGTGTGTGTGTGTGTGTGTGTGTGTGTGTGTGTGTGTGACACTGTTTTGGCGGGGTGTGTGTGTGTGTGATTCTGTATTGGTGTGGTGTGTGTGTGTATCTGGGGGTTGGGGGGTGGGGGAGAGGGTGGTAGGATGTGTGTGTGCATGTGTTAATATTTATATATATAGAGTGACACAAGATGGATAAATGAATTGACAAGGAATGACTGAGCACAGTGCAAGAGTGGAATATTTTTAATGATATACTAGTTTATAAGTTGTTGCAATATGTGAATTTTGATAATGGCACCACAAACAAATTTTCCTTGTATTCTATGAGGACAAATAAAATATCGTGTATCGTGTATGCAGAGGTCAAAAGGCCGTCACAGTGATAGCATGGGACTATAGCTCACAGGCCCAAGGCCCTCATAGTGATAGCATGGGACTATAGCTCACAGGCCCAAGGCCCTCACAGTGATAGCATGGGACTGTAACTGACAGGCCCAGGGCAATGCAAAGGTCAAAGGCCCACACAGTGATTGCATGGGACTATAACTGACAAGTTATAATCTTCTTCTTCAACGCCTTCTTCCTTGCGCTGAACTCTGAAGCGATCTGAAGCGATTAAAGCTAAGTGAATTTTCGTTGTTTTATTCGTTTATGTCTCACCTGAAGAAGACCTAAGAGGTCGAAACGCGTTGTGGTTTGTCTTGTGACTCGTTTGTCCACGTTCTCTGGGCGGTTCGCTAACATTTATTTAAGATTTGTTATAACTGACAAGCCCATGTTAAAAGAGAAGAGGCCACAGAAAGAAACTCTTCTCTATCCAGCGCTCTGTCTAGTTCAAGTTCCTCCAAAGGGGAGGACACAAGGCTCGCTAAGTGACAGTGCCATCTAGGTTCATGAAGACCTCATCTGCCTAACTACTGGATCCTGGTTACCTGCTAATGACAGGCAATTCCATAAACACAGAAACAAAACGCCTCGAAATCGGGTGGATTCTACCTGGATTTTCTCGATTTAGGAAGATTTCCTTTTTGTTTTAAATGGCAGCAGATATAACCCATTTCAGAGTTTCCTCTATTCTCACATTAGCTTTGAGACTTTAACGTTTGGAATATGGCGTTTTAAACAAGGCTTTTCTAAAAAAAAAAAGAAAAAAAAGAAAAAAGGTTATTTTGCCATCCTTGTGGACGTCTTCACCTGGTTATTGATCCCTATAGGCTGTGTCTGTTACATTTTCATCTGTTCATATCCAGACAAACTGCAGTGTGTCATTTTAATCACAATTATTTCCTTTTCCTTCACTTAGTGCTCATCTTTTCTTTTTACAACAGCTTAACTTATAGACAGGCTCTACCCGATTTCAAGGAGTTTCCTTTCTAATTTTTTAAAAAGTATTTCTCATCAGCAGATAGGCATTGTGTCTTTAAGGGTCTCTAACAGATAGGAAGTTGGTCTTAAACCATTTGGAAGCAATGTCGCTCAGTGGTCTTCATGACTTTTCGTTTAGAAGAATTCAAAAGCATACAAAGCACTTGATGGAAAAAGAGTCGCTTTATGTGCCCTGATCCCTTTCAACGCAGGTCTATTTGCATATAATTTTCTTTTTTCTTTCTTTCTGCGTACGCAGGCTGATACTCCTGCGGACACTCCCTGTATAGCCAGGCAGTGGAGTTTTGTGTGTATGACCCTTTTTTATCCCGCCATTAAGGCAGCCATACTCCATCTTCGGGGAAGGTGCATGCTATGTGTCACGTGTCATCCATACCAACGGCCAAACTGGCCTTCTCTTCCGAAAGTTGGTGATGGGATTTTACGTGTGTGCAAGATGTTATGCGTGCGTTCACACACGGAACCTCGGTTTATAGTCTCATTCGAAGGACTATATGGGGAATGGAGTCAGAACCAATGTTAACTCCGAGGGAAAAATCCCCCTATACCGAAATTCGAACCCGCAACCCCAGGATCACGAGTCCGGCGCTCTACCAACTGAGCTATCCGGCCCCCCCCCCCCCCCCCCCCCGCATATAATTATGATATGGGGATTTACGTTTCCGCATTCTCTTGCGTGGGATGGCAGGGCCTTTGCATCACACACACAAACCTACCTCTCTCTCTATATGTGTTGTGTGTGTGTGTGTGTGAGTGCGCGTATGTGTGCGTGCGTGCCTGCATGTTTGTGCCTGTATGCGTGCGTGCGCGCGCACGCGCGCGTGCTTCTGTGTATTTATATCTGTAGGTAAGGTAAAGGTAAAGTAATGTTGCTTATAGCCCAGCCGACCGCAAAGGGCCATATCAGGGCTGTCACCACGTTGAAATCAACTCACAAGTCATCAAAAAAAAAATTCACACATCTTTTAAAATCGCACCAGAAACTTCGTTAAAAATCTTTCTTCCGTAAAATCAGATCAGACGAAAAATGTTAATCTCTTTCAGAAATTCAAAGATCACGTCTCTGAACAAGGTTTTCATGAAGTCTGCTATAAAATGTTTATGTCTCACATCCTGCAAGTCCCAGCACTCTGTAAGTATATGTTTCACTGCAAGTGGAACATATCTATCTACACACACACATTTAAGTATATCTATATATATAATGCTGAACAGTTAAGTAGTGGGGGAAAACATGTGTAGGTTAACAATTCTTCCATCATTAAAGTACTGACTTGGCAAAGATTTGAAATTTTAAAAAAAAGAAGCAGAAATGCGAATTATAAAAATGAAAACCCTTCACTAGCTGCACGAGAGAACCATCCCAATCCCTCTTGAAAGCAGATTTATATTATCGCCTGCTCCTAGGCCCTTCGTCCGCTGGATCGGAACTCATCTGAGAGACGCGGCTGATTGTGTCTGTGCTCTTGGCGTCAAATAGAGACACACCACAGTCCGTAATTCTGTGGTGTTCTCACCACCAAGGTTTCAAAGAAGAATCCAACAGCACCTCTAAAGCAGCCAGCGAAAGGTAGTAGAAGAAAATAAAACGGAAGTGTGGAGAGGTAAAAAGTTGCTAAAAACATTATGCAAACAGTATAAAATGTAGGGGACAATCTTTGAGTTTATGCTTGAGGATCCATTTAAGGATGCAAGGGAGATTAAAAAAAATATGGAACAGTCTGAGTGGTCAGCTCTGCTGTTCAATAACCCAAGCATTGTCAGCGGCTAAGAATTGTGTGGAACAACCTTTACTTGGATCTCCTAAGAGATGCAATCGCCCACTGATTGACCAAACAATATAATGCTGAACAATTAAGTAGTGGGGGAAAACAAGTGTAGGTTAACAATTCTTCCATCATTATAGTAATGACTATGCAAACATTTGAAATTTTTAAAAAAGGAAAAAATGGGAAAATGTATATTATAAAAATGAAAACCCTTCACTAGCTGCATGTGAGAACCATCCCAATCCCTCTCGAATGCAGATTTATATGTATCGCCTGCTCCTAGGCCTTTCGTCCGCTGGATCTGAACTCATCAGGGAGACACGGCTGATTGTGTCTGTGCTCTTGGCGTCAATTAGAGACACACCACAGTCCGTAATTCGTATATATATATATAAGTGTCCTTAAAAAATCTGAAGGTGCTCAACCCCTTGGGGAGCAACATCTGTTAAAAATATTTTTAACACTTCATTCAAAAAAATATTTTTAATAAATATATAAATATATATAAATATATATATATATATATATATATATATATATATATATATATATATATATATATATATATATATATATTGAATTATAAACAAAGCTTGCTCTTATGTCTTAGATTGAAGAAATAGGGGGAGACACGCATTCATATCTGCAGTGGTAGATGATTCTGCCTAACTAACAGTATGTGCTTCAGTGGGTGAGAGAGAGAGAGAGAGAGAGAGAGAGAGAGAGAGAGAGAGAGAGAGAGAGAGAGAGAGAGAGAGAGAGAGAGAGAGAGAGAGAGAGAGAGAGAGAGAGAGAGAGAGGCTCTTGTCGCTAAAGCTTGAAACATTAATTTTTTTCCTGTGGGAAAAGATATTAAACTTATTTTAATATTCATTATCTATATGTATATCTAGTTAGCTACCTAGCCAGCCAGCCACAGACAGCCACAGACAGCCAGGCACACACACACACACACACACACACACACACACACACACACACACACACACACACACACACACACACACACACACACACACACGACAGACAGATAGACTCACTGACAAGACAGACAGGCACAGAGTTAGACAGACAGACAGATAGGTAGATTGACTAATTGATTGATTGATTGAGAGGAGATAGAATTATATTTGCCTGTTGGATTCCGGTTGATGATGTCTGTATACGTCGAAGGGCTACGAGACTGTCTGAACAACCGGACAACACCTGTTTGGGTACGTGTGCAATTTCATAGGGAGAGTGGAAGAGATGTATGCGACAGAGAACCTGGCATCCTTCTTGTTCTTTGGGCACAAAATGCCAGTATTTCTTCCAATTGTGTAGTTTAGATTGTTGCATACCTCTGAAAAAGTGGTGAACAAATAACTGCGCTCAAACTGCCCAACAATTTTCTACAGTCACGCGTGAACTTATTGGATTTGTGACACAGGGGCACTCTTGGTTGGTTCAGCAAGCTGGGGATCTCATTATCATACAGATTCACCCATCAGGTTCACTTTTCTCTGCACGTATTGGGCTTGAGACTGACTTTATTTACCATGTTGTTCTAAAAAAAATAATATACGAACGAGCGTTGACATTAACGATTTGCAAGTAACGCTGTTAAGTACTCTCCAAATTTTATTCATCGTCGACTTCTTCGTTCTACTTAAATATGTACAATTCAAGGATTCGGGGGCACCAGGTGTGCTCCATGTGTATACTGCTGTCATGTGTAAAGGAAGTTAATGCCAGGAGAACGGGACGACATTCGTCCCATGAGGATGCCTAAGGTTCTTTCAGAACAAATTGCTGCTCCGCCGTCCAGACGCGTCCTGTCAGCTTCCACTTTTCTGTCACTCTCCTGGAATCTCGTTTGTTCTTTGTTGTCTTCATCTACTGTCTCTCCGCCGTCGCGGACCGTTCTCTTGTCTTTGGTCTAGAATCTCTGATACAGTGTTCATTATCTAGTCTGATTTATAAACATGTCAGTGTTGTTGTTCTTGTTTAGAAGGGATACCGCTTGCCATCCAGCAGCGCCTTCACATGTAGTCTGTTCAATTATTGCTGTTACATGTACATCTTTTTTGTTTTACTTCTTCTTGTGTTTAAATCTGAAAGTGACAAAACACAAACAAACAAACAAACAAACAAACAAAAAACCAATGGGAATGCCTGCCGCCGCTCTCCGCACAGCTATCTGTTGATCTGCTTTAAGGATGTCGGTAATGTGTTTGCGATACCGTTGTCTCTGTATCAGTTGTTTAGACATCACGTTCCTTTCTTGCGTGATGACAGCCCCAGAACGTCCTGTATCGTGGGTTGAGCCATAACAACAAACAACTACAGACAGGACAACATTCGAATTGCTGGACACTCTCCTTTCATCATTTGAAAGGCCAACGTGTCTCAGATCACAGTGTGTTAAACATTATAGGCACATTATCACAAATCACAGTGTGTTAAACATTATAGGCACATTATCACAAATCACAGTGTGTTAAACATTATAGGCACATTATCACAAATCACAGTGTGTAAAAACATATAGGCACATTATCGACCAGTTCGGGCAAGGAGTGGCAGCTGTTTCATGACGGCTGCAGCACAGATGGTGGAGACAGGCGATAGAGCTTCAGCATCCGCAGCACTCAGCCACTTATCTCACAGCCACCCATGAGCAACAGCTTTTTGCCGGTGCCACAGACCCTGACAACTGTCAGTTATCTCACAGCCCCCATGAGCAACAGCTTTTTGCCTGTGCCACAGACCCTGACAACTGTCAGTTATCTTACGGCCACCCACGCACCACAGCTTTATGCCGGTGCCACAGACCCTGACAACTGTCAGTTATCTTACGGCCACCCATGAGCAACAGCTTTATGCCTGTGCCACAGACCCTGACAACTGTCAGTTATCTCACGGCCACCCATGAGCAACAGCTTTATGCCTGTGCCACAGACCCTGACAACTGTCAGTTATCTCACAGCCACCCATGAGCAACAGCTTTTTGCCTGTGCCACAGACCCTGACAACTGTCAGTTATCTCACAGCCACCCATGAGCAACAGCTTTTTGCCGGTGCCACAGACCCTGACAACTGTCATTTATCTTACGGCCATTCATGAGCAACAGCTTTTTGCCGGTGCCACAGACCCGGCAACTGTCAGTTTATCTTACGGCACCCATGAGCAACAGCTTTTTCCCGGGTGCCACAGACCCTGACAACTGTCATTATTCTTCGGCCCCCCAGACCCAACAGCTTTTTGCCGGTGCCACAGACCCTGACAACTGCAGTATCTTACGCCACCCACGCACCACAGCTTTATCCCGGTGCCACAGACCCTGACAACGTCAGTTATCTTACAGCCACCTGAGAAACAGCTTTTTGCGGTCCCACAGCCTGACAACTGTCAGTATCTTACGGCCCCACGCACCACAGCGTTATGCCGGTGCCACAGACCCTGACAACTGTCAGTTATCTTAGGCAACCCATGAGCAACAGCTTTTTGCCGGTGCACAGCCCCTGAAAAACTGTCAGTTATCTTACGGCCACCACGCACCACAGCTTTATGCCGGTCCCACAGACCGGGAAAACCCGTCAGTTATCTTACAGCCACCCCATGAGCAACAGCTTTTTGCCGGTCCCACAGACCCTGACAACTGTCAGTTATCTTACGGCCCCACGCACCACAGCGTTATGCGGGGGCCACAGACCCTGAAACTGTCAGTTATCTTACGGCCCCCCCATGAGCAACAGCTTTATGCTGTGCCACAGCCAGCCATCAGGGCGCTAGGACATGACTTAAAACGCTTCACACACACACACACACACACACACCACACACACAACACACACACACACACACACACACACACACACACACACACACACAACACTTGCGCTCAGGAGAAGAAGAGTGGAGAGAGAGAGAGTGGGGAGAAAGAAAGGGGGAAGAAAGAGGGGGAGGGGGGTTTTTTTAAAAAGAGAAGAACGGATTTCACGCGGTCCTTTTCAATTTGCAAAAGGAGGTGAAAGAAAAAAAAAAACCCGCCGGAGGTTTTTTTAAAAGTGGCCCCCCAAAAGGGTTGGTTTTAAAAACAATTTATGCAAAATCTTTATCATCTCAGAAAAAGTTTTTGGTTTCTTTCCCTTTTTTTCTTTCCCCCCCCCCCCTTTTCTTCCCTTCCTTTTCTTTTTTTTTTTGTCTCTCCTTTCAAAAGGAAAGAAAAAGGGAGAGGAGTGAAGGGAAAGGAAAAACAGGAGTAAAGGGAGGAAGAAAAAAAGGGAACGGAGAGTTTTTTCAAAAAGGTCATAACCCGGAATTTTATATAAATTGCAAAAAAATGTAACCCAAAAAAACAAAAAACGTATTGCTATTATGAATTTCTTCCCGGGGGAAAAAAAATAACGGTAAGTTTATACAAATGAAAAAATTGTTTTTTTTTTCTTTTCAGAATCCCAAGCAAAAAATCAAATAAGTGGTGCAGATTTTTAAAAGAAAACGGTTCATTTTATTAAGCCGCCCTAAAACCCTTTTACACCTTTCACTAAAACAATTAATTCCACTTTTAAAAAAGGATGTATAATTTTTTGATTTCGGAAAACCCCAATTAAATTTTCAGAAAATTTAAAACTACTTTTTTGGGGGATAGATGTAAGGGTTAAATTCTTCAAAAATTGATTTTTTTTTTTTTTAAATTCGGTTTAATTTCCATTAAAGAAAAAAGGGAATTTTTAGGCGCACCAGGGGTTCCTTCTGCCCCCAAAATAATTTTTGAAAAATTAACCCTTTTCATTTTCCCAAATAAAAAAAATTTTTAGGGGTTTAACATAACAGTTTCAGAAATAAATCCTCGCCCAAATTTTTAATAAGGTTTTTTTAAAAATTTCCCCTTTGTTAATTAAAACCAAAGTTTTTCAAACAAAAAGAAAAAAGTTATGAAAACCCCTTTTTTTAACAAAGGATTAACGTAAAACTTTTGGGTTCAACTTTTTAATAATTCTTTTAAAACAACCCCCCCGGAATTTTTTCATCCATTTTTTGTTTTTTAAAAAAAATTTAAAAATGAAACCACGTTCATCAAAGAAAATCTTTTGAAAAAGGTATCGAAACATTTGTTAAATTTTTTTTAAAAAGCAAAAGGGGAAATTTTTTTTCCCCATCCACCTGCAGGAAAAAAGGCCCATGTTAAAAAGAGAAAAAAACTGACAGAATCGGTTTTACCCCCCCGGGGGGTTTTTCCTCACCTACCCTTTTAAAAAAAATTTTATAAAAAAAATTAAAACACCTTACCAAAAATTTAAAAATCCCTTTTCCTTTGGCCCAGCAGTTTTGCGATTTTTAAATTTTCCTAATGGAGACCACTTATCTTTTAAAAATGACGGTCAAATTACTTGCTTCCTTGCTTTATCATCTTGCATTGAAATGCATTCGTTACTAAATTTTGTCAAGAGTGCTTTGAAGGGGTGTCCCAACTATCATGAAATTACATTTTACAGGTCGTTTTTTTTTTCCTTTTGTCTTACGCAAGTGTCCAGAACAGTTTTTGACTTTGATGCTAATTTTTTTTATACTTTTTTATCAAAAAATTTAAGAAAAAATTAAAAAAAAAGAATACAAAACGAAAGTTTACTTATGCAGTAAGAAATAATTATGACAACAGAAAAACATACATCTTTATAAAATATCAAAATCCCTTTTTTTATATCGCAATTACCTTGCTAATACTTGAGTCTTATACCATCATTCCCCTACTATCCCCCCAAATTTTATACGTTATTACTTTCCTGCCATCAAAGGGAAAGGACTTAATAACACGGTGGGTTTTTTGATCTAATCTTTGAAATATAAACCACTAAACCCACAAGGGAAAAACAAAAAAAAAATAGTTAAAATGAAACAAATGACGAACCCAAGCGAAAAAATAATCAAAAAAGGAAAAAAAAGCATTGCCTTTTGTCATTTTTATTTAAAAACCTTTGAAAAAAAAAAAGATTAATCCAATTAAAAAAAAAAGAATATGGGACCCACTGACAAACTTTGTGAGTAAATTTAAAGCAGCGCATACTTTTCATTTCAATCTTGCTTTAAATACACGATGAAATTTGAAATAAGACATCTTTTTCATTTTTTTAATTTGTAAGTATAAAATTTTGCAGTACAAAATTTAAGTAAATTTTTTATCCTATAAAAAATCATTGTTTAAAACCCAAATGGGAAAAATATTTTCTGAGCAAGTTTTAAGTTTCGCTTTTTTTCTTTTCATTTCTTTTTAAAAATTTTCCCAGAAATTTTGAACTTGGGGGCAGTGAACATAAGTTGAATGTTTTCTAGTGTTCTCTTAAAAAAAGAACTTTTTTTGAATTTTCAATGCCATTTTTTTAAAAAACAGTATTGGTTGCGTATCCTATTATCTTTCCAAAAACCTCTTAAAACTTAATTTTTCATAGGTTGGTTTTTTAAAAAAATTTTTAAACCCAAAATTAACACCCCTCGGTAATCTTTCTTTCCCATTTTTTGCACAAATTCGCTTCAATAGGTCTTAATAAAGTGAAGTCCTCTTGAAATGAAGACCCCAAGACATTCGTTATTTGACCGCCTTCTTCAAAACAATTTATTTTACTCAGCCTCTCGAATATTTTTTTCACAGCTATAAATCCGTTATAGTTAAAATCTAAATGGATGTTATATATCAACAAAGGCCCAGAAACTAAAAAAAAATCACCTTTTTCGTCTAAAAAATTCCGGGGGAAGAATACCGTAAAAAGAAACTGTAGAGAGCGGCAGCAGGACCCCTCGAAGGAAGCCCCCTTAAGGCAAGTTTTTCGGCCCTTATCTTCCGACACTTTAGGGGGTTGGGCCACACCGGTTTCATGACTCCCGGAGTTTCTCTGCTGCCCCTTTTTCCCCTTTGGGACGCCCTGGCTGGGGTTCGAACCCCTGCCCCCGGAATGCTCATTTTCCCCTTAATGACTCGACTCTAACCCCTGAGCCATGGGGGCACCTGATATTTGTAAAAAGTTTAAAACTTTTGAAAATTTACTTTTGTTCCCTTGACCAGATCCAGCTTGACACCTCTCTGCCCCTTCTGCACTGTTTTTTAGGGCTTGGTTCTTTTCCCCCCTGCAATGAGAGCTGTTTCATGAGGCGTTGCCGTTTTCCCAAAACCCCCCCCCCCCAGCTCCAATTTCTGCAGTGAGGACTTTGTATAGCCCTTTCCCCTCGGGTGTTTGCCGTCGCTACTTTTTTAGCTTGTAGATTTTTCTCCTCCATTTGTTTAATATGGCCCCTGGCTCGTCATGTCAGCTGCTTTGGGGACTGAGAATGGACTATTGTTGGTTCATGCCCCTCTTGTGATTATTCTGGTTGACTCTTCTTCTGGGGGCGCAGGCCTCCCAGTCATCTGCCCCGTCAGCAGAAATCTGTGCAGTTCCAAGTGGCCCTGTTGTTCTTGGCAATGATTTTTCTCCTCCTGCCGTAAAATGTTGCGAGGCTTTTGGAGTCCCGATTTTCCCCTTTGGTGGTGTTGGTACTAGCCCGACTACTTTACAAACTCTTTGGGATTTGGGTTTTGCTCCTGTGTCCCTTCCCTTTAGCCAGGGTACTTTAATGAGCTTGGACTGTTCCCCTGTTTGTTTTTCATGGCAGGCGGGGCTGCAGGTCGTTTTGTTTCCCTACTTTCCCCGATTTTGCATTTGAGGGGAGAAGGTCATATGCAATCTGAGTGAAGGAAATTTGGGGGGCATGTGTAAAAATCATTAAGTGAGACTTTTTGGAGTGCATTTCTCCGTTTTTCATTTCCTTGGGCTTGTGGACTGTTTTTTTGGGTCTTTTTTGGTCTTCTTCTTTCCTCATTTGAATTTGTTATTTTGGCTTTTCCCTTTTGGCCCTTTTACCCCCATTAGTTTGGTCACCCCGTCCTTGTTGTTGGGGTTTTGGGTGTCCCGTTATTTTTTGTCTTGAAACTTTCTTTTGCAGAATCCCCTCGCCTCTTGAACTTTCCATTTTTGCTGTCTTCCCGCTGGGGCTTGATTGCTTCCCCACCTTTTAAAAATCCTCCGATCTTTGAAGTCTGATTTCCCCGCTTTGTATCCCCCCAGGATGGATTTCGTGGTAGTTTCAGTTTGCGTGGGACAGTACGCGTATGTCAGTGGCAGGGTGGGACACCCAAACCATTTTCCCTTTTGAACTTGTTGATTTTGGGTTCCATTGCCCCCACTATGTGGTGCAGATTCGTTATCATCAGGGCCATAGGAGCTTTGGTTAGCAGAACTGCAAACCCCAGACCTTGTATTGCCCGGAGCCCCATGGTCAAGGGGCCCAGCCTTCTTTGGCTCTGTTTGGTTTCTTTTGCTCGTTGTTGGTTTTTTAGCGTTTCTTACTATTTCCCGGGTCTTGATGGTTTCTGTGAGGGATGGCCCGGTTTGGGAAAACCCGAAGACCACGATTTGGCCCCTTTTCCTTTCTCGTGAGAGACTCCCATCGTGTTTCTTTGGCTTGAATTATTCTGGGAGGCAACTTGTCGCCAGCCTTTTCCCGGGCCCCGAGTGTCTCGCTTCTCTGGGGAAAACATTAGGCCTTGAGAGGGGGCATTTTGATCCCTCGGCAAAGTTGTTTGTCTTGGTTGCTGTTGTGTTTTAAGGACTCCATCGCCCAAAACGAACAGTTTGGGGAAATTGACGCCCCTTTCAATGCCCCTTTTCCCGTTTATCCAATCTGTTGTTATCCTTTGGGGAGAACGATTTTGAAGCAATTTAAGTACCTCGGCATGTCGCGGATGTTCTTTGGTAATGGTACATCTCAAGAGCCAACTGTATATTTGGGGGGACAGATCCTATGCGTTTTCCCGATCAAGCCCCAATACTCAGGTCTCTTTGTTGTTTTTGCTCTTTGGATTGCGTTCCCCAAACATTGTGGCGTGTTTAAAAGCCCGCCACCCGGGTGCCACTTTTGGAGCACATCCAATACTTTTTTTCAAAGGCACTTGGTCAGCCCTTGCTGCCCTGACAGAGAAGAAAATTTCCCTTCGACGTTTAGTAGTGTTTTGGCCTAAATGGTGATGTCATTGAGTTTTGCTCTTTGGGGATGTACACACATCGCCGTATCCCCTGGCCCGGGTCTTTGGTTTCTCCAAGTGATCGCAGACCTGGAGCCACTCCGCCCTTGGGAATTTCTTGTAAGTGGGAAGGGATTCGTTTGGCCCTGTGATGATTTGGGTTGGCTTTTTCGCCCAAAATGATTTGCCCCGTTGGGGGCTTGTCATTTAAAGTTCTCGGGGTTTGGGGGTCCCCCAGACTTGAATAACGGTGGTGCTTTGCTTGTTAGTCAGGGGTTTTTTTTCCTCAGTGCTGTTCAAGACCTTTGCCCCCCCCTTTGGGCCCGATTTTGGCTGTAAAAAGTGTTTGGCAAATGGGAAGGGGGCTTTAAGAAGCGCTCTTGTGTCTTCTTTTTTTTTTTTTGTCTTTTTCTCGCAGATTCCCCTTTGGAAGGCGCTGTGTTTTGTTTCAGGTCTTTCCGGTTTTCCCGCCTTGTTTTTCAGCTGGCAGTGCGGTCTTTATTTGCCTCTTGAGGTTTTCCTTTTGGACCCTGATCTTGTCCATCTCTTTTTGGCGTCTGGATTTCATTGGAGGTGTTTTCTCTTTGGGTAGTTTTGCTCCATAGGCGTTTCTACATGTGGCATACACAATGTTCCCATATGTGGCTAGTTTGTGTTCCAGGGTGCTTTTCCCTATCAGTGCATCGAGTCTTTGGACGATTTTTGCATCCAGTTTCTCCCAATCTTCAGTTTCGTTTGCTCGTGGCAGGTTGAGTTTCAGGCGCCTGGCATCGAAGGCCTGTGCAAATTCCTCATCCGAACCAACGGCGTAGATGTCCTTGGCACTGTGGTTTAAATCCTGGCCTTGGTCTTCCGACGTCTTATCTGCTGATGCAGTGCGCTGCTGCTCATTCAGATGAGTCTTCACACATCCCATCTTTGTTCTGTGGATCTTCATGCCACGGGTGGTAGCGAAACGCTTTCCACAGACACATGGATATTCCATTTGGTCAACGGCCACGTCATTGTTTTCTTTGTGCGCTGGACTTTTAACTTACTTTTTTACCTGCTGGACTTATTCATTCATTTTTTTCTGTATTGTTATACTTCTCATTTTCATTCTTTATAAATATATACTTATTACTTTCCCGATTATCATTTTTCTTTGCCTTTTATGCCATTATTATGTTGGCAAACATTTGTGATCAGATCTACAAACACACATTATTACTTAGTATTGCATTTTTAGTACTATCTTGCTACCTTATTGTACTATGTACGTGTTCATCTTTCTTCATTTGCGATTTGTACTTGATTTGAAATAAACTGTTTTTCAGAAGGAAAATCGGCTTAAACTGGATGTTCCTAGCGATCAGGTACGTCTCAAGCTGGACGCTCTTTGCTTTCAACAGTGTCTGAAGCTGGAGGCTTCATGCAATTAATATCTCAGGCTGGGGGGTCTTTATGTCTATCAATAATGTCTTCATTTGGAGGCTCCATTCCATCAGTAACGTCTCAAGCTGGAGGCTTCTTGCCACCTTAAGTTTCAAACTAGAGCTTCTGGCTATCAATAATGTCGCTGGTTGGAAGCTTCTTGCTATCAATAATGTCTCAAGCTGTAGGCTCCTCACTATCAATAATGTCTCAAGCTGAAAGCTCCTTGTTACCTATAGTCTCATGCGGAGGGCTTCTGGCTGATTGTGGACTCCCTAGCTTCTCGCTATCAATGGTGTATTCAGCTAGAGTCTTCTTGCGATCAGTGGAGGCATAAGGCTCTGGCCTTTTGTTCCATATGATGTCTCAAACTTGAGCCTTTTTCCTCTCAGTGGTGCCTCTTGCTTGAGGTTTCCCACTATCCGTGGTCTCTTAAGATAGACTTTTCTTGCTATCAATCATGGTTAGATAAGGTAATTTCTTCTTTCTATAGACACTTTGATAAAGATTCACGGATTGTGGTGGCCAATGATGTGAATGGCAAAAGATAAGGAGATTAAGCATTTGGTCAAACTGTTAATTTTGAAACGTGGCATTGAAGATCACCTACACTGACCAGTGTCCATGCGGCACTGGACCCCAGACCCCTGAACATGTCCTCCTGCGCTGTCCTATTCACGCAGCTCTACGACACAAAACCTGGATGGGGGGAGCGGAGTTACAGGCGCAGCTTTGGGGAGCTCGTACTGACCTGGAGAAGACCGCGGGCTTCATTATGTTGGCCGGGTTACAAGTCTGACGCACCCAGCTTCAACCGAACGCAGACAGAGTGGGAGAGAGAGAGAAACGTGGCAATTCTTATTCATTTCAGCGATAATTTACCAATGTTTAAGAACTGATAATGATCGCTCACCGGAATTTCACAAATCACAGAGGGAATAATGCAAACCACACAAATAAGTAATAGAAATAATTAAAATGAATAGTGCAAATAAATGGAAGAAAAGATACATATCACGCAAAGGAATGATGCTAATCGCTCAATGGACTTAAAGCACATTACTCTAGAACTAATACTCAAGAACTCAGAGAATAATGCAAAGCACTCAGAGATATGAAGCAAATCACCCAAAGAAATAATACAAATCACTCAAGGGAACGCAAGACAGTAATCATATGAATAAAGTAAATCAATCAAGATACTTCAAAAGTAAAATACAAATCAATTACAGGAAGAAACAGCATTCGAAGAAATGACACAAAACAAATTACTTAAAAGAATGCTATAAATGAGTCATATGACTTACGTAAAGGTTTACGAGAATGATATATATCATTTACGTATTTCGTTTCAAGGATGGTTTTCCGGGCCGTCCGGGCCTTTCCGTCTTCCCCCCCCTTTTTTTTCTTTCTTTTTACATACGGTGTAAAAGTGTCACTACACCAAACACTAGATAAAAAAACCCTGACGCTCTGTATCAAACGCCAAAACATTAGAGTCAGCAAGAAAATGTCCATCTGTAAGCAATACAGCATACTGACTTGCAGGGTGCGTGAGAGTTGGAGGAAAAGGGGAAAAAGAAAAGAAAAAAGGGGGAAAAAGAGACCGCCTTTACAAAAAAAAAAAAAAAAAAAAAAAAAAGAGAGAGAGAGAGAGAGAGAGAGAGAGAGAGAGAGAGAGAGAGAGAGAGAGAGAGAGAGAGAGAAAAGAAATAGCATTCAAAGTAAAGACAAATCACAAACAATAATGGGAATCAAAGAGTGACGAAAATCAACCAAAGGACAAAAGCTCATTCAAAACATTTATGAAAAAATCTTAAATAAATGTTAGCGAACCGCCCAGAGAACGTGGACAAACGAGTCACAAGACAAAACACAACGCGTTTCGACCTCTTAGGTCTTCCTCAGGTGAGACATAAACGAATAAAACAACGAAAATTCACTTAGCTTTGATCGCTTCAGATCGCTTAGGGTTCAGCGCAAGGAAGAAGGCTGAACCCTAAGCGATCTGAAGCGATCAAAGCTAAGTGAATTTTTATTGTTTTATTCGTTTATGTCTCACCTGAGGAAGACCTAAGAGGTCGAAACGCGTTGTGTTTTGTCTTGTGACTCGTTTGTCCACGTTCTCTGGGCGGTTCGCTAACATTTATTTAAGATTCGTTTAGATTTCCGCCTGCAGTCGTCTCGCTTTGCAACTAGATTTATGAAAAAGATAAAAATCAATCAAAGAAGTGATACAAATCACTCACATGGTAGATACATCATCCAACGGAGCAAAATAAAATGGTTTGATCCATACGAATAAATGTTTAAGTCCAATTCCAATTCTTTCTGGTCTTCTTCGTATCTTTTCTCCACACACACACAAGCATGAACGTATGCATGTACACGCATACAGTACACAAATATACATACATACGGAGAAAGAGAGAGGGGGAGTAGGGTGTCGCGTGGGGAGATACACAGATACAGAGCCAGGTTCACCACAAAATCACAATCCGTACAGAACATACGTAAAAGAACATTATGTACAGGAACAAATTATGTAAAATCAAACGTACCCTCCTCTGGGAAAGGTGCTGATCTGTAGTGACTAGACGAGCGTCAAACTATCAAACTCAAACGCTGGGGCAACAGGGAAACGTGCAGTCGTGCCAGTATTGCTGGTGTCACATCGTCTCTCAGACTAAGACAATGGGCATGCTGGAACCATATTCAGTGATCTCAGAGGTTCCTCAAAATGCCGTACAGATACAGAGTATGGACCAATCACCACGCTTGCAGCTTCTAGAGTCCTGACTTCAGAGCAGCCTAACAACTTACTTCTCAAAAATGGCCTCATATGGCTCGGGGCCTATCAACAATTACCAGGTAACTGATAGAAATGGCTTCAGTTAAGCTGTTTGTCCATCAGGAGGTCATGTTCGTTGAAGAACACAAAGCGCTGCGTGACTTGTCAGGCATTAAATTTTCAAACGAAAGACAAAACAGACCACATTCACAGCAGATTTTTTCTCTCATTCATTTCGTCAGGTCCTTGTTAACTGTTAAATCAGGAACCATCTTATATGTGCTACAACAACGTATTTCAAAGTCTCTCGTTTTGCATAGGAAAGTCATACGTAGTGCTGTACCTTCACAAAATGGTGCGTCTTTGGTGGTGAGCTTCTCTGACTGAGCGAGTTCACATAATGTACCATGACTACCGAACCTACAACACAGGCACAAAGTTTCCAACACCTTGTTATAATGCTTCGTTTTAAAATGCATTTATCTTGCTGTGAGCGAAAACTGGCGTATTAATTCTGAACCCCCAAACGCGAAACTGGATGACTATCTGGCGGTGTGAATGTTTGACAAGTCACCATCACACCACCAGCCCACATTGGAGCTGCTCACTGCGCAGCTCGGCTCTGGAGAGAAGACAGCGACACTGCCGGCCTACACTGCCTAACAGCAATCTCACCCACCCCTCCCCAACACATCCACCCCTCCCAGGCTTCCGCCACCTACGTCTTCCCCACCGAGCGTTGCTCGCTGGCTGACAACAGCGACAACAGGCTGGGTAGGGCGGTGTCAGTGGATGGAAGTTGTGTGAACACTCAGCGACTGGTGCAGGGAGCGTGATTGCCATGCTTCATCTGGCATTGTGTGTGCGGTGGATCGGTCGTTTGTTTGTGGCCACGTCAAATATTCATGATATCAAGTGGAATTGTCTGACAATGGACCCAGTGATTCCGCCTTTATGCACACAGTCAATAAATTATGAGCAGCAAAGGATGAGGTGGCTCTCTCTTTTTCTCTGTGCCCCCCCTCCCCCACTTTCTGTATCCCTCTCTCTGTGCGTGTGTGCGTGCTTGAGCAGTTAAGGATGTATACGTTTGTATATGCTTCTTGATGTGAACCTGGCGTGCTCGCTGTGTGTGTGTGTGTGTGTGTGTGTGTGTGTGTGTGTGTGTGTGTGTGTGTGTGTGTGTGTGTGTGTGTGCGTGCGTGCGTGCGTGCGTGCGTGCGTGCGTGCGTGCGTGGTGTGTGTGTGTGTGTGTGTGTGTGTGTGTGTGTGTGTGTGTGTGTGTGTGTGTGTATACATGTCTGTGTACATGCGTATTTGTACCGGTGGGTTGGAGTATGAATGCCATACTTACATGTGAAAAAAACAAAAATGTGCGCGCATGCGTGTTCCATGCATGCGCGTTTATGTGTTCAAGTGCGCGTTACTGAACAATTGGCTCTCGAATCGCATTACTAGCATTTCAGTCGATAGGGTTGCTTCATCGTATTCCTTTTTGTTTCTTTGTGTTTTAGCTCGGAATTTTCAGCATCCACGAACGCTTTTATTGTCACCTGCTGCTACCCCTATTTCATTTGAAAAAAGAGGCATTTATGGACCAGGAAAGAGGATGTTGATGCCGGGGCATTGAGCCTAGTGCTTTCTAACCCATAACCAGGTCGCTGGCTCATGTTTATGCAACACCAGCCACGTAATGGAAATGACTTTTTCCCCGGCACAGCTCTGGGTGTGGGGATGGTGGAAGTGAGGGCAGATCAGGTTGCTACGCCACGATGAATGATGTTGATGAGTCATGAGGGGGATGTCGTCCGTGGATATTAGGTAATGGTTAGGGACATCTGGGGATGAATAGAGACAAAGATGTTGAGAGATGAGCCATATTGAGAGATGACGAAAAACGTTGACGGATAAATAGGGGAGCTGATGAATGAATGAAGACCTTGTGAGACGGTGAGCAATGTTAGGAGATGATGAAAAATGTTGCTAAGAGATCATGATGTATAACTGAGGATATTGCGTGATGGTCAGCCATGGTAAAAGCTCATGAGCAATCTTAAGAGATGACAACGGATGTTGAAAGATGATTTGGGATGTTGACAAATGATGAGAGACATTGTGAGATCATGGAGGATCTTGACAGATGATGAGGGATGTTGAAAGATAATGAGGGATGTTGAGAGATCATAAAAGATGTTGACATGATGAGGGATGCTGACAGATAATTGAGGATGATGTGAGATGATTGAGGGTGCTGAGAGATTATAGAGGACGCCGAGAGATGACAGAGGATGCTGGGGGATGTTGGGAGATGATCGCAGATGACTAGAGATGATGAGGAATGTTATCAGATGATGAGAAAAAAAGGGCTACAAAGGGGGGTACTGAGAGATAATGACAAATGTGTATATATATTAAGGGATTTTGAGATGTGATGAAGCCTGTTGAAGATGAAGAATATAAACAGATCATGAGGACGTTGAGAGATGAGGGATGTAAAGAGATTATGAGAATGTTGAGAGATGCTCACAGGTGTATAGAGATAACGGGGATGTCGAGGGACGAGGGATGTCAAGATATAATTAGGATGCTGGGAGATGAGCGATGTAAAGAGATGATATGTTAATGAAAACAAGATAAAAAGAAAAGTGCATGAACAACAATGGAAAAAAAAGAAAACAAAAGAAAGAGAAGGAAAACTCGTCTGTGATATTGAGAGTATTGAAAAGAAAGATTTAAAAACAACTGACGATCTACAAACACCTAAAAGTAAAAAATCAAGTGTTAACTACACTTCGGAAAAATGTGATGGAAGGAGTGCAAATTCGATCTGACCGATGGATAGGTGATGATAAAAAGATTACAAACACTTCCGTAATCTTAAAAAACGGAACTATGTTAGCAAACAAATGACAAATCATGGAGAGTTAACCGTCGATCCAAACAAAATTAGTTCTACTCACAACTTATAAATATAATGAAAATATTGATGATAAAGGTTGTCATAAGAAGAGCAAACTTCTTAGAAGGTGAAACCATTTTGGAAGAGGTAGGTTACGCCTTGGAAAAAATGAAAAATGGAAAAAAAAAAGTTCTGGAACCGACGGCCTTGGTGCTGAATTTTTCAGATTCTTTTGGAAACAGAACAATTTATAGTGAGAGCACTGAATTAGTCTTTTTGAGACGGTAAATTATACATACGTCAGTGAAAAGGTTTGGTAATATGTATACCTAAAGCAGACAAAGCAAGAGAATTTCTAAAAAAAAAACAAAAACAAAAAAAAACCTAAAAAAAAAGACTAGCAGCCGATTTTTCTTTTAAATGTTATCTCCAGAATACGAAACTTGTATCGCCAATCGAATTACGAAAGTGTTACCAAAGCTGATTAATGAAGACCAGACAGGATTTGTTGCTAACAAATATATTGGAGACAATGTGAGACTTATATACGATTGAATGCTCTATTCAGAATCAGAAAGCGACTAGGTATGCATTTGTGTTTAGATTCTGAAAAGGCATTTGGCTCTGTTTACTGGAACCTTTATGTTCAAAGCCTTAAGAGCGTGTGGCTTTGACATCGACATATACCTTTTATAAAGATATTAAGTCTACAGTTTTTGTTATTGGACATTGTACGGAATAGTTTAATGTTGAACGTTGCTGCATATCACTGTATGTCTTCGCTTTCTGTGCAGAGATATCGGCTATAATGACTAGAGATGATAAAAATATAAAAGGAATCCATGTCAATGATGTCCAGCACAGAATTTCTCAATTTGCCGACAATACTCAAATAATTAATAATGGAGATCGAATTTCTTATGAAAAATTAATTCAACTTATCGATAAATTTGCAAAAGTTTCTAGATTGCTTATGAATACAGAAAAAAAATCCAGTTTGGCTAGGAAGTAAAAGATATTCAAAGAAAAATATTTGACACACCGGAACTTTACTTGGAATTCAAAACACTTTAAGATTCTTCTAGTCTGGTTTACGCAACAAAAACAAGTTAAAACAAATACACAGAAAAATTCTCTGAGGTCCGATTATTATTTAAGATATGGTCCAAAAGAAGCATAACACCACTTGGAAGAATTGTTGTATTCTGTCTAAACTGGTGTATTTCTGGATAATTCTGTCTAAATTGGTGTATGTCTGGATATCTTTGTAATCCTCCGGATGACCTTGTTAACAAACTTCAGCGTTTGGTTTATGGATGTGTGTGGAATAAAACACAGGCCGGAATTAGCAGAGAGACAACAGTCAAAAATGTGGAAGATGGAGGGTTTGGTATACCAGACTAAAAAAAACACACAACATCTCGGCTTTAAAACTCACCTGCCTCAGAAAACTAGAAAACGCAAACCACAAATGGAAATAAATGTAAGCACCACTACATATCCGTTCTTGAATACGTTGACATATTATTGTCCATGTTGTAACCCGCCGATTTGTAAGCAGCGCCGATTTGTAAGCGCTTACAAATCGGCGCACATTGCATGACTTGTAAAACCGCCGATTTGTAAGCAGCGCCGATTTTTAGAGCGCTTACAAATCGGCGCGCTCTACAAAAAGGTGCTGCGGTACAAAAAGGTGCTAGGCATTGTGATATTCTTGTTGCCAATATCACAAACTCTAAATGTTGCCTGAAATGGAATGAGAGACTTAACTGTAGAACTGCTTGGGAAATCGTATTTCTTAAAATACAATAAATCAAAGATATCACACTTAAATAGCTGTAGATGCGAATATTACACAGAATTCTTACCACAAACATCTTCCTAAAAGAAATCGGAATTGTAAGTAATGACAGCTGCAGCTCCCGTAAAGAAGTGTGAGATTGTATCGAACGTTTTCTGTATAGATGTGTATTGGTAAATAAATTCTGGACAGACCTTGAAAACCTATTAAATGAAAAATGTCTTCTAACTTCTAACATTATATGATTATATTTGGCGTGGATTATAGTTTTAAGACTGACGCTGTTATACACTTTATTATTCTGTTTGCTGAACAATATATCTTTGCGTGCAAAATGAACAAATTGCTTCCACATAGATTTTGCTTTATAAATGAACTGATGTACAGGTACAAAACCGAAGAACATAATATGAAAGTCTCGAAAACGCATAAAGATTGTAGCCATTATATGTCTATTTTTGAGTCAAATGTTCGGAATCCTAATCGCACCTGAACAGGATTATTTTTGCAT
>CM031602.1:56458342-56483342 GCA_018398815.1 Conus ventricosus
GAAAAGACGCAAGCCATGTATATGCATGTAAAACAACAAATTGAATCAAAGCAACTGAACGAGGCAAGGAGGCCACAACTTAGAGCCAGGGTTAAATTAATTCAAGAAGGGGAACAAAATACTAAGTATTTCTGCAATTTAGAAAAAAGCTAGGGGGAAACGAAAAGATATCACAAGGCTTCGTAAGGAATCGTGAGTAGTATTGACTAAACAGAGTGATATTCTACAAGAGCAGGTCTCATTTTACCACCAAAAAATGTATAGTCAAACAACTTCAGCAGATAATGTTATAGAGAAGACTGACAAATTCATAGAGTCAGAGAAGATTTTTCACACTTAGATGAGACCGATGCTGCCTTTTGTGAAGGACCTGTTACTTGAGAAGAAACAACGAATCCACTGAGCAAACTTAGTAATGGTTCGGCTCCCGGTTTCGATGAAATCACGATAGAGTTTTTAAAATTCTTTTGGGGTAGTAGACTGGGCCAATTGGATACTAGTTCTTTTGTCGATCTTTTCATAAACGTGAATTATCTTATTCCCAAAGACGAGGACTTATCACACTATTATACAAAGGAAAAGATCTGGAGAGAGATCAGTTAACTAACTGCAGGCCTATTTCTTTAACTAATTCAGATTATAAAATATTAGCAAAAGTTCTTGCAGAAAGACTTGGCAAAGTTATTCACAAGTTGATTAACAACGACCAGGTCAGATATCTTAAAGCAGGAAATATTGCAACAATCATAATATCAATGGACGATGTAATAAATTACTTAAACAAACGCAGTGATTACTCCAAAGCTTTCGACTCAATATCTAGGAAATTTTTGTTATATCCGTTTGAAATGTTTGGGTTTGGTACCGACTTTAAAAGGTGGGTCTACGTTCTAAACAATGGCAGCTCAATTAGTATTGTCTAGTACAGGTTGTTTTTCAGAATGGTTTATTTTGTAGCAGAACAATGATAGGGAGGTTTCTTTTTTGTTTTGTTTTGGGGTGGGGTTAGGGCTGGCAGAGATGGAAATGTGTTAGAGGAACAGAGGGGCCGCAGGTGAAGCTTGTAATGTCACACAATGTCACAAGTTACTAATTTAGATGGTTAATTACAAACCAGAACGTGTAAGCATAATGATAAACTGTTTGACCTATTTCAGCATCTTTTGTTTGACAATGATTACATCTAATTTTGAGTAAAGGTTTCGCAATGATCCTTTTGAAAAGATGGTTATAGAAGGTTTGATAGCTCTTATTTTTCATGGCAACAGAATGCGTGAGTTTTTGTCCGTTTTCTTTAAGATGTGGGCAGAAAACCCATGCGTTATAAAACAATGTTCGCCGTGTCCAAATGCATACTTTTGACAAATCAGTTAAATACAATCTTTGACAAATCAGTTAAATACAATCTTTGACAAATCAGTTAAATACAATCTTTGACAAATCAGTTAAATACAATCTTACATCAGAGTCGAGTAGTGTCGAACCAATGCAAAGATTTATGTCAAACTGGTTGTTAATCTGATCTCAAGTTAGAGAGATACTGACTGGCAGAAAGGAGACTATTTCTGCACTGTTTTGGCCTCCAACCTTCTTTTTTCTATGCCTTCTTTGTGGTAGATTTTCTTTTTTAAGTGGGGCTTCCATCCTCCTATTTTTACCACTTTTTTTTCGCTTCTTTTCCATCGACACTTGCTCGCCATGCAGATTTGTGTGCTCTCTTACCGATGAACATTCGAATGTCAAGTTTAATGTTTTGGCGTATGATACACAGCGTCTGGGTTTACTTCTGTTCTAATGAGAAAGGAGATCTTATCTGCTGAAACGGAGGTAAAATCAGTGCCACACTGTCTACATCCTTACGCCAAGATATGGCATTGGCCTGCGTAAGGTGCACGAAGGAGGGTGCTGACAGCCGACAACGCACTTACCATGGCCCTCTTATCTTCCAACACAACGGAATGCCGAGACATGTTTTTTGTCCGTTCGTGTGGAAACCACTGACAAGGGCACGCAATCATCTCTCTCTCTCTCTCTCTCTCTCTCTCTCTCTCTCTCTCTGAGTTGACTGCCGACCACCGCGGAGTGAAGAGTCAGTTCTGAGCTCCCACTATCGCGTTTTTCCTTTTACAACTGTCGTTCACCCAAGGAAGCCTCTTCTTATACAGCGTATTGCGCTTTGCGTCTTCTATGTGGCGGATTCTTGTATTCTGCTAAAATTAAAAGAGAAAATATCTTTACGATTTGTCGAGTGTGTAAAGAGACAGCCATACCACTCGGCAAAACATTTTTCAAATCAGCAATTTTTCAGTGTACTGCGGAAGAGTGAGCTACGCAGAGACAGAGAGAAAATCAGTGAACGGTAAGATATCTTCCTGGGCACTCTTCTCGAAAACATTTACAAAGCTTCGGTCTACCAGTGAATGTTTTCCGAGGACAAGTTTGGACTCTCGATCACCAGCATCACCAGCGTGGTCACGTGTAACTGTTTTCTGAGGGTCGAAATAGTGTGTCTCTGGCCCCTCAGTACTTACTGGAAACCGTAATCCAACACCAGACATCGAATACAGAATATTTTTCTCAGTCTGCACGTAACCGATTACTTAAGGCCCGTCAAACATTTTGGGGCAGTTTGCGACTGTCGCTCAATCTTTAAACATAAGTGGCTGGACGCTGTAAAATAATTCACTTTTGAAAGAAGTGTGGGGAAGCAAAAGGAAATCCTGCTTTCAACTCGACAAGTTACCGTCTCCTTTGTCCTCACCCATTACCTGTCTCCCTTTCTTTAATCCCTCAATTCCTCTCCCCTAACCCTAACGGGGGCGGCCCTTTAGGTCTATTCCCTTTAGGTCTATTCCCTTTAGGTCTATTCCCTTTAAGTCTATTCCTTCCAGGTCTATTCTCGTTAAGTCTTAGGGATAGGGTTAGGGATAGGGTTAGGGTTAGGGTTAGGGATAGGGTTAGGGATAGGGTTAGGGATAGGGTTAGGGTTAGGGTTAGGGATAGGGTTAGGGATAGGGTTAGGGATAGGGTTAGGGTTAGGGATAGGGTTAGGGATCGGGATAGGGTTAGGGATAGGGTTAGGGTTAGGGATAGGGATAGGGTTAGGGATAGGGTTAGGGATCGGGATAGGGTTAGGGATAGGGTTAGGGATAGGGTTAGGGTTAGGGATAGGGTTAGGGATAGGGATAGGGTTAGGGTACTAACCCTATCCCTAAGACTTAACGAGAATAGACCTGGAAGGAATAGACTTAAAGGGAATAGACCTAAAGGGAATAGACCTAAAGGGAATAGACCTAAAGGTACCTCCCCCCCTAACCTCCCCCCCCTACTGTATTGAAGTCATGTCAGTTCCGCAACCCTATTGCCTTCCTCTAGATCTACGTCATAAGTTTTCAACGTCACCAGCATCATAGACTTCCTATGTCATGAGCTTAGATAGACTTCATCTCTCTTTCTCAATGGAAGGTTGTGGCACACCACAGAAAGTGTTGCATGTTGAATTCCGAGCTGTAACTGCTTGGTTTGTAAACTGTAGACAAATGCTACATGTCTGAACAAAGTGTTGCATGTTGAATTCCGAGCTGTAACTGCTTGGTTTGTAAACTGTAGACAAATGCTACATGTCTGAACAAAGTCAATTTTGCTCATAAGAGCTGATGTGCTGCTGGCCTAACAGCCAGTTCATTTGGCTGGTGGACGGCTGGGGGTTGTCGTCTGTCCGCCGCCGTCATGCCGTTCTTGTAGGTCCCGCCTGTTCCTCCTAATCTGTCTCTCTTTGGTGTGGACGATGCAGGAGCGGAGCGTCAACCTTTCTCGCCTGTTGCTCACCCACACTTTCTGCCCCAGAACCAGCTTCCTTAGTGACCTTAGTGGTCTAGTGACGTTTATTGAAGTTGCGGCGCTGTCGTTCTTTTAGCTTCTCGCTGGCCTTGCGGTATCCAGGCACTGAACAGCAAGGTCGGAGTTGAACAGGAGCCCACGGTACACGTGTACGCAGTTGTCGACCCATCGGCAACTCGGCAGGGCTGAATCCGCTCTCCAGTGGCATGCTGCGGTAGGCCAGTTAAGCTAGGTACAGATCGTCAGACTTTTTCCAAAGTTCCTTCACTGTTCTCACAGCTTTTCTTCTTCTCCATTACTCTGAGGGAACTCAGGGCTGGAGGTCAGGTGTGTAAAACCATAATCCAGTGCAAAGTTCTTGAAGCTTGTGGAGACAAACTGAGACCCGTTATCAGATCTGACTTCCTGTGAGATTCCGTATCGCGCCGTCGAGTAAATTTGGCTTCCATCCCGTTGATCGTCGTTGCCAACGTCGCATCGTTGACAGCCATGACCTTAATGTACTTTGAGTAGTAGTACACCATTAGCAAATAATTTGCTCCTTTTATCTCAGATAGGTTAGCCCCGACCTGCAGCCACAGTCCCTCGGGATTTTCTGTTGGGAGGAGTGGTTCAGCTGTGTTTCTTCTTTGCCTGCAACAGTCAGGACGTTTCGGCACAAACTGCTCTATGTCGTCTCCAATCTTGGGCCACCACCGTGTACGCTGTGCTGCTCTCTTGCAGCACAGCTCTCGTGCATTTGACTGGTGGCCATCATGAAGCTTTTGCAGCATGTCATTTCTTAGTGTTAGAGGCACAATGACTTTCTGTCCTCTCATAAGAATGCCCTTGTACTGTTATTTCCGACGCCACTGCCCAGTGTGGCCCCGTCTTCTATTCAGGCCATCCGTCACAGCAGTACTTTTTCAGTGTGCTGCAAATGTGTCGGTGTTCTGTGCCTTCTTCATCTCATCCAGCCCTTTATCAAAGGCCAACAGGTCGCTGGCGACACTGTGGACATAAGCGTCTGTTTCAGCTTCTCTTTGCTAATCCAGCTCAACCGGCGGCCTGCTCGGCGCTCTTGATAGTACGTCTGCCATCTCTAGCAGTTTTCCAGGTACGTGCTTGATGATATAATCGAAGTGCATCAGTTGGAGGAGGTAGCGTTGGATGCACACAGGCAGAGTGTCAAGTGCTTTACTGCCAAGGAGAGCAATCAGCGGCTTATGGTCCATTTCTCGGACAAACTGCTTCCAATGAGGAGCTCAGTAAATCTCTCACACGCCCACGTCTCTGCCAGTGCCTCTTTTCGATTTGGGCGTACAGTGTCTCTGTGTCGCTCATAGAACGTGAAATGACCCGACTTGCCAATCCTCTTAACAGAAATGACCGAGGGACCGTGGCTGCAGGTCGGGGCTGACCTATTTGAGATAAAAGGAGCGAAGTATTCACCAATGGTGGCCTACTACTCAAAGTACATTGCGGGCACGACTTTCAGCGATGCGACGTCGGCAACGACGATCAACAGGATATTTGCTCCGATACTTTCTTGAGCTTTTCAGACTGTTTTCAGTCCCTTAATAACTTGAACCTTTAGTTTTCAACGTGGGTTCGTACCCTACATCTGACACCATGTATTGAAGTCGTCATGTCAGTTACGCAACCACCGTATCCTTCCTCTAGATCTACGTCATAAGTTTTCTACGTCATAAGCATCATTAGCTTCCTATATTAAGCTTAGATACACCTCACCTATCCCCATCATTCTCCAGTACCCCCTCTCTTCCCAACTCCCAGACCTTATTTCTTTCTCCAAATTTCAAGATCAGCGTGGACATTATCTACACCATCCCTAACACGGCACTTGACCACAGAACTGTGTCTGGAAAATTCTATTCTGTGGCAACTGACAGAATCAGAGAAGTAAAAAAGGCAGTCGTGGGCGCATGAAACCGTGTATAAGAAGTGAGCTGTTCTCATGGTTCATATGCATTGGTCTCGCTGCTCTCTGCCGTCTGTTCGTTGTGCTGAAGCAGTGCAACGACGTTTAACTCAATCCTGGGCCTACAGATGATGAAACCTTTGTTCCCGCAGCAACAGCAAATAGAGAACTGCGACTGTCACAAATCCTCCATAGCGTGCACATGCAAGAAGCAGATCTTAGCAGACAGAAGTTTTCTTACTTCCACTGTCTTGAGAGTTCTCTGGGAAAATTTGAAGATGATATGAAATGGATGTAGGTGGACATTCATGACATAAGATGCGATATTAGTAAGCTCCAACAAAGACTAGCGTTTTTGCTCATGAGCGCATCGAAAAACTAGAACGATGTATGGATCGCCTGGACATTAACACGAGGGGAAAAAATCCTGAAATGTTTGGGGGTCTATGAGACGGATACAGAAGGTTTTATTGACATCGTCGAAATTACCGCGACCTTAAGTACTCGTTCAACAAGACAGGCTTGGAAAAACAACGACTTTGAGCATACACATAGAATCAATCAAAAGGCAAAATATAAGTCATCACCGAGACCTTTGATAGTGACCTTCCGGAACGCAAACGACAGAGTGCGCATCCATAGAGACCATGAACTGAGAAACAATCATCGGCAGTTGGACATCAGAGTGACTTGTCACCACGCCAACGCTAAAGACAACTACTACTATGCGATGAAGCCAAAATAGCGTACTACTATAATAGCAGGCTTCACGTGGAAGATGAACAGCGTGGAAAGACATAAGTCAATCTTATAACAGTTGGAACATTAACAAGTGGAACTCGGCAGCAAACCACCAAACTGACTCCCAAGTCAACTGTCAAGAAGGTGGGCATGGTATTAAAACTCCTAAAGCGGGTTCCAATCCACATCCAGAGCATTCCTAAAGCAACTCACAATGCAGGGATGCAGACAGGTGAGCACAATCCTGCAACATTGTGCAGCTAACACACAACAGACAGGTGTTGTTCATGAAACAAGAAGGGCAGCACCGTATGAAAATTAACATCAGAACCAGGGACCATATCAGCATCACGATTACGTTTTCTGGAATCAGGGAGGGTTATCAAGTCCACAATACCACCCTTTCCCACATAAAGGTGACTGTAACCAGTGGCCGCCATTGGTAAACAGAGACAACACGAAGATCTGCAGGCCTACTCTAGTTAGAGCGACCACCGAGTACACTTCTCACTGGGGAACAAAGTCGTCTCCTCGCTGCCATCCTGTCACAGAAAACCAGGAACCACAGATCACCAGGAACGACGCCACCAGTGAATCAGCACGGTCCAAACCAAAGTCAGCAACCACGCAGGCCAACCTGACACAGAAAAGCCAAAAACGAGGTTCTAGATGCAAAAGGAAATATAAAGCTAGGTAAAGCAACCGGGTGAGATACCATATGTGGAGAATTTCTCAAATGCGCTGAAGACCACGTTACGCCCTTACTAACAAAGCTGTTCAACAGGCTATACGATGCAAGCTACTTCCCTACGAGTTGGTGTCAATCATTTATAGTTCCGATCTTTAGAAAGGGTGATGAAACAAATTCTAATAACTATTGCGGTAAAGCACAACTTAAGAGTTGTAGGAAAGCCATTTACAGCCTTTTTGAATGAAAGATTATGTAACTGGACAGAAAAAGAAAAAGAAATCAGCATGTGGCAAGCAGGTTTCAGGAGAAACTATTCGACCATTGATCATATTTTCACATTGACATCAATAGTAAGAAATAAACTAGGCAATTAAATAGGAGGAAAAGTATGTCCTGCGTTTATAGACAACCACAAGGCTTTTGACACAGTAGACCGAAACAAACTTTGGAAGACAATTGAAAATGAAAAAAACTTCAACTAAATAAAGATGTTAAAGGCTATGTACAGCTTTGTTAAAGCACGCGAGAGGATGGACGTATAACTGATTTTTTAGTTGCCTCCAAGGGGTTAGGAAGGCTATCTTTTAAGTCCAGTGATCTCTTCTCTGTTGATTTCAGAAGTTGCAGATTTAGTGAGACAAAATGGAAAACAAGGCATACAATGACTGTCTGGCCTTATGAAATATTTTCTGTACTATTTGCTGATAATATTGTTCTACTTGTATCCACCCCAGATGGTCAACAAAACCAATTAACTTAATAATGTAAGAAGAGGCCTAGAAGGCTTTGGATCTTACGGTAAACTTGGACAAAACCAAAATAATAATTTTTAGAAAAGGAAGATCTGCTTCTGCCAGAGAAAATGGACCTATCGGTAAACTTGGACAAAACCACAATAATAATTTGTAGAAAAGGAAGATTTGCTTCTGCCAGAGAAAAATGCACCTACGATGGGAAAGTTGTAGAAGTGGTGCGTAAGTATAAATAGTTGGGATTCACTCTTACCACAAAATTGTCAGTCTTGCGCATGTGAAAAATTCGGAAGGAGTATCTTGAAAACAGTGTGGGCACTTGACAATCTAAACACAAATTTTTTTTCAACATTTTGATGCACAAGTTATATCGATGCTCCTCAATGCACCGAATGAAGTAGGTATGAATAAACTAGATACTATTGAATCAGCTCATTCATTTGCTCGTAAAAGATTGCTTACTCTGTCAACAAAAACACCAAATCATATGATTGATGGAGAAAACTGACAGGTACCCTCTGTATATAGAATCCACTATATCAAGTATTCGCTACTGGCTAAAACTAACGAAGATGCAATTCACACACTTTCCAAAGCAAGCTGAGTCATTGATGAAAAAAGCTTTGGATAGGAATGATACTGCATCAGATGACTGGCTCTGTACATTTCAGGCATGTTTGGAATTCTATGCCTTCCATGATGTTTGGGCAAACCAGAGCACTGCAAATGAAATGTCTTTCCTGAAGTCTCTTAAACAGATAATGATAGCTAATTTTTTCGCAAAACATTACAGCAGTGATAGGTAATCGGCCTATTGATCTTTCCAAACAGATTTTGTCCCCGAACTATATCTTAATAACATTACAATAAAACAGTAAACAAGTGGGGTATTTTTTGTTCCATAAGAAAACCTAACACAGAGTAACTTTTATTCAAGACTGGCACAGCCTTTTAAACTTCAATAAAGTAGGACTAATACATAGACGAACAATCTAATAGTGGGGAAAAAACAAGCGCAGGCCAACAAATGAACTGTCTTCATAATAATGACTTGGCAAAGATTTAGACTTAAGGAAGGGAGGGGGGGGGGGGGGGTGTTGAAGATGGAATAACTGGGAACATGAAATTAAGAAAATGTATTACAGATATGAAAACTTCACTAGCTGCATAAGGGAACCATCGCAAGCCCTTTTGAAGGCAGATACATTTGTATTGCCTGCTCCGAAGCATCAGGAAGACACGGCTGGTTGTGTCTGCGCTCCTGGCGTCAAATAGAGACACACCACAGACCATAATACTGTGGTGTCTCACCACCAAGGGTGCAAAAAATAATCCAATAGCACCCGCTAAAGCAGCCAGCGAAGAGTAGTAAATGAAACGAAACGAAAGTGTGGGGAGGAAAAAAGTTGCTGAAAAACTAAAGGCATTATGCAAATAGTATAAAATGTAGGGGACAATCTTTGAGCCTACGCTTGAGGATCCACCCAAAGATGCAAGGGAGATCAAAAGACAAACACACAGACGGACAGAAACAAATACAAATAACCTCAATTTTAAATCAAAACAAAATCGGAAATGAAATGAGGCAGGGAACAGTAAACGTTTACTGTTCCCTGCCTCATTTCATTATTAGGAATAGAGTTTGTTTAGAACTTACCGCCAATGACATTGGGCAAACAAGCACATGACAAGACACGATGCATTTCAACCACTTGGGTCTTCTTCAGGCGAAAAAATAAATCACATTTAACATGTGGGGACAGTACAACAAAGAACGAAAAACGAAAAAAGAATGAAAAATGACTTATCCGTTGTTGTCCATGTGGTCTGTAGGCGGAAATGACATGGGGCCAGGGGGATTATGGGAGAGGGAAACGGAAGGGGGGGAGGGTTGCGTCAGGGGAGGTGTTGTGTGTGATATGATAGGGTTGTGTGTCTAGTTTATTGGGATGGTGTGATATCTTTGTGATGGTTGTGGTAATGGTGGATTGATAATAATGGTAAGGGGAAAGAAGGGGGGGGGGGAACTGAGGGGAAAAAAGGGTGGGGGGGGGGGAATTTAAGGGGAAGGATAAAACAAAAATTAAGATTAAATAGATGGAGGGTTGCTGTAACTACTGTATGAAGTGAGTGAAGGGGATGTGGTGGTGGTGTATGTATGTGTGTGTGTATGTGTGTGTGTTGCTAGGGGATATTGCCAACTGATGTGGAAGTGGTGGGTATGTGTGTTTGGTTATTGTTGGATATTGATGCCTTGGGGGTGTAGTGTGCCCAGTTTGGCAATGAGATGGGATTCTTGAGTTGTGCGTTCAAAGCTGTCACTCTGTGACTGCCAGAGTGCCATAACTTTGACATGGTCGATGTTGTGTTGGGTGTGGTTGAAGTGTAGGGCGACGGGTTTGGGTCGGTGGTGGCGGATGTCAGCCAGGTGTTCAGAGGTGCGTGTTTCAAGTGTACGTGACGTTTCCCCTATGTAGATCTTGCCACACAGCTGGCAGTGGATGGCATATATAATGTTGCGGCTCTGACATGAGAATGTGCGTTTGACTGTGAAGGAGTCTTTGGGGGCCCTGTAAGATGGTGTCTGGTTTGGTGAGGGGGCAGATTTTGCAGTTGGGTTTAGAGCAGGGGTGAGTGCCTGGTGGTGTAGCTGTGGTTCTGTTCAAACTGGACCGCACGAGGAGGTCTTTGAGGTTTTTGTCACGTTTGAATGTGATCATGGGTTTGGTATGGAAGGCGGTGTTTGTGGTTATGTACAATGTGCCAATTGGATTTGAGGATCCTACAGATGGGGAGGGTGTGGGGGGTGGTAGAGGAGGTAGGCTGTGGGTCTGTCTGTCTTGGTTGGACGCTGGGTTTCCAGAGCAGATGTTCTGGATACAGCTATGGTGCGGCGGAGTGCTGCATTGATGATGGAACTGGGGTATCCGCGGTTGGTGAAAAATTGTGACATTTTGGCTGCTTGTATAGTGAAGTCTTCCTCGCTGGAGCAGAGTCTGCGAAGACGGAGAAATTGTGAGTATGGGATGCTGTCTTTAGTGTATGGGTTGTGGGAGGATGAGTAGTCTAGGTATGCATGTGCGTCAGTGGGTTTGTAGAAAATGGAGGTTTTGAGTAGGCCTTCTTCAAGGGAGATGGTGATGTCTAGGAAGTTGACCGACTGCGAAATGGTGTAGGTAAGTCGGATAGATGGATGGAAGGTCTGGGCAAAGTTGAGGAAGTTGAGGAGGTCTTGTTTTGGCAAAAGCTACAAAGCCTTTATTTCTATTAAAACATATCTTTTTCTGTTTTAATAAGGTGCCTTTGCTTGGATTATTGTGTACAGATGAAACACACACACACACACACACACACACACACACACACACACACACACACACACACACACACACACACACACACACACACACACACACACAGGCATATCGAACAAAGTAAAGCATAATTATTTAAAATTTTTGGTAAAGTCAGTGGAGTCGATCTATTATGTGAAATATTAGAACCAGCTTTGAGCACTGTATTCTTTACTCTTGGACAGTCTAGTAGCAGGTGACGTACACTGAGAGTTTCCCCACACATGCATGTAACATTTTTACTGTATTTGGTTCGAAGTGAATTTAAGCGCATCCTATGAATTAAAGTTACTACCTCTCTAGATGTCGTATGTTCAAATTTGTCTAATTGAGTTTTGGGGTGGATGTCGGGATTTGACTGTATACAGTTGTGATAATATTGGCTGTGTCTTCCAATAACCTCTTGAAACTGTTAAAGGATGCTCTAGTAATTAAAGTATAACATTCTGATAGGTCTAGCGGAATGTTCAGAGTAGTCGTTCCTTCAATGTTGTGAGCTGCTCTCCGAGCAGCTTGATCAACTTTCTCATTTGTTGAAATTCCACAATGTGAGGGCACCCAACAGAAAGTCACATTTATTCTTTTCATCGATAGGAGATGTGTCACGTAATTAATTTCTGTAATAGTCTCACAGCGGATTTTTGGATTTAGAGACTGTAAGGCAGAAAGGGCTGACTGTGAATCACTGCACAATAAAAGTTGACAATGTTCTATGGAAGACTTTAAAACATACTTTAGGGACATTAGAACAGCAACTAATTCTGCAGTAAATGTTGACAAGTGTTTGCCAAGATAATATAATTCCTCCACTTTTAATTTAGGTATTATAAAAGCTGCTCCTGCTCTATGGTCATCTAACACTGAACCATCTGTAAAAATTTGCAGATGATCCTTATATTGATCTTCCAAATGAGAGTTTACATAATTTTTTAAAAGATATGGTGGATCGTTTTTTGTTCAGTTCAGTATAGTTTGTGTCATAATTTGCTTTGGTTTGTTCCCATTTGGGAATGGGTGGAAAGGACGGATTGACAGCTATTTTACTTTGGTTTATGTTGGGTTTTTTCAGAAGAGTAGATGTGTATGACTGAACAGATTTTGCTGATTTTATGTCTTTTGCTCTTTTAGCAAAAATCTGTATCTGAATTTAGAGATACTTCATTTGTACAGAAACTTTTTTATGAAAGGTTCTTTAAACAAATTTGGTGGAGGACACTTTTCGAAACTCGTTCAAAGGTTTAAAATTCCAATTTCATAGTATGTCCCAATGTTGTATCTATTACGTAGTCCAGTAGGAATTTGTCTTTAACTTTCAACAACCCTCATACACAAAAAGAAATTACTTACTTACTTACTTACTTACTTACACACACACACACACACACACACACACACACACACACACACACACACACACACACACACACACACACACACACACACACCACACACAAGCGCGCACGCACACTCATGCATCTAAATACACAGGAGCGCGCGAATGTGCGCTCACACACACACACTCACGCACGCACGCACACCACACACACACACACACACACACACACACACACACACACACACACACACACACACACACACACACACACACACACACTATTACACAATCCGTCTGAAATCACTTCAAGTGGGAAGACGTTAAACTGAAGAACAACAACAACACACACACGGGGAGAGAAAAAGAGGGGGAGATGGAGGTACACACGCACATTCGATCAATACTTTGCTAATAGATTCAGGGTTAAAACAAACCATCATCTCCCCAAACTGACTGCCTGCACCAGGCTGAGGAATACAACTCTGAAACGCGAAAAAAAAGTAAACCAAGCTTCCGATTGAAGCGATTAAAGTTGATGGAAAATCTTTGGTTGCTGAGCTCCGATGTCAGGCAAAAAGGAGTTTCCTCAGCGAGGAAAGCTGAGACTGCTGGCAACTTGGCATGCGTCAGTCTAGTCTTTTATCATCATCCGTCATCAAACTGACTACTTTTGTTCTTTTGTTTTGCATTTCACGAGCACACAAGTGCGCAAACCTACATTCATATGCGTGCACCCATACATACATACATACATACATACATACACTCGTACAAGCAACGCAAAGACAATCAGAGAGAGAGAGAGAGAGGAGAGAGAGAGAGAGAGAGAGAGAAACACCACACACACACACACACACACACACACACACACACACACACACACACACACACACACACGTACACACAAACACACACACACACACACACACACACACACACACACACACACACACACACACACACACGCAAACATACACACACACACACACACACACACACACCACACACACACACACACCACACACACACACACACGCGCGCGCGCGGCAGAGAGATATTGACACACAATTGTTGTATCAGTTACGCTCGTGGCACTCAAAGACACGCAAGGAGCAACCGGTTTTTTTTTAATTAAAAAAAAAAAAATGAATGACTTTTTCCCCAGACAACCTTGGATTTAAATCTAATGGCGTTACTTGATTAAGAACAAGACAGATAGCACAGAGTAACCAATTACGTTTGTAGGCGGAAAAGTGACATTGTACTGTTATAAACATAATTCGATTTTGCCTATTTCAACAGAGTTGAGAAATGCCACGTGAAAGAGCACAAAAAGCGAATAGTGGACAGATGAAAAATGTTTTGATATTAAACCCTCGCAATGTATGAGAAGGCGTTGAATTGCCAGAAAACGTGTGCTAACCCACCCATCACTACACAACATACTGATCCGTATCATACAAAAATGTACACGGAATACAGATAATACAATAACTGCATCCCCTTTTCCCCAGTTACTCTCAAGTAACTGGCGAAGACAACATTTCAATATCGTAACTAGTCATGCGTGTGTGCAAACAAAGGGGAAAAAATCACAACTTGCCAGCCGTTTCCATTTGTCGAACACTTCCGTTTCCCTCACACTACGGTGGCCTTGACCTACATGAAGTTGCCACACTGTCCGTGTCTGCCCGACTGGCCAAATCCCAGTTGGGTGACACTGGCAGAGTAGTTGTAGTTGCACTTTCCGATCCAGTCTCCTGGACTTAGCGCAATTCGCCCTCTCATCGGAAAGGGCTCCTGTCGGCCTCTCCCACAGGTCTTCTGTTGTTGTAGACATCCCGCCGTTGGCTGGGCCCCAACAGGCTGGGCCCCAACAGGCTGACACGTCTTGCCGTTTTCTGTCCCCACACTCAAGACAATTCTCTACCATCGGCTCCGAGGCTATAGCAAACCTCCACTGTCTTCCGTTCCCACAAAGGTCACAATTCTCTGCTGTCGTCAGCTTCGAGGCTACAGCAAACCTCCGCTTTACGTAGTTTTTTAGCCTTGACTTTAACTCGCTGTATCTTTTTTAATCCTCAGCAAAACAGGATGATTTCACACTACCTAAGTGAGCCATACTTTTACTGTTTTTTCCCCCCGAGCGTCATATGACTGTTCCGAAAACGATAAGAAACCGAGTTTTATTGATTCAGCCAATGGAATCACTGGTGGTCACATACACACCACACTCACCACACGACGACTTAACCAGCAGCAATGAAATAGAATCAATGAATCTCCGAATTATTTAGTTTCAACCAATGGAATCACCAGTGCACCCCTAACAATTTTATTTGTTTGTCAGTATGTGTGTCACACTTGTCAGTGTGTGTGAAGGGTGCATGTGTATATACTAGGATGCGTGTTTATGTTAGGCCTTCTTCCCCCCCCCTTCTTCCCTCTCTCTCTCTCTCTCTCTCTCTCTCTCTCTCTCTCTCTCTCTCTCTCTCTCTCTCTCTCTCTCTCTCTCTCCTCTTTCTCTCTCTCTCTCTCTCTCTCTCTCTCTCTCCTCTCTCTCTCTCTCTCTCTCTCTCTCTCTTCATATCCTTATTAGTTGTGCTCACCTTCTGATTACCTGTGTGTCCAAATGGTCGGTTCTCATGAGCTAGACAGCTCCCAGTCAATCAGCCACCCCTTGCCTGAACACACTCAAGAATGAATTGCAAATACTTTTATTCTTTGTGGAATGTGATACAGGGCAAGAGCTCGTTAAACTAATATTCCTCCAGCGACGACGAGCAGTGAGCACTTTCAAATAACCCACAATCACACAGCAAAACATTTACACAAACAACAGACAAACAAAACCGACAGAACTAAACAAAACTAAAACAGAACTAAGGAAAACCTGCCATGACGCCTGTTGATCCTACACAAGCAGACAAAACAGCATATACTCTATGAACATAGTTATTATGCAACCTTCATCTTAAAAAGTATTTACTATTACACCAACTACCTGATAAATGACTTCAGTAAGGTACTCCTTCCACTCAGATTGTCCACTCTCAAGTCAAGAACAACTGATGAACTTCAATATAACAGTCATTACTTCAATCAGAATATCTGTTCGTCAAGAATAACTGACGAATGACTTTAACAAGGTAATGCTTTCACTCAGATTGTCCACTCTTTCCATCATGAACATCTGATAAACTTCAGATAAAACAATTATTACTCCAATCAGAATATCTGCTCTTTAAATTAAGAATACCTGATGAGCAACTTTAAATCGGAAAATCCTTCGACTCAGAATATTCATTCTTTACATCATGAACATCTGAATAACAACTTCAGATAAAACAATTATTACTTCAATATCAATTAATAAATAACAAAACCATTACAATCAACTCTAGCATATTCACCATTCCATAAAACAATCACACACATATATAAACCATTCCACAAAATAATACATATAAATCATTCCAAACAATCAAACACATAAACCACTCCTCACATAATAATAATAATAATAATGAATACTTATATAGCGCCTATTCTCGGCTAGAGGCCAAGCTCTAAGCGCTTTACAATCAACACTCGTTTACACAACGGGCTGCCTACCTGGGTAGTGCCGACTGAAGAGCTGCCAGCTGGCGCTTCATTCAGTCGTTTCCCGTGTCATCCAGTCAGTATCGTTCAATATCGATCACTCATTTTCCTTACTTCCTTCATTCTTTCCATTTCTCACGCAGGGTGCATGCTATGTGTAACGTGTCATCCATACCAACGGCCAAACTGGCCTACTCTTCCGAAAGTTGGTGATGGGATTTTACGTGTGTGCAAGATGTTATGCATGCGTTCACACACGGAACCTCGGTTTATAGTCTCATTCGAAGGACTGTATGGGAAATTGAGTCAGAACCAATGTTAACTCCGAGGGAAAAATCCCCCTGTACCGAAACGCCCCGGCGGAGGTTCGAACCCGCAACCCCAGGATCACCAAGATTACGAGTCAGGCGCTCTACCAACTGAGCTATTCCGGCATAAACCATTCCACACAACAATCACACAAATAAAACATCTCACTCAACAAGCATACACAAACCACTCCATAATCATACAAAACATTCCACACAACAGTCATACACATAAACCATTCCTCACAACAATCATTTAAAACATTCCACACAACAACAGTCATACACATACACAAGCATACAAAAACGTTATTCCATTTGCTCCCTGCATCACTTGGGCACAATGTGGCCCAGGACCATTGTGATGCGACTATTTAAGCACTGACCACTGAATCGCGTCATGTCAAAACAGTATTAAATCAAATCTATTATTACACTGATTAAATAAACAAAACTCATTTACCTTATCTAGTCCAGTCTGTCCATGCGACGTACCTGTGTGACTGTGGCCCAACAGAACAGCAACTTGGAAACAGAATGATCCTCCAACATTCAAGTCCCCACAGGGCAATCACAATACAGACCGATATGTTCACCTCACTGGTGAATGCCTGCGCGACTACAGCCCAGCAGAACAGCAACATAGAATGAACAATCTTGCACATGCAAAGTCCCATTAAAGGCAATCACAATGCCCAACTGGTCTGTTCATCTAAAAGGTGAAGATGGGGTTGTCTGTGTGACTACAGAACAGCAACATAGAAACTGTACAATCCTTGCACATGCAAAGTCCCCTTAAAGGCAGTCACATTGCACAACTGGTCTGTTAATCTCAAAGGTGAAGATGGGTTGTCTGTGCGACTACAAAACAGCAACACAGAAACAGATCAATCCTTGCACATGCTAAATCCTCTTAAAGGCAATCACAATGCACGAGCGATATGTTCATCTCAATGGTGACGATGGGCGTGACCATGTGACTACAGCCCAGCAGAACAGCAACATGGAGCAGATCGGTCCTTGTACATGCAAATTCCCCTTAAGGTAATCACAATGCACGACTGATCGGTTCCGTTCTCAGCATACCTTCTCCCCCCTCACCTACCTTCGTTCTGTTTTGTTTCTACTGCTCTATCCAGATATTCCCCATTCTGCACCCAAAGGGGGAGGGAGGGCATAATCCCACTCTTACGAGTATCTCTCTCATCTCCCCACATCTATCCAAAAAACAACAACAACAACAACCAACTATTACTACTTCTAACTACTAATACTATCCTCCAATGTATTTTCTTTCAAATTCCCAAGAAGAAAAAGAAACACCCGAAGGTGCTGGGGAGGACCCAGAGAAGCACTGTCTTCGCCCGCCTTAAGAGCAGTCCTGTACCACCCTTGGAGGCCTGCGCTGTGTTGACGATGGGTACAGGCACGCACAGGACACTCCATTAAGATATCAAGGGACATAACTGCTCCTCAACAGAGGTAAATCAGACTACAGGATGCAGCTCATAACAGCCTCAAAGTAGCATCCCCATGGGTGTACCAGCCCGTATTTCATGACTGCAGAGCCCACCGGCGAAAAACCACCCCCAGCTGCCGAGCACACCCACAGACCCAACCACCCCTGCCCACGGACAGATGAAGACAGTTCCACTCCAGACACAGCCAAGCTTTCGCCATACGGTCTTATGTGCCCTCAAGAGAGAATCCAAAGTTGTAGTCTTTCCCACTGTCAACAGGACTTTCCCTGTGGTCAGTGGGTCTTTCCTCACCGTCACTGGACCTTTCTCCTGGGTCAGCCTAGTTAAGGCAAAGAAGAAAAAGAAAACACCCGAAGGTGCTGGGGAGGACCCAGAGAAGCACTGTCTTCGCCCGCCTTAAGAGCAGTCCTGTACCACCCTTGGAGGCCTGCGCTGTGTTGACGATGGGTACAGGCACGCACAGGACACTCCATTAAGATATCAAGGGACATAACTGCTCTGAACAGGGGTAAATCAGACTACAGGATGCAGCTCATAACAGCCTCAAAGTAGCATCCCCATGGGTGTACCAGCCCGTATTTCATGACTGCAGAGCCCACCGGCGAAAAACCACTCCCCAGTTGCCGAGCACACCCACAGACCCAACCACCCCTGCCCACGGACAGATGAAGACAGTGCCACTCCAGACACAGCCAAGCTTTCGCCATACGGTCTTATGTGCCCTCAAGAGAGAATCCAAAGTTGTAGTCTTTCCCACTGTCAACAGGACTTTCCCTGTGGTCAGTGGGTCTTTCCTCACCGTCACTGGACCTTTCTCCTGGGTCAGCCTAGTTAAGGCAAAGAAGAAAAAGAAACACCCCAAGGTGCTGGGGAGGACCCAGAGAAGCACTGTCTTCGCCCGCCTTAAGAGCAGTCCTGTACCACCCTTGGAGGCCTGCGCTGTGTTGACGATGGGTACAGGCACGCGCAGGACACTCCATTAAGATATCAAGGGACATAACTGCTCCTCAACAGAGGTAAATCAGACTACAGGATGCAGCTCATAACAGCCTCAAAGTAGCATCCCCATGGGTGTACCAGCCCGTATTTCATGACTGCAGAGCCCACCGGCGACAAACCACCCCCCAGCTGCCGAGCACACCCCACAGACCCAACCACCCTGCCCACGGATAGATGAAGACAGTTCCACTCCAGGACACAGCCAAGCTTTCGCCATACGGTCTTATGTGCCCTCAAGAGAGAATCCAAAGTTGTAGTCTTTCCCACTGTCAACAGGACTTTCCTGTGGTCAGTGGGTCTTTCCTCACCGTCACTGGACCTTTCTCCTGGGTCAGCCTAGTTAAGGCAAAGAAGAAAAAGAAACACCCGAAGGTGCTGGGGAGGACCCAGAGAAGCACTGTCTTCGCCCGCCTTAAGAGCAGTCCTGTACCACCCTTGGAGGCCTGCGCTGTGTTGACGATGGTACAGGCACGCACAGGACACTCCATTAAGATATCAAGGGACATAACTGCTCCTGAACAGAGGTAAATCAGACTACAGGATGCAGCTCATAACAGCCTCAAAGTAGCATCCCATGGGTGTACCAGCCGTATTTCATGACTGCAGAGCCCACCGGCGAAAAAAAACCACCCCCAGGTGCCGAGCACACCCCACAGACCCAACCACCCTGCCCACGGACAGATGAAGACAGTGCCACTCCAGACACAGCCAAGCTTTCGCCTATACGGTCTTATGTGCCTCAAGAGAGAATCCAAAGTTGTAGTCTTTCCCACTGTCAACAGGACTTTCCCTGTGGTCGTGGGTCTTTCCTCACCGTCACTGGACCTTTCTCCTGGGTCAGCCTAGTAAGGCAAAGAAGAAAAAGAAACACCCGAAGGTGCTGGGGAGGACCCAGAGAAGCACTGTCTTCGCCCGCCTTAAGAGCAGTCCTGTACCACCCTTGGAGGCCTGCGCTGTGTTGACGATGGGTACAGGCACGCACAGGACACTCCATTAAGATATCAAGGGACATAACTGCTCCTCAACAGAGGTAAATCAGACTACAGGATGCAGCTCATAACAGCCTCAAAGTAGCATCCCCATGGGTGTACCAGCCCGTATTTCATGACTGCAGAGCCCACCGGCGAAAAACCACCCCCCAGCTGCCGAGCACACCCCACAGACCCAACCACCCCTGCCCACGGACAGATGAAGACAGTGCCACTCCAGACACAGCCAAGCTTTCGCCATACGGTCTTATGTGCCCTCAAGAGAGAATCCAAAGTTGTAGTCTTTCCCACTGTCAACAGGACTTTCCCTGTGGTCAGTAGGTCTTTCTCTCACCGTCACTGGACCTTTCTCCTGGGTCAGCCTAGTTAAGGCAAAGAAGAAAAAGAAACACCCGAAGGTGCTGGGGAGGACCCAGAGAAGCACTGTCTTCGCCCGCCTTAAGAGCAGTCCTGTACCACCCTTGGAGGCCTGCGCTGTGTTGACGATGGGTACAGGCACCACAGGACACTCCATTAAGATATCAAGGGACATAACTGCTCCTGAACAGAGGTAAATCAGACTACAGGATGCAGCTCATAACAGCCTCAAAGTAGCATCCCCATGGGTGTACCAGCCCGTATTTCATGACTGCAGAGCCCACCGGCGAAAAACCACCCCCAGGTGCCGAGCACACCCCACAGACCCAACCACCCCTGCCCACGGACAGATGAAGACAGTGCCACTCCAGACACAGCCAAGCTTTCGCCATACGGTCTTATGTGCCCTCAAGAGAGAATCCAAAGTTGTAGTCTTTCCCACTGTCAACAGGACTTTCCCTGTGGTCAGTGGGTCTTTCCTCACCGTCACTGGACCTTTCTCCTGGGTCAGCCTAGTTAAGGCAAAGAAGAAAAAGAAACACCCGAAGGTGCTGGGGAGGACCCAGAGAAGCACTGTCTTCGCCCGCCTTAAGAGCAGTCCTGTACCACCCTTGGAGGCCTGCGCTGTGTTGACGATGGGTACAGGCACGCACAGGACACTCCATTAAGATATCAAGGGACATAACTGCTCCTGAACAGAGGTAAATCAGACTACAGGATGCAGCTCATAACAGCCTCAAAGTAGCATCCCCATGGGTGTACCAGCCCGTATTTCATGACTGCAGAGCCCACCGGCGAAAAACCACCCCCCAGCTGCCGAGCACAACCCCACAGACCCAACCACCCCTGCCCACGGACAGATGAAGACAGTGCCACTCCAGACACAGCAAAGCTTTCGCCATACGGTCTTATGTGCCCTCAAGAGAGAATCCAAAGTTGTAGTCTTTCCCACTGTCAACAGGACTTTCCCTGTGGTCAGTGGGTCTTTCCTCACCGTCACTGGACCTTTCTCCTGGGTAAGCCTAGTTAAGGCAAAGAAGAAAAAGAAACACCCGAAGGTGCTGGGGAGGACCCAGAGAAGCACTGTCTTCGCCCGCCTTAAGAGCAGTCCTGTACCACCCTTGGAGGCCTGCGCTGTGTTGACGATGGGTACAGGCACACACAGGACACTCCATTAAGATATCAAGGGACATAACTGCTCCTCAACAGAGGTAAATCAGACTACAGGATGCAGCTCATAACAGCCTCAAAGTAGCATCCCCATGGGTGTACCAGCCCGTATTTCATGACTGCAGAGCCCACTGGCGAAAAACCACCCCCCAGCTGCCGAGCACACCCCACAGACCCAACCACCCCTGCCCACGGACTGATGAAGACAGTGCCACTCCAGACACAGCCAAGCTTTCGCCATACGGTCTTATGTGCCCTCAAGAGAGAATCCAAAGTTGTAGTCTTTCCCACTGTCAACAGGACTTGCCCTGTGGTCTTTCAAATTCCCAAGATTACACTAGCCAACAAAGCCTTACAATTCCAAAAATTCTAACCAAACATACCCAATGCAAATCCGTAACTTGGGTTCTTCCTTTCAACATTTTCTACCAACTACACTGTACGCTAGACACAGTGCCAAACATTTTTTGCGGACCAGATTATGTGCACTGCACAGTGCCAACTTGAAAATAATACTATATACACGACGAATTATATACACAGCAACACACAAAATCAACAGTGAACGAACATGGAAAGGGAGGGGTATCTTCCTTCTGCCACACCTGTTTGGTTTGTGTGTGTGTGTGTGTGTGTGTGTGTGTGTGTGTGTGTGTGTGTGTGTGTGTGTGTGTGTGTGTGTGTGTGTGTGTGTGTGTGTGTGTGTGTGTGTGTGTAACACTCTTCACTTTTTTCTTTTGTTGTTGCTATCTTTTTCTTTCTGTCGGTCACTAACTCATTCTGCCGATGAAGACACTAAGTGTCGAAACATCCTAACTTCATTTCCACCTGTAAGTTGACAATTGACCTTTTCTGCTTTTTCAATAATAATAATAATAATAATAATGATAATAGTAATAATGTTGATAATGATGATGATGATTTATGTCGCTTAATCTTACATCTAAGCGCTAAACGCTTAAACATAAAGAACAGGTTATTTAAAACATAAATGAAACCAATAAGAAGATGAATATTGCGATAAGTACCATGCACCTACAAACAAGGGCGCATACTGACATCCACCCACGCACACACAGAAAACACACACACAGAAAACACACACACACACACACACACACACACACACACACACACACACACACACACACACACACACACACACACACACACACACACACACACACACACACACACATGCTCGCATGCCCCCTCCCCTCCCCCTCCCACGCACACACACGTAAGTCGCAGAATCAATTTGATGGGCAAGGGAAGGGGAAGAAAGAACTGCTATTGACAGGTGAAGATGGTTGTTTTAAGAGATGCCTTGAAGGAAGACAGAGAGTTTGAACTACGCAAAGATATTGGGAGTTTATTCCAAGAAACCAGACCCTGAAAAGAAAAAAGAACGATTGCCATAGGTTTTAGTTCGAAATCAAGGAATTTTGAGCAAAGTGTTGTCGGTAGAAGAACGCAACTGCCTAGAAGGAACTTAAAGATGAAGCAGATCAGAAAGGTAGGAAGGAGCTAAGCCATTCAAGGATCTAAAGCAGAGTAAGGACAATTTGTAGTCCATTCCTTTTTCGACTGACAGCCAGTGAAGAGAAAGAAGTAAGGGAGTGGCATGCGAAGATCTGGGTTGTCTGAGAACCAAACCAGCAGCATCGTTTCGTACTTTCTGGAGACGACTGAGAAGATTATGGGGACAGCCAGCCAAAAGAGCAGTACAGTAATCAAGTGTAGATAGAATGAAGGCAGAAACAAGCATTTTGCTGCATCAACAGGGAGAAGATGTCACACAGAACCAATGCGGCGAAGCTCAAAGTAACAGACACGGCAGACTGTGGAAACATGTTGCTGGAAGGAAAGTGCCGAGTCAATGGTAACACCTAAACTCCGTGTAGATGAAGATGTCTGAATAAGGCAATTTTCCAATTTGATAGAGCTTGGGATACAGTCCGATGAAAGAAGTCTTTTGAGTGCAAAGAAGATCATTTCAGTTTTTTCATTGTTGAGCTGAAGTTTGTTAACCGTCATCCAAGATTTTATGTCCATGACACACGACTGTGTGCGTTCGATTGCAGAAAGCAGCTGAGAGATATTGCTGAACATGTTAATTTGATTGTCGTCTGAAAAGCAGTGGTGAGACAGGCTATGATGGGCGACAATGTCGGAGATAGGATGGGTGTAGAGTATGAAGAGAAGGGGGCCCAAGACGGATCCCTGGGGAAGTCCGTACTGGAGAATAGCTGGTTGAGAGGAGAAACCATTTACAGAGACAAGCTGAGCTCGATCAGATAGATAAGACTGAAACCATGACAGTGCTTTATCGGAAATACCGAAAGTGTCGTGCAGACGACACAAAAGAATTGAGTGATCAATGGTGTCAAAAGCAGCAGACAAGTCAACAAGAGAGAGCAGAGATACTTGATTATCATCGAGGGCCAATAAAAGATCGTTCACAATTTTCAGGAAAGCAGTTTCTGTACTGTGGCCAGAGCGATAAGTAGACTGTAAAGGGTAGAGGCGGTTGTTGCAACGTAGATGATTGTGAAGTTGAAGACGGACAATCTTTTCAATGAGTTTAGAAAATTAGAAGCAGGCCTGTAGTTTTTAAGATTATCAGCATCAAGGGAGGGTTTCTTAAGTAAAGGTCTAACAACTGCAGTTTTGAATACAGAAGGAAAACTGAGCTTAGGGATTCATTCACAACTGCGGTAATCATCAATGACAAGAGACAACAGAGAAGATGGTAGTGGATCTAAAACACACTGTCTTGATGGGAGTTTTCATGATCACTTCTTTAACATCAGAATCAGACACAGGTTCAAAGGCAGACATCAGAGAGCCACAGAATGAATCATGGTGAAGGTCAAGGGCTGGCACAGTTTGGGAGTCAAGATTGGAACGAATAGTTCTTATTTTTTCAACGACAAAAATCACAGAATGTCTGGGGTAACGCAGACTGGGGAGCTGCTAAAGGGAGTGGAGAAGATTTGGTTCTGCCCAATATGGTGTCTGTCACTTTGAACAGTTGCTAGAATGTAGTGCATGCGAGGATTTGAGCATTGTAGACTGTGGTTTTCGCTTGCTGTACAATTGTATTGATGATTTTGTTTGCAAGTTGTAACACTTGTTTGTGGACGATCAAACCAGTCTTTAGCCACTGTCTCTCTGCTCTCCTTTCACGTTTGGAGTCACGTGCTCGGGGGCCCACTGCTGGAAACCAAGGGGAGGGCGGACGAGTAGACACCTTGCGTCGGGTCGATGGGGCGTGGCGATCTAAGACGTCGAGGAGAAGCTTGAACTTCTCAGCTGCAGGAGAGGTCATGGACTGAAGACAGGACACCAAGTCAGCTCTGAAGGCTTCCAGGTCGATGGCAGCAACGTTGCGGGCCTCAACATACCGAGGAATGGAACGAGGAAGGGGGATATGCAGCTAGGCCAGGATGGAGTAAT
>CM031602.1:56488342-56513342 GCA_018398815.1 Conus ventricosus
ACTTTCAACAATATGTCTCAACAAAACATTAAAATCGTTTATCATGCATTTTAGAAAGTAAAACTATTCAACATTCCGCGTAAAGAAACGGAAAAAGTTTCCAGTTCCTTACATGTGTCAGAAGTGGCAGGATCTACTCATTCCCAGTGGAACAAAGATATTTAAGGTATTATTCAGAAGGACCACATCACAATCTGTGTTACTGACTTTTTCAACCGGCACTGTACTCGCTGTGTTTTCTTCTAAACGTCACGATCGTACGGACTCGTTGTCACGTGCTCAGCCTTGGGTAGAAAACAACCGGTATGCGCCGTCACGGTGATTCCCTTTCCCCAGTTGGGGGACACGTACATAGAGTTTATTTTGGACAGGCCGAGTTCCTATCTTGTTCCACTAGGGTCATTGTCACTGAACCTTATGGTGTTATCGCTTGCCATCTGATGAGGAGGTAATTAAAAACTACGTAGCAAGTTTACCTTCACGCCTGCGTTCTTAAATGGTGAGGTGTTTTTAATTTTTTCTTTGGTCTCTCACGCTAGTCGAAAAGTCCCTTCCAATGAAAATGGTGGTTTTCTGTAGTTTACGTTTAGCTTGAGGATGTCCAATCTTCTGCTTTGTTAAAAGAAACCACACCGTGCAATCAAGATAGAGTCCGGCCTATTGTTCTTCGTTGCACCCTATCAAAATTAACCATCTGAGACAAGTGTAATCAGTGGAAAAGGTCCTTAAAACATTTTCGCATCCTCAGGGGAGTCTCTGTTTTCCCGACGTTTTGAGTCCTATAGAAGGGTGTGGTTGTTCCGCTTGGATCTTCCTCAAGGTCTGTTCGGTGTTCTTCTCAATGCTTCTTCCCATCTTCTTGGTTCAAGTTTCTTGAGTTCTGCCTTGTTAGGAATGGATGACCTCCGCCCGTAGCCCTTTCAGCTCCGGACTGCATGGCAGCGTAATCCTCCGAAGGGCATGCATATCTCCGTCTGACCTTCGTCGAGATGCACTTCGCGTCCAAAATTATATTCCATAGAGTTCAGCTTGCCATGACTGTCAAACAGCGAAGGTACCCTGTCCGTCGTCGAGGTTGGCCAGGTTTCTCCATACGGGGCCATGCTGCTGCTGCTCCTGAACTGAGCGTTGGTCAGTCGGGTCTGCCTGGTGCTGTCTCTGAGTCTGGGGGGGTTAGGACTGGGTTGCTCGCCTATTCCCACATCGATGTAATAAACTCCCCCAGAAACAAATAGGAGAGGAGCAGTCCTAACACAGCACCGTCACCTATTACACGTTAGTATCAACATGGCGACATGCATCGCTGACTTCTGTCTTGCCCGTGTCAACATTGAAACGTTGGTACATGGCAAAAAAACAGCCACAATGTTGCCCGGAAAATCCAACCAGTTCCCGTTGTGGCATTGTACTTTACAATGTCTGGCCACAACTTATGACCTGTCACTTTTGTTTAATTAATATACCTGTCTAATTGTCAGGAGCTCTCGACGCGTGACTTTACGGTGGAACACCAGGCTCAAGCCCCGAGAGAAAGAGAGAGAGGAGAGAGATGAGGGGCGAGAGAGAGATACGATTCTCTAGACACTGTAATGTGACGTCAGCCTCACATCAAGGAATGTGACGCTCCATCACATGATATGTTAGTGAATATGAATCATTTCCCAGGCCACTACTAAGAATGAAAGAAATATTCATGGGGCTTGACTAGTTGTAAGCGAGCGTCCCCCTAAAGTATTGGGAGTATGGACTCATTCAAGACAACAAATGTGGGTTTATTGGGTGTAAAAGTGACCACTGAGAGATAGGTTAACAAGGGATCGGGTACGGTGCTGGTCATGTGTTTTGAAAACCACTGAGTATGCAACTCACTAGGTGGTGGGAGGGAAATAAGAATCAGTTGTAACTCAGCAGATGGCCTAGAGACTTCGAACCTGTTCTGGACGATGGTTCCTTGCTGCTGTCCAGTCATTAACCAGCAGGGAGCGATAGATAGTTGGGGGAAATCTACAGGGGAAAAATTAAAGAAATAGAGAAAGAAAGAAATCATATGTTGAATTAAGAAGAAGGTTACGTACTCGATCCGTATTCGTGTTGCAGCCCTTTCACCTTTTACCCTTTCACCTTACCTTTCACGCGTGAGGGTGGTTGATGATGGCCATGGTGTGGGGAATACCCCGGTAGCAAGCCCCAGGAATTATGGACTGCCTACGGGAGAGGGTCGGATATCGTCATCTCTCCAGGGAAAGGGGAGGAAAGAAAAGAAGACGAGGGAGAGAGATGGAACTCATCTCTCCAGTGACAAGGAAGAGTCGAGGGAGGAGAGGAGTCGGAGTCATATCTCCCAGGGAAGGGGAGAAATGAGGGGGCAGATGTGTTCTGAGTGTGACAGGGAATCCTGAAAGGATGAGGCGAGTTCGTAATTCGGATGCAAGGCATAGCATCAAGGTGTGAGAGAACTATTTATTTTCCTGGTCGGATTTGGTGGGCCATTGTTGTGGTGACAGGACCGTAGACTTTATGAAGTCGTGGAGTGATGTTAGTTTGCCTCTCAGTGAAAAAGAGTGCTACATGTATAAAATCTGTTTACTAAATTGTTTGAGTGATTTTTTAGTAATGTGTTTTCCCGATAGGAGCGGGGGAGAGAATAAAAAAACCATCGGTAGTAGTGCGCCTTTTGGTTGATTGGAAAAGATTGCGTGTGGTATGGAAGTAAATGCTGTCATGAATGCGCGTGGGCAAATGTGACTGTTTTTGTGGACAGTGGGTGACCCGGCTCAGTTTTCACCGACCGTAGACTGCCATTTTTTGCGTCCACTAGAAAAAAAAAAAGTAAAGAAAGATTTCTATTTTACCTCAGAGAAGGATTTCTATTTGTGCCCTTGGGGATTTAAAAAAAAAAAAAAGTTTTCTATTTGTACCCTCAAGGGTTGGAGGAAGAAAAAAAAAAAGGATAAGAATTTCTATTTGTACCCTCAAGCGAGTTTTGAGGGAAGGGAAAAATAAAAAGAAGTAAAGTTTAATTATTTTTTGTCGGATAATATTTGCAATTTTTTTTGTTTCTATTTCTTATGTGTGTTAAAGGTGGTTGAGATGTCCTTTTGGTTTGCTCTACTCTGTTAAGGTTTTTTTTTTGGTAGGATTTCCTTTTGACCCTTTCCCCCCCTCAGGACCGATGCCTCAACCTCTCTTGATCGTACCTTGGCAGCAAGGGGGCAGGGGCGGGGCCGTTGAGGAGTCGCTGTCCTTACCTAGAGTATTAAGATTTTTATGTCCCCCTTCCCAGGACTGCTAGCCCCAACCTCTTTCCTGCGTTAGCAGGGGGGCTATGGCGTTGGGGAGTCGGTAGTCCTGCCCTTCTCGTAAATATCTAGTTCGTTCCCTTTCCTATTGTTTCATTTTGTTTTTTCCCATTTGCCCCTCTGCGAGTGTGGGATCAAGCTTCACCTCCGGCACCGAATAGTGTAGGTGGTGGGTGGTGTTGATTTACCGCTCAGCCCAAATAAACTCTTTATCTTGTGATTATTTTTTTTTCTGTGGTGGTGCGAGGATTTTTCTTTGGAGTTTGGTGTGAATGTGCATTTATTTAATTGATTGTTTATCATTTTGCTTATTGCTGTAGTGTTTGTGTCATATTGTGAGTGATTTGTTTTTCCGTCGCAGTTTCAAGGGATGACTTTGAACCCACACTTAGGGTGTGCCCGAGGGCTTTCTTTTGGTTTCTCTTGTTTCATTTACTTTTTCTGATCCGGTGTATCCTTACATTTCCTTGTCACCCCTTTTTCAAAACCTCTTAATCCTCCTCAATAAGCTCCTATCTAGTTTTCTTATTCAAACTTTTCATCTGTTTATGGTAGTGGATTTCCGACTAGTTTGTGTTTTCTTTCCCCTCTTTTGAATTAGTTTGTGCTTCCATTTGTTTTCTGTAATTTATATTTCTTTTTTTGTTTAAGGCGGTAAGTTGTCTTTGTAATTTCTTGTGGAAATGTTTGTAAAAGGAAAGAAAGGACTGAACAACAAGATCATTTTAAGAACTTAAAACTTATAAAGAATTTATTGTTCAGAATCTTTATTGTGTTTTTTCCTTTATAGGGAAAAACTATTTTAGCAGTGTACTTCTTTTTTTTTTGTTAAATTCCATATAATTGATAGCTTGTTGCAAAGTACTGTAGGAAAATATACATTCCTTGGAATTTAATATCTTCCTGTTCTTAGGTAAGCTGGTTTTGTTTTACACGGAAATTGTATTCTTTATTTGTTATAATTTATAATTATCATTTTGTGTGAATTTACTGCGCCAATCATATATCGCCTTCTTATTTTATTCATACTTAGAAATTGTTTTGTTTATATCTGTTGGACGATTCTATGGAGGATTTTGATAAATATGTTCATCAAGCGGATCGCTAGGGGTTTTGCTGGAGAAAAAATTTACTAACTATGTGCAAGCACAATGCACAGAGAGGGCAGACAGGACTAAAGAGGTAGTGGAGAGACGAATATAGACTACAGAGGGGAAGATGAAGCTGAAGGATAAATAGATACAGAGGGCAAAGCTGAAAATTGAGAAAAAACAGAAGAGTTACAGAGGGAAGCTGGATGAAGCTGTAAAGAAGGAAAATAGACTCCAGAGGGAAAATTGATAAAGTTGAAGAAAAAAAGACTACAAGGGAAGCTGGGTATATGGAAGAAAATAGAATACAGAGGGAAAGCTTGTAAGATAAAGAACGTCAATTTTTAGTTGAGCTGGAGGCAGTTAGACGGAGAAACTAGAAGTAAATCGCGATGCCCTGAAATTTAAAAGATTACAGGCATCGATGAGAAGAGCGGGGGAGAACCTCCACCAGCTCCACCAGTCGGTTTTTTCTCAGCAAGCGCGCCCTCCAAACAAAAGCGGCTTATATTCCACTAGTTACCACCTTTCGAGGAAAAAAAAAAAAAACATAAAAAAAGGAAAAAAAAAAATAAGAAAAAAAAAAAAAAAAAAAAATCGGAGCAAATATGTATGACTAGATAGTTTTCCTTTCCGTTTGAAAGTCAGCACGTCTTGTGGTTGGCCAAAGGAAATGTGGACATTGTATATTGCGTCGTTGTTTTAGGGTAGCGCTTTGTCACTGTACCAACACACTCGCGCGGCGCACGAAACATAATTTAACTTGGGATCAGTTGGTGAATAGAAGAACCGCCTCACAAGATAAGTTCAATGTTCTGCGGATCCGGTTTTCACGAACGTTTCCGTTCTGTGCGCCCTGAAAAAGGGAGTGAATCGTATTCCGTGTTCTAATTCGTATGAGTCATTGTTTAGGCTCGATGGAGCGATTTATCAAAAAACGAACATAAACTTTTCAATCGCTGCGAGTTTCTCCTTCTGAGAGAACATACTTTTCCAGGCCGTGAGCAAAGATCTGGCCCACTTTCCTTTAATAAGTAAAGGCAATTTGAAAAGAGTTTTTGAGGGAAATGTGTCAGTGGATGTTCAGTATTGGTATGCGCTCACCCAGATTATGGGCGTGGCTTGGGAAAAGGAGAAGATTCTTTCAATCTGTGAGTCTCATGCGTCATGTACTATCCCATCAGGACTGGGGAAGTTACAGGAAAAGGAATTCGATGGGTCATTTCTGAGTCCTCGAGGTTATGGCGTATCCTAGGATCGCCACAGGAATCTTTCCGCGCGTTTCAAGTGACTTTCGTCATTTTCATGTTCTCACCGCCGGAGGAAAAGAAACGGCAGGAAAAGAAAAACAAGACCCGTTTTCTCCTCAGCAAACGTTCCGACGGTTCGTGGACAACGACCACCATGTAGACCTTTTGGGCAGAGTTCGTGGACCCAGATCAGAAGTTCACAAAATCAGTCCAGCTGCACGTATCAGTACATATGTGCGATGTTTTTTCTTTTGTGATGGCTATGTTCATTTGAGGAAGGAGAAAAATTGCCCTCCATTTCAAACCAAATGATTCAAAACCCGCATTCATTAGTCTCCACTGATTGTGAAAGGAAGCGCCTTTGTTTTGGCACCTCATGCAGCTGTTGATTGGAACTGGGGTTAAGGAAATCGGAGTTATCAATGGATTTGCGGGCTGCTGTTTTTTGCGAGGACACTGGGTGCACCACGCGGGTATGTTGTTCGGAAATCTTTCGTGCTTCTAATCTGTTTGTTCTAAACACTGTCCTAAATGTGTAGTGTCGGTTGGGTGGCAAGATTGAAAGTTTTCCGCTGGCGAAAAATTTCGCGTGTGCGTAACACTCACTACTCCGGTAGTTCGTACCGCCTGTGTCATTGATTTAACCAGTCTGCACGACGTGAGCTTGGGGCAATTTGCACAGGTTTGTCCTACTGTTCATGGGTGGAGGTACTGGAGGGATCGTTTGGTACCTTGTCTTTAGTGAGTAAGATACGTAGTTCAGACATCATAGAGCGGGGGGGAAATAGGCTAACAAAGCCGCCCGTAATGTCCTCATTATCTGGTATTGAACTCAGATTACCCAGATGATCTAAAAAGAAAGGCAGGGGGATAGATAGAAAGAAAAGACGAGACGCTGTGTGGACGACAATACTTGTCTGCTGATTCCGCTAATACAGACTGGTGTAAAGGATACTAAACTAACGGACAAACCAACGTACAGATACTGGAATCTGGGACTTTCTTACAGGTGTTTTCTTGCTACTGGACAGGGGGGGGGGAAAAACAAAACAAGTTGTCGTTCCAAAGACCAACTTTAGAGAAGACCAGACAGTGACTTACATTCGGCTGCTTGAGCATTGTTGCGCTGGGTTACTGTGGGATCAAAAAAAGAACATTCAATAGGAGAGTTCGTGTTTCTTGTTATTGGCCAGTGTTTGTCACAAAGGATAGTAACAGAATACTGCCGTTCATGTGTCATTCTGCCAAAACGACATTCAGATTGGTCGCCGTCCCATGTGCACCTGTGCACCAAAAATTGCCTCTCATTTCCGTCCCATTTCGGGAAGGTGGCTATTGAATCTTGTTGGGCCTTTACCACTGGTCTTCTTCGGGATATCTCTATAGCTTAACTTTGGTGGATACAGGCGACAAGGTATATCCAGAGCGATTCCACTGAAGAAATTGATACAGGGTCTGATCGGCCTGAAGCCATACTTGCGATTTTTTTCCAGTGTGGGGCTTTTTCTGACGAAAATTCTTCTGGATTGTGGGAACGCAAATGCATTTCCGATATCATGAGAGAAATTTACAGACTGTTGTCATCTCGTCCATTTCAAACCACGCCATTTCGCCCCAATCGAATGGCATGGTTGAAAAAGTTTCTATGGAAGTTTTTAAAGGTCCATGTTGGAGAAAGGTTTTATTGCACAGGCAGAACCCATGAATGGGATCGTTCATACCGGCTTTGCTTTTCGAATACAGGGAAATGCCCGACGATTTAAATGCTTGGGTTAGAATTTCGCCATGCGGTGCTTCTGTTTGGACGCTCACAAGGGGTCTTTGGATCTACTGATGACACAATGGACACGAAAAAGAGGACATACCTGACAGTGATAAACTGTTTGACCCATTAGTTTATGAACTGCATATTCGTTTGAAGTGGATGCATGTGTGCTTGCTAACAGTAGCTGACAGAAAAAACAATGTTTCAAGGTCTTGATGATATTAAAGCTAAGGTTCGTTCCTTCAGTGTAGGGGATTAAAGTCCGTGTACAACTCACTATGAACTTAACAAGCTTTCGTGTTATGTGGAAAGGGTCCTTTTTCAGGTGGGCGAAAAAATGTCTGCAGTTTTATTTATAAGATCAAAAATGGCAACAGAGAAGGTATTTTTCAATTGTGTACATGTTGAAGAAGTATGTTGGAAGTACTAATGTTGCCATCAACCAGTTCAGTTTGAGTGGGATTATGTCCTAGTGTCAGAAAATAATGTCAAATGACAGACATTATCGTGATGAATTTGTACCCCCAAAATGTGCCGTACAGGACAGATCAAAGGTTGTGGAATAATGCAAAAGTAGGAGTGTGAACATATACGTGCAGATGATGTTGTACACCTTCTACTCTGTCTGTCAAGAGGGGGAGAAACCTATGTTGATGTAGATTTTGTCGAAGGATTGGCGTCAAGTCAAAACGAACAGCTTCAAAGAAATTTGGAAAAGGACTTTAGGATGTGTTGACAGATACCCAGTTAGAGTTACTGGTATTGAACCCCTTTATATTCATAGTTAACTACTGAAATACCAGTGCGAACCAGACCATACCCCCACAATTTGCAAAAAAGAGAGGTTGTCGAGAGAGAATTCCAAGTATTGCTGGATTTTTAAGGTCATAGACCTTCTACATCTCAGTACAGATCACCGTTTGTTATTGGTGGTCAAAACCTGTTGGATCGGTTGCGTTTCTGCATCGATTACAGGAAATTAAATACGATCTCTGTGTTCGATGCCGGCCCATCCAGGACATTGAAGAATTCTGTGTCAGCTCTTCGAAGGGAAAACTATTTTGTGGAAAGTAGGAATTGACTAAACGGATACTGGCCGCTTCCAATGGCTGTAGCTGACGAGGAAAATAAGACAGCATTTCAAACACTTTTGGTCTTTTCAATGGACGAAAATGCATTTGGTTTACATAAATGCCACAGCTTCATTTTGCTTAGTATGATGCGAGCCTTGAAACTATGAATGTGGTGCCAGTCAGTTTTTTTGACGACATTTTGTTGGCCTGCAAAGTCATGGAGTTGACGCCTTTCTAACTAGCGAGATGTTTTGTCCAGGGACTAGAGGGTTTTTGGGTTGGACGCAAGACCATCCAAAATTCGGGCCGGTTTTCAAAACCTCGAGTTTTTGGGTCACACTATTTCAGGGGGGAAGGAAAAAATGATGCAGAGGGAAAGAATGTGGAAAAGATTTTAGCTTTACTTAACCACTACAAGAATCAGATCTGGTCACTCATCGGATTGTTTGTCTTACTTAGACGATATGTACCCCACGTTGCGTCCCTGACCGGCCACCTTTGACTGAACTGACGAAAGGGACAAAGAACAAAAGTTATTGTGTTGGTTATGAGTGCCAGAAGGCTTTGGAGTGGGTGTTCAGAACACCTCAATCCATTCCTGTTCTTTTGTTACCCTCCCTCCTCAGAAGAACTTTATTTTGAGAAACTGATGCCAGTTCCAAATGAATGGGGAGCGGTACTGTTTGAGGAAAAAAAAAAAAAGTTGCTTCGTTGTGTACATCCAGTGTGCAATTCGCCAGGTAAAGAAGTTCTCAAAGAAACAGGAGATAAATATTCCACTATTGAGAGAGAGCTGCTTGGTATTGTTTGGGATGTGAGAAGTGTAACCAGGTTCTTGACTGGAAGAAATGTTTCAGTTACCCCCCCAGACTGACCATAGGCACTGACGTTCTTGAATCACCAAAAGACTAAGAACTGCAGATTTTAAGATGAGTCTTTGGCTTGCAGGAATCCTGTTTACTGTTGAACAGTGCCTGGAACACAAAATGTCCATGGATTTGGTGTCACGTTGCATGGAAGATTCATGGAAAAAATGTAATGTTCTTCAATGGAAAGACTATTCCTGTTTTTGTTCTCTTCTTAATGATTAAGGTTGTGTGTGATCACTTTGACAGTGCTATGTAATGCTACGACGATTTAAATCAAGTGGTATTTATGCATATTTTGCTCGTTTGAAGTGCCTATCTGTTTTACAAGCAAAAAAAACTCATTGCATGTTGAAGTATTACATATCTATTCTTTGCTTTATTCTTTTCGTAAACAATGAAAAAAGCATCATGTACCTATTTATGTTAACTTGCGTGTGAAGATGAATATATGGTGTGATGAGGCAAATAAACCTTTAGAAATGTATAGACACATGTTTTGAGTTGTGCTTGCTATGAGACTAAACAAATTGTTTTCATTTGTCACGTCAACAATGGAAAGCATGTGGACTTGTCAATGGGATTTAAAGTTACATGTGGGATAAAAAAACTATGTTTAAATTATGTTTATTTGTTTACATGTTATTGCGATAATTTTACACTTTGAATTATCTCATTTTCATGTGGGGTTTTGAAAGGATATGATGTGCGGACAAAGATTAAGGGAAAATATGTGCGTACTTCCTTAATGTATGAACACAATTGTACTTTGAATTGTTAATATTCTAAGTGGTTTTATCCAAGTTAATTTGTGAAATGTATTTTGTGAGATGTGGTTGATCAATTTGAACTTTTTTTTTTAGAAGAATGACTGGAAAGTTTGAATATATGCTTTTTATGGTGGATCATGATGATGATTCTATACGTTGATTTATTACTTTGGTGGATTCATGTGTGATGGTTACACATTTTAAGATTCATGGCTCATGATGTGTTTATGAAGTTGTTATCCTTTTAAAAATTTTCTGGAGAAAATTTTTGCACCCAGGGATGGGGGTGGGTGTCATGTGAGTAGCTCACATCCTAAGGCATGTGACGCTCATCACATGTAGTTAGAGATATGAATCATTTCCCCATGCCACTAATAGAAAAGAAAGATTATTCTATGTGGGCTTGACTAGTGTGCGAGCGTCCCCAAAAATAATTGTGAGTTTGATCATATCAAGGAAAACAAACTGTGGTTATTGGGTGGAAAGTGACCACGAGTGATTGTTTAACTAGGAGCTGGTAAGGTGCTGGTCATTGTGTTTTGAACACTGAGTATGCATCACTAGGAGGGGGAGGAAAAGAATAGTTTTTTAACCCAAGCTGATGGCCTAGAGAATCGAACCTGTCAGGACGTGGTCCTTGATCGCTGCCAGTCATTACCAGGGTGAGCGATTGATAGTGGGGAAAAAGCTCAGGGAGAAAACTAAAAGAAAAGGGAAAGAAAAGAAATTCATATGTTGAATTAGAAGCAGGTTTACTTTACACGAACCTTATTCGGGTTCAGCCCTTCACCTTGTACCTTTCACCCTTCACCTTTTCACTCGTGAGGTGGTTGAAGATGCCATGGGGTGGGGCACCCACCGGTAGGCAAGCCCCAGGAATTATGGGACTACAGGGAGAGGAGTCGTGAAACTGTCTCTCTCCAGGGAAAGGAGAAGACGACGGGAGTGGAGTTGGAACTCATTTCTCCAGTGACAAGAAGAGTCGAGGTGAAGAGGAAGTCGGAAGTAATAGTCTCCAGGACGGGGTGAAATCGAGGGGGCGAGATGCTGTCTGAGAAGAGACAGGGATTCTGAAAGGATGAGGCGAGTCCGTAATTCGGAGCAGGCATTGATCAAGGTGTGTGAGAGAATCAGTATTTTCATGTTCTGGGGATTGTTGTGGGCAATGTTGTGTGAAGGCCGTGACTTCGTGACTTTATGAAGTCTTGAGGTGAGTTAGTGTGCCTCTGTGGAAGAAAGGAGGCTACATGTATAAAATCTGTTTATAAATTTTTGATGTGATTTAGTAAAAGTGTTTTACGAAGGAGAGGGGGGGAGCGAGAAGAAAAATAAAATTCGGTAGTGCGCCTGTTGGTTTTTGATTTGGTAAGATTGGTGTCGTATGGAGTAAATGCTGTCATGCAATGATCGCCCCCGTGTGCAAAAGTGACGTGTGACCAAAAACACACACAACAACACACACACACACACACAACACACACAACGCACACACGAGGGCCCGCGCACGGTCACAACAACACCAACTACACACACAACATTTCACACAAACACGCGCGCGCGCGCGCACAGAGAGAGAGAGGAGCTTGAAGAGAGAGAGGTGGAGAGAAGTGAGAGAGAGAGGAGAATACGAGTCACGAAACACACAACACCACAACACCAAACAACACTCACACACACGAGCGCGCGCGGTGCCAGCCCCATCTTCTCTCTCTCTCTCTTTCTGTCTTCTCTTCTCTCTTCTCTCTCTCTTCTCTTAACACACACACACTACACCCACACAGGAACTCTCGCGCGCGACGGCGCAGGCACAATGCATCACGTACATACACACACGCGCGCTGCGCAAGCGTGCACGCACACTGCACACGCACACGCACACACACACACACATCACACAACACACTCACACACACACCACACACACGCATGCAGCACGCACTACGTGTGCGAAACCATGTTACCAAGAACACAACAAATTTAAAGTGCATATGAGTGAAAATGAAATAATGGGAAGTAGAAAGGAAAGACTGTATGATTTCAAAAGTCAAACGCATATAAAGTTATTGCCAGTCTGCTGGTTGGATTTATGCCATTAAAACCATGAAATGAGTATGCCGTGCTTGGCACGTTCTTTGTTAACGTCATGCACGCAGTCGTTTCAGCTTTTTTAAGAGCCGGCACAAAGATTCTTGAAAATCGCACCTAGTCACTCATTGATGTTATAACAGATTTGCTAGATTGTCATAGCAGTTATACGAAAGCCCCATGGGTAGCGGTGTATCCAGATGGCAACACACTCCTGGTGTTCTGTCCTTGCGTGAAATGAGATCTTACTCAACAAAAACACTTATGATATGTCTAGTATACGGCATTCATCAAATAGGCCAGCTGACGTTGAATAGAATTGGGAGCGTTCTTGAACGGTTCTGTTTTTTCCCTGTTGCTTTATTGCAATATTTACACACTCCTGTCTATTAATTGCTAGCGTTAATTTATCGATTTCTTCGGCACGTAACTAAAAACTAACAAATATTATCACCTTAATTTCTGAAACAAAGTAGAGTTTGATAGTGAACAGTAAATTTTGTTCGTCACTATGCTTTAATTTTTTTTCTTTTTTCCCCATGTGTTTTGTTTGTTGTTTGCGCGCGTGCGTTGTAGTGTGTTGTTATGTTTTATTTTTGGCTTGCTGATGTGCATGCATTGTGTACTTGTGGAACGAAGTGAACTTCGACTTATCTAGAGGAAAGAGCTAGAATAATCTTTTTGCATTAGTTTTTTTTTGATAGGCCTACTGCTCTGTTTTAAAAGGCTTGGTCTTGGTTACAAATCAGAACAGATATCAACTGAGAATATCACTGTACTGCGATATCTAGGTAACCGATTTTGTTGACTGACACAGATCTTGAGAAGGGAGGTCAACAGAGTTTATTTTTCTTAGACAGCTAGACCTTTTCGGTTGTGCCGGGTGTGCACAGTGTTTTTTATTATGAAAATGCCCAAATTGCGGTGCCCATTAAACCCAAAAAGAAAGGTTTGTTGACCGTGAATCCAAAGGAAAACGCCGTGCCCGTTGAAGCAAAAGAAGAAAGCCGCGTGCCCGTTGAAGCAAAGAAAAGCTGTTGCCCGTTGAGGCCAAAGAAAAGCTGGGTTCATAGAGGCCAAGAAAAGTGCGCCCGATCAGAGGCAAAGAAAAGCTGTGCCTTTGAACAAAGAAAAGCTGTGCCTTTGAGGGGAAAGAAAGTGTGCTCATGAGGCCAAAGGAAAGAAACGTTGTGCCATTTAAGAAGAAAAGCTGTGCTCATTGAGGCCAAAGGAAAAACGCTGATGTGACCATTTCCATTTGAGCCAATGGGAAAAGCTGTGTCCATTGAGGCCACCAGGAAGCCTCACGTCATATCGTTTTTCTGGCCACGTCCATTATCATGTGACAACGCTGTATTACTTATGCAAGTGGCAAGTTCAATGCGTTGCTGCGTTTGTCATTTAACTGCTAAAAATCCAGGCAATGCAGAAGAAAGAAAGGGAAGATGGGTAGAAAAAGAGCGGAAGTGTAGATATGTAAATTGTTAATAACATTTTTGTGTGCGTGGACATGTGTGTGTTTCATACTCTGCCTTCTATATCGCCATCCTGACACCTCACAGTATACGTGGAACCCCAGTGTCCTATATAAAGCATGATTTATTTCCAAGCCACAGATCTTTACTGTCGTTACTTGTACAGATATTTGTTTCCAGATTTGACAGTAATAAGAAATTATCACTTGCCTATTGCTCCCAGAAGGGAAGCTACGTTGAGTATGCAATTGGCGCGCACAGCGTTGCAGACAATTGGACGCTGGCGTTCGCAGGCAGCAGATGTATGAGCATGTGTTGGTACATGAATAAATGATAACGTAAGCATTAGCGAGTTAGACCAGTGTGCAAAGTACACAAGAAATTGCAGGTGAGTGGCAGCCTTTTTCATTCATGTGTAGATCTTAGTCGAACATCTTTGCAGCATAAAAAGTGGTGTATAACTTCATTGAATTGATTCGGTGTAATAGCTTCCCCGTGAGAAGCCTTAACTGCAAGCTCATCGTTTTCATCAGAAGGAGCACAAAAAAGAGCCTGTGTTGCATGCATCCTATGACAACACAGTTTGGCGTATAGTTCATAATTTCCGCCTATGTGCGGCTGTATTTCAATTCGCGTGTGTGCGTTTTACAACTATCCAGTTCGCCTGTGTGCGATACACAACTATCCTGTTTGCCTGTGTGCGATATACAACTATCCTGGTCGCCTGTGTGCGATACACAACCATCCTGTTTGCCTGTGTGCGATATACAACTATCCTGTTCGCCTGTGTGCGATACACAACTATCCTGTTCGCCTGTGTGCGATTTGACAGTACCATTCCGCCTGTGTGCGGTACATGAGGTATAACCCTAGCTGATCATGGCCACTCATTCTGGGGCACAGGACCAAGAGGAGGTCACAATTATTCATAAAGAGGATAAAGTCGAGAGACTTGATGCACGCATCAGTCGAATTGATGACAGATTTTTCTAAACTGGAAGAGGCTGCTCATAAGCAGTTGACTGCCAAAAACTCAGACAAAGACCCGGCTGTTGCCGTACACGGCCATTTCCCAGGCACCGAGTGGCACGAAGAGACGGGCGCGATTCTCTCCTGATAAGGAAGGAGAGGAAACTTGGTCAGGGTGCGACTGCTAAGAGTACAGGCGCACGAAAGGTAAACAGCCGGTTATGAAAATTGCTAATGCCACTCTGAGCAATGAGGTCTCTGATTCATCGTCAGATGGAGAAATTCATGATGATGCTGAAGATGCTTCCCTTGAGTGTCAAGATGATGACTTGAAGAGGGAGAGAGAAAAAGACTCAGACACCAAAGAGGAAACAGCTGACAAAGTGGCTGACTCAATGGCTGAGATCATCAATAAAAGATTTGCACAGGGGCTTTCTAACACAAAACTTAAAGAAAGGATTGACAAATATCAACGCCCAGGCAACTGCCCCAAGCTATAAGTGCCAAAAGTGAATACAGCAACCTGGAAGGATTTACCGGCAACTGTCAAACAGGCTGATGTTAAGATGGCCTCAGTGCAGAGAGCCATTGTCAAAGCCACAGCGGCACTGGCACAGAGCACTCAGGCTATACACAAAGCATATAGGAAGAAGAAGTTGACTGATGCAGACATCAAAGCCTCTGTCACTGATCAGAACACTGATGCTCTGGCTTTGTTGGATCATGCATGTCACGAGCTGTCAGTAAAACGCAGACAGGCCCTGCACCCCCATCTCCCCAGACACTTGACAGGGTTGTGCAGTGCGAGTGTCCCCATTACTAGTCAGCTTTTGGAGACAATCTGACCGCCTCCATCAAGGAGATCAAAGAGCTGGACAGGCTGTCACGTGGCACAGGGCCCAGTCGTCATCAGTCGAATTATGACAACAGACAACGCAACAGCCCATGGCAGAAAGGCAGAAAGAAAAACGTCCTTTGTTTATGCCAGAGACAACTTTACGGCCATCAAATGAAGTTCCATCGAAACAGGAACACAATACAGTTCTACCAGAAGAAAGCCTAGAATCTGTGTCACTCTTGGATGGCCAGATGAGACACACTGTCCCTCCCATCTGCTGGATGAAATGAGACAGGAGGCTTTAATTTTTCAAGGTGGCAGGCTTACACAAAGACCCTGAAACTTTAGAAACAATACTAGGTGTGAGCTTTCAATTTGATTGTGACATCGGCTAAATCAGACAGGTTAAATGCATCAGAAAAAAGAACGTTACTGACGAAGAAATAAAGAAACTTAGCCCAAGAGGTGCGATTTCAAAGTGTCAGGCTGATGCAGAGCAGATTGTGTCACTGGCATTTTGTTCTTCCAAAGAAAGATGGAACTCATAGAATGATTCTGAACTTAAAGAAACGAAACGAGGATATCGCTTATTATCACTTCAAAATGGAAACCTTGCATACTGCACTAAAAACTAGTGACTTCAAACTGCTTCATGGCGTCAATTGATGTGAAGGATGCAAACTTGTACTGCTCAGTATGTAAAAAAGGAAACACAGGCGATTTCTCAGATTTGAGTGGGATGGCCAGCTTTGGCAGTTTAACTGTCTGCCTAATGGACTGGCACTTGCACCATGTAAATTCACCAAACTGTTAAAACCTGTGTTTGAGAGAGCAAGGCCATCTTTCTTCAGTATTTGCGGATGATTCACTTTTGCTTGCAGAGATGAGAATGTCATGCGCCTCTTATATATTTAACACAGTGAAACTTCTGATGTCTCTGGGATTTATCATCCATCCCCAAAAAAAAGTACTAGAACCCACACGTCACATTCAGTATCTGGGAGTTATCATTGACTCTTGAGTCATAGTAGGCTTCCTTCAGTTTCGGAAGACTATGGAATTGCGCTCTAAGTGTCTACTCTGGTACAGCGAAAGGTGTGGCTGGCCAGTCCGACGCGGAATGACAGTCCCTGTGGCAGAGGGCACAGATGAAGTCTGACACTGGTCTGTCTGTCTGGGCTGCAGCCTTTCTTCTCATTCTCTTTTCCCCGTGCTGCTGAGCGAGTGTCTCTTCGAACTTGGAGAGACCTTTCTGCACAGACTGTCTCCAGGCTGACCGTTCGAGGGCTGTTGCTTCCCAGTTGTTCTGGTCGATGTTCAAGGCTTTTGCACACGTCTTTGAATCGCAGCTGTGGTCTGCCTATGGGACGTTTTCCCTGCACATGTTCTCCATAGAGGAGGTCTTTAGGGATCCGTCCGTCGTCCATGCCCATGACATGGCTGAACCAGCACATACGTCTCTGTTTCAGCAGCGTGTACATGCTGGTGCATCCGGCTCTTTCCAGAACAGTGTTGTTTGGGACCTTGTCCTGCCAGGTCATGCTTAGAATGCGTCGGAGGCTACGCATATGAAAAGCATTGATCTTTCGCTCTTGTCAGGCACACAAAGTCCAGGACTCGCTGCCATACAGGAGGGTGCTCACAATGCAGGCTCTGTAGATCTGGATCTTCGTGTGCTCAGTCAGCTTGCTGTTGTTCCATGCTTTCTTGGTCAGTCTGGTCATGGTGGTACCTGCCTTGCCGATGCGCCTGTTGAGCTCTGCTCAAGTGAAAGGTTTCTGAGATAGTTGAGCCCAGATAAACGAAGTCATGGACGACATCCAGTTCATGTTCATTGATGCTGATGACTGGGGGAGAGTCAACATCATGTCCCATGACCTGTGTTTTCTTCAAGCCAATGGTAATCCCAAGTCTTGGCAGGCATTGCTGAAGCAAGTCATGAGCGGCTGTAGGTCCTCGGCTGAGTGGGCAGTTACTGCTGCGTCGTCTGCAAAGAGGAAGTCACGCAGGCACCTCAGCTTACTTAGTCTTGGCTCTTAGTCTGGAGATGTTGAAGAGCTTTCTGTCTGTCCTGGTTCGGAGGTAGATACCTTCAGCTGCAGGACCAATGCGTGTTTCAGCATCACAGCAAAGAAGATTCCAACAGGGGTGGGAGCCAGGACGCAACCCTGTTTCACTCTGCTCTGTATGCTGAAGGCAGCTGATGTTGAGCCGTCAAAGCTGACGGTGCCTTTCTTGTCTTCGTGGAAGGATCTGATGATGCTGAGAAGTTTGGGTGGACATCCAATCTTGGAGAGGATCTTGAAGAGGCCATCCTGCTGACCAGATCGGAAGCCTTTGTGAGGTCTATGAAGGCAATGAAGAGTGGTTGCCTTTGCTCCCTACATTTCTTTGAAGTTGTTTAAGGGAGAAGATCATATCTATAGTGGATCTGTTGGCACGAAAACTGCACTGCGATTCAAGATAAACTTGCTCTGCAAGTACTTGGAGCCTCTTCAGTACTACTCGTGCAAAGACTTTCCCAACGATACTAAGGAGGGATATGCTGCGATAATTATTGCAATCGCTTCTGTCACCTTGTTTTTGTACAGTGTGATGACGTTAGCATCCCTCATGTCTTGTGGTACTTCGCCTTCACTCCAACAGAGGCAGAGGATTTCATTGCAACTCGGTGATGAGTGTCTCTTTACAGCACTCAGTACTTTGGCGGGAATACCATCTTTCCCTGGTGCCTTGCCAGAGGCAAGAAAGTCCAGGGCTTCGTTGAGTTTCGTCTGTGGTTGGTTCTCTGTCAAGCTTTTCCAGCTCTGGTAGGCGCTCTGTGGCATTCAGGGCGTCTTCTGTGGACTACAATTTTCCCCTGCATATAGCTCAGTGAAGTGCTCCATTGTTGTTCTCTGTCCTGAATCACCTCCCCTGTAGCTGATTTCAAAGGGGCAGTTTTCTTTTGCGTTGGGCCCAATGCTGCTTGATGCCGTCATACATCGCCTTAATGTTGCCTGTGTCAGCTGCGATCTGAATCTGGGGAGCAGAGCTTAAGCCAATAATCGTTGGCGCATTGCCTGGCACACTGCGAACTTTGCTGTGAGCAGCACGGAGAACCTGGAGGTTCTGCTCACTAGGATTGATTTTGTATGCTGTCAGGGCGTTTCTCTTGGCCTCGATGATGGTGTCATTTCTTCTAAATGGGCTTTGACCAATCAGCTGACTTGCTGGTCTTTTTGCCAAAGGTGGACATGGCAGCGTTGTAGAACAGCATCTCTGAAGTGTTCCCATCGGTCTTGGGCATTTACAATGGGTGGGCCAGGGAGAGAATCCTCCAACACGCACGCGAACTCCTCCACTTTTCTTTGATCGCGTGTTTTGCTGGAGATGATGCGAGGCCGGCTCTCCTTTCTCATATTGTGCAGTCTCTTTGCGCGGAGCTTCACTTTGCTGCACACCGAAGAGTGGTCAGTGTCACAATCGGAGCTCTGGTAGCTGCGAGTGATCTTGATGCTGGAAAGGTCGACACGTCTCGTGAGGATCAGATCGAGCTGATGGATGCGTGGGTGTCTCCAGGAGACTCGATGCTGAGGCTTCGTGTTGAAGAAGGTGTTGCTGACACACGACCCATGATTGACAGCAGAGCTCTAGCAGGCGCTGGCCATTCTCGTTCATTTTCCCAGTGCCGAACTAACCCAGCAGGTGGGCCAGGAGTTGTGATCGAAACCTACTCTGGCGTTGGGAAATCGCCTGTGATGAACAGTAATTCTCTGTCAGGAATTCTCCTTTATAGCAGCACTGAGGTCGTCATAAAACTTGTCTTTTGCTTCTGCTGTGGATGCCAAAGTTGGTGCGAAGGCACTACTTAGACTGACTGGTCCGATGATGTTTGGAGTTGGATAGACAGGATTCGTTCTGTACCTTCTACTGGTGGGGATATGGACTCCAATAATCTGTTTCTGACTGCGAATCCCGCGCCGTGTTCTCTGACCTTGTCAGATGGTTTGCCCTGCCAGAACAGGGTGAAGTCTCTCCTCACAGATCTGTTTCTGGGAGCCTGGTTTCTTGAAGGGCTACAATGTCCATCTGCAGTTGCTCAGTTCTCTGTCGATGACGGCTGTCTTGTGAACATCGTTTACTTCCTGCAGGTCATAAGAAAAGCTGGTGTCATTGTCCTTACGTTCCACGTACCCAATTTCAGGGCAGAAGTTTTCATTTTCTGTTGCCTGGTGCACAGTTATCGATCCGCTTGTCGGTTTTCACCCTAAACCCACGCATGCAGTGAGACTTACAGACCGTGGTGGGGCGAGAACCTTAGTGGCTGGGGACTGCCCAGCTTAAGGCGGGCAGTAGCTGCCCAGTGAGATGCGATCACCTCTCCCACTGTCGGAAGCAGCCCTGGCGTCCGACTCTAAGCCAATTGAGTATGCAGACTTATAACCGGTAAACTGCTACTTGCCGTGTCGCAAAGCAAAGCTGAGTGACCTCTCCAGAGCGCAAAGCTGGGTAAGTAAGCATCAAGGCAAGCTGTTAGCCATGCAGCAGACCTCCCCCCTCCCCTCCCTCTCACGTCGCTGGAATGGGTCCATTGGAAAGGCAAACGCCGATACACATGGTTCCAGAGCCGTCGCAGGAGTTGCCAGAACGTTGCTGTATACAGCCTCGGACTGTCTTGGGGACTCCAACACTGGATTTTTCCTCAGGGTTTACTCCTGAAGCCTTTCCTAAGAGTGGGTATAGCCAGAAGGCAGCAGAGGTTTGAGGTCAGAGTTTTCCTTCTCTTAGATGGGCTGTCTTCCCAGACTAATGAGCCCCATCTGCCCAAGAAGGGTGTTAGCCCTAGCAAACCCATTTAACCTCCGGGTTAGTCTGACCTCTTCCCTTCGACCTGTGCAGCTTGGGTGGCCCTACCAGGAGCATACAGCCCCCGCTGGCATAGCTCTCTGGTCATAGAGGTACAAAAGCTCCCACACCATGACAAGGAGTAGACCGTGTGGAAGCTCTTGAGTCAATGGCAGTAACTTTTTGTTGTTGTTTTGTTTTTGTTTTGTTGCTATCCCAACCTCTGCGCCACCTCAGAGGCAGTGTACCCACACCATTCATTCCGACACCCCATCCACAGCCACAGCCCGGTCGGCCCCGCCGCAGCCCCGGCACCAGCAATCCACAGGGAGCAGTCAATGTCAAGTTGTTAAGAGGCAACCCACCGGAGGAGACACTGCACTACTGCTGAGTCACTTCGGTGGTGTTCAGTGGCGCCTGTTCTGATCTAACATACGCAGGACACCACCTACTAAGCCCCCTACTGACGACAATAATTGCTTAGTCGTGGAGCCGGCGTGAGTGAGCTCTCCCTCCGGAGGGCGCCACCACGTCCGTCCAACGACAGCCCCCATGGACTCACCGATACCGGTGACCCCGATGGAACCATACCAAGGCCACAGACTTGGAGAGGACATCGAAATTGAGGTCACCATGAGAGCACGGCATGAAGGGCCACAGAATTTGAGACATTTTTTTTTTTGTAATGCTGATCAATGAGAATGATGATGATTAAGATGATGCTACGGATTTCCATTTCGGTCTGAGACTACATGACAGGCTGTACTCTACGCTTCCTTTCATAATATATCCCAGCGTCAACCAGGCCTGAGAGATATAGGCACCTGCAGTGTTGGTCAGGAAATTTGAGCAACACTCTCAGAAACGCATCCATTAAGTGGATGAAACTCGACTGTGTGGTCCCAGTCTTCCCAACTGAGTCCGCAGCAAACTCAACTCTGGGTAGGAGCCGGTCGGGGCAGAAAATCCCACATGACTTCTGATGGGATTCGAACCCACGACCTGCCAGCCGGGATTCCGCGACGCTAACCACTTCGCCACGGCGGCTGGTTCAATGGCAGTAACTTTAAACCTGAGAGAGTAGAAGAGATGGTTTCTCTTGCCTGTCAGCTGTCAAGAAAGATGCAGTAAGTATCAGGGAAGTGGCGAGGGTGACTGGGAAGATAGTGGCTTCCTTTCCGGCAGTGATGTATGGGCCACTTCATTATAGACAGTTGGAAAAAAGAGATATGTTGCTAAATTCAGGGAATTTTGACAGACGCATGACATTGTCGCCTCTTGCCAAAAGAGATCTGAATTGATAGATCAACAATATTGAGACTGCTTATAATGTTATTCGCCAGACATCCTGATGTCACCCTGACCTCAGATGCATCAAAAACTGGATGGGGTTGTGCATGTGAACAGTCAAAATCTGGGGGAGAATGGCTTCCAGAAGAAAAAGAATTTCACATCAACTATCTAGACCTTAAGGCAGCATTTTTTGCTTTAAAATGTTTCCTAAATCAGGTTTGTGGGCGACATGCCCTTATCATGACAGACAACACAACTGTTTTGCATGTATCAATCATATGGGAACAAGTCATTCTGATCCATTTAATTTGATGATACAGATGATATAGAACTGGTGCATTGACAATTATGTATGGCTGAGTACTTCTCATATTCAAGGTGAGGAAAACACAGCAGCAGATGAGGAGTCGAGGAAAACTAACCTGGATGCAGAATGGAAGCTGAACACAGAAGAGCTTCACAAAGCATTGATATAATTAATAATAATAATAATGAATATTTCTATAGCGCAAATCCTAGATTAGCTCTAAGCGCTTTACAATACAAGGACTAACGAAAACACGCACGCACACACACACACACACACACACACAACGCACGCACGCACGCACGCACGCACGCACGCACGCACGCACGCACGCACGCACGCACGCACACACACACACACACACACACACACACACACACACACACGCACAAACCGCATACTCAGGCACGGGGAAGCAGATACGCACAGCACACACGGGAAAGCAGACACGAACAACCACCCACGCACACCTTCGCACACACGCACTAACACAAACTGACATCTGTGTATGACCGGGACTATCGAATTATCAGCCGAAATAGACGGTAAAAAGATGAGTTTTTAGTTTCGTTTAAAAAACTGGAAAAGAGTCACAGTGTCTGATGTCGTGTGGAAGAGAATTCCAAGTTTTAGGAGCCAGGAAGGAGAAGGAACGATCCCCCTTTCTTTTGCATTTGAACCTGGGAGGAACCAGGAGCAACGAGTCAGAAGACGAGTGAAGGGTTCTAGCTGGGCAGTATGAGTTTAGAAGGTCAGGCAGATAGGCTGGAGTTCCAGATTCCAGATTTAACAGCATTGAAACAGAGGCATGCGATTATTTACACTCAATTAACAGAGGAATCCTCATATTGATCTCTTTGCCTCCAGGTTAAATAACCAAACGCAGCGCTATATTTCTTACAGACCTGACCCAAGCGCCTATGCAGTAGACGCATTTTCCCTCCTTTGGAGTAACCTTGACTTTAATGCCTTTCCTCCTTTTAGCACAATCACGGGAGTGTTGGGGAAGGTGAAGAGAGAGCGAGCGATGGGGGTAGTGGTGGTGCCCTGCTGGCCAACACAAGTCTGGTGGCCTCTGCTGACACAGCTGCTGACACAAGACCCAGTACTTCTACCAACACGAGACACCATCCTCTTCCTCCCCACGCAGGAAGGGAGAACCCACCCCCCTTTTTTTCCCCACCTTCAACGGATCGTATACAAAGTATTCGTGAGCGGCACAGGAGAGGATTTCCAACCAGGCAGCAACACTAACCGTCAGTTCTTGGAGCCCACACTGTGTTGCAGTGTACAACACCTACATTGCCAAGTGGAGGCAATACACTGTGAAAAACAGTATCCCACGTCATGTGCCGGACATTGTGCAGGCATCAAACTTTCCTGTCGAACGTTTTAGCGCTGGAGCAAGCCACAGTGCTATAAACTCTGCGCGCTGCGCTTTGTCCGCCTACCTGCCATTAGTGAATGGATTTTAAGTGGGCAGTCCCCCAGTTGTTTGCAAACTTGTGAAAGGGGCATTTGAAAATAGGCCTTCTTTACCCAAATATAAGGACACTTGTGATGTAAATAATGTACTTATTTTTTTCAGATCGCTTATCTCCAATCAATCGGTTGACTTTGAAAGAACTGACATTGAAAACTTGCATGTTGTTAGCTTTAGTTACAGGAGAGAGATCATGCTTTACACTCTTTGAAAACAAAGGATGTAAAGATGTTTGATTGTAAATGTGTGTTACAATTTTCATGTGTACGGAAAACAACAAAGCCAAGTAAGCGTACTGATCCAGAAGAGATTAGAGCATTTGCAAAGAATGAAAATCTGTGCTCGGTGAAATACTTGAAACAATATATTAGTACAATTATGGATCTCAGAGACAGTCACCAACAGAGCACTATTCATCAGTCACACCAAACCTCACGCGCCTATGGCTAAGCAGACATTCGCGAAACGGGTGAAAGGTGCTAGTGCGCTCTGGCTTGACACAAAGAAGTAGCTCTGGCTTGACACAAAGAAGTAGCTCTGGCTTGACACAAAGAAGTAGCTCTGGCTTGACACAAAGAAGTAGCTCTGGCTGGCTTGACACAAAGAAGTACTTAGCACACTCAACCAGGGCTGCAAGATGCAGTGCAGCCACCCAAGCCAGAGTTTCGCAGAAAACAATATTGAAAGCAGCGGGCTGGACAAATAACAAGACATTCTCTAACCACTATAAGAGATAAAGCAGTACCAGTTTCAGCCAGAAGGTGCTTGATGGCTATGTGAACTGTGAATGAAATGAACGATCATTGTAAATGAATGTGTTCCTTGGCATTGGATGTCTGGCCTATGATGTTTAAGTTGGCCACTATCCTTACTTTCTTTGAAGTCTCAACGTAGCTTCCTGTCTGGGACCAATAGGCGGGTGATAATTAGAACATTAAACCAGACTTACTCTAGGAGGTTGCAGTTTAACTGAAATTATTACGAGCCTATTGTGGAGGAAGAAGTTATGTCCCTCTCAGTTAGTGTTCATAGTAATTTTACTGTCCCTCCCTAAACGTGTATGTCGAGTGGCCATACAGCTCTGATATTTGCCTTCAACGCTGTGTGCGCCAACACTCAACGTAACTTCTCCTTCCTCCACAATAGGCTCGTAATAATTTCAATTGAACTGCAACCTCCTAGCGTAGGTCTAGTTTAATTTTTTAAAGTTAATGTTAAAAAGACGTCGAAAAAGTGGTACAGAAGCCTATCCTCGGCTAGAGACCAAGCTCTAAGCGTTTACACAACGGGCTGCCTACCTGGGTAGGGCCGACTGAAGGGCTGCCAGCTGGCGCTTCATTTAGTCGTTTCCCGTGTCATCCAGTCAATATCATTCAATATCGTTTACTCAATTTCCTTACTTCCTTCGTTCTTTCCATTTCCCACGCAAGGTGCATGCTATGTGCAACGTGTCATCCATACCAATGGTCAAACTGGCCTTCTCTTCCGAAAGTTGGTGATGGAATTTACGTGTGTGCAAGAGGTTATGTGTGCGTTCACACACACAACCTCGGTTTATAGTCTCATTCGAAGGACTGTATGGGAAATAGAGTCAGAACCAATGTTTACT
>CM031602.1:56518342-56525842 GCA_018398815.1 Conus ventricosus
TCAGCTCAAAGATTAGACTGATGCGATCCTTAGTCATGGCGATATTCTTATATGCTTGTGAGTCATGGACGTTGAAATCAGACCTTGAGAAAAAGATCCAAACAATGGAAATGAGGTGCTTCAGACGACTCCTTGGCATCTCATACAGAGATCACATCAGCAATATGGAAGTTAAAAAGCGCATCGAGAATGAAATTGGTCCATATGTCGATCTCCTAACCTCAGTAAAAAGACGCAAATTGAAATGGTATGGACACATCATACGATCGACAGGCCTTGCCAAGACAGTCATGCAGGGCACAGTACCAGGACAAAGGCGAAGAGGTCGACAAAGGAAAAGATGGGAGGATAACATCACGGAGTGGACAGGCCTGCGGCTGAAAAATACATTACGGAGGGCAGAGAACAGAGAGGAATGGAGAAGGATGGTTGTCACTGCTTCAGGGGTCCCCCCACGGCCCGACGTCTAAGGGATCAAGTCAAGTCAAAAGTCAATCTTCTCTTATGACTTGTGTAAAGATATTCACACACTTGGGCTACACACCCATAACTCTCTCACTCACACACACAGGCAACCACACACACACACACACACACACACACACACACACACACAACACACACACACACACACACACACACACACAACACACACACACACACACACTGACGGGACTGACTGAAACCATTTACTGTAGATTAACATAGTTTTTGTACTGACATTTTAAAAAGAAAAACCTTAATAAATTATTGAGATAACGAAAATAATACAAAATAACATCTGAAAGACATAAAGTTATAAAGGAAAATTAACAGGGGAAACATTTAACATTTGTAAGTAACATAATAAATATAAAAAAAAATTGTAACAATAAAGCAAATTACATCTTAACTGTACTGAAAATCACATCTCTCTCTCTCTCTCTCTCTCTCTCTCTCTCTCTCTCTCTCTCTCTCTCTCTCTCTCTCTCTCTCTCTCTCACTCTCTCTCTCGCTCTCTCATTTAAAAAAAAACAAAAAAAAAAAACCAACAACATAACAACACACACACACACACACATACAAAACACACACAACACACACAACACACACACACACACACACACACACACACACACACACACATCACACACACTCACACACTCACACACACCACACACACACACACACACACACACAACCACACACACAACACAACACACACACACACACACACAACACACACACACAGAGATTCACACACACACACACACACACACACACAACAAAACACCACACACACACACACACACACACACACACACAACACACACACACACACACACACACACAACCACGCTTCCCTTCCCCCTACTCACGTGTGTGCGAGCACGCACATTTATTCACTCAAGACAAAAACCAAAAACTCTCTCTCTCTCTCGCACGCACGCGCGCGCGCGCGCGCCGCGCACACACACACACACACACACACAACACACACACACACACACACACACACACACACAAATACAAAGTCCCTCCCCTACACTCATTCAAAACATATACACACAAAAACCGTATAGACGTACGCACAACATGCACTCACATATAAACAAAACCAAGTTCTCCCCCCCCCCTTTTCTCTCTCTCTTATCTCTCTCTGTCTAACGCGCGCACAACTATGCAAAAATTTCGTAAATGGAATAATGCGACCTAGTACACGTGAGAGTCGGACAGCTATGTCATGTAACAATTCTTTGCTCTACGTGTACATCAGCCCACTAAACCAAGAAACAAAACATTATTAAATTATAAAAAAAAAAAAAAAAAAAAAAAAAAACGTTAGAAAAATCTGCCAAGTGGATGAGACTTGATCAGATTTACAGCCAAATTGGCTAGACTCCACCCATTTTCTGGGTTGGGACAAAAACACTATGCAATGTTAAAGGTAGATTTTTTAGACAAAATTTTATCATGAAGACAATGAAAGTACGCTTTTGTTAATGAACATTCAAGTAAAAAATGAGATACATTAAGGTTTTGACCACAGACACACAAAGGAGAGGGTTTTTTAAAAACCTGCCAAACCCAGCCGTCACCCGTATTCTGTGCAATAAATTTCGGTTCGGAATAGAACCTGGCGGACTTATACAATGACTGCTGGGGGCAGAAAAATCCCATCTGTTCTTCTGAATGGCAGCTTCAAGGTACTGTGTTCTTCTCTGGCCCCAGAGTGCTTTGTCAGAATATGTTTATTTCAAGAACCGAAAAAGGGAAATATCACATACAACTGTATTCGATTTGCACATTGAAGCCTCTTTTGCACAGGTATCAGCCAGTTCGTTCCCTCGAAGATTGCAGTGACCGGGTACCCATAATAATGTTATTTTAGAACCTCGATCATACCTGGTGAATTGAAAATAAAATTTCACTGACGAGTCAGGACGCCCTTGATGTATTTTGAAGGTTAAAGCCGTTAAAGCAGACTTGGAATCTGACAAAATCAGTATTCTTTCTGGTAATACTTGCATATCAAGAATGAAATTAATAGCTTTCATAAGAGCAATTAACTCAGCGGTGAAAATAGAACAACCTTTGGTAATATGAAATCTTTTTTCAATGTTAAGGGAAGGTATCACGAAAGCAGCACAACCTCAGAAGTACACGAAACTGAACCATCAGTGAAAATATGCAGATAAGATTCATATTCAGTGTAAATCAATTTTTAACAAGAGAAGCAAGCAAAAGTGGATTCTCATTTTTAGTAATATTACCATGGGAATAGAAAAAATCTGCTTGCTTCATAAACCCAAAACGGGGGAAAGGGTATTTGGTCATTTTAACAATGTTGTCAAGCGAAAAGTCGCTTTGCATGTAAAAGAGGAGATACATAATCAGACAATAAAGTATTGCTTTTTTATTTCCGTATCTCTCTAGAAACGTAGGTGCTTTCATCAAGTTCAGAAGTAACTGAGTTAGGGACTGTTCTTGCTCGTGCTGAGTAGCTACAAGCACAGAGCATCCTATGTTCATTTAAAGGTAAAACTCCTGCCTCTCTGTAGGTCATATCAATTGATGCCCATCTTGGAAGCCCAAAGCAATTTTAAGTGCTAAGGAATCAATACTAGTTAACTTATGTAAATCTGTCTTTGGTGCAGTAAAAAATACTTTTGACCATAACTTACAATCGAACGAACTGTCCCTAAGGCGACATGGATAAGATTAGATCCATAATTTATCAGAGGGATTCCAGTTAGGACTCGCAGTAACGCAATTTTCTTTCTTGCCTTTTCACGAGATGATTTATATGTTTACACCAAAATATTTATAGTGAAAAATAACGCCTAGAAATTTTACTTGCTTACTTGGGAAAATGAAGGAATCACCTATTTTTACTTTTACAGCGTCCCTCCCTTCAAAATCGATATTTTTCTTTGTAAATATAATAAAAGCCGATTTGTCCTTTGATAAGTTTAAAACCGTTTGAATTCAAATAATTAACAAGTTTACTGATCGCAAATTGAAACTGTTCAACAATTTTATTACGCTTGATTTTGTTTTTTGTAAAATTACAATTTACATTTTTCCCCATTGCAATATCATCTGCATAAGCAGCTAAAGTTGCCCCTTTCGTGTCAATCTGGTTAGATCATAAAGCATCAATGAGAAGAGGATTGGAGAAATTACACTTCCTTGAGGGACACCCATGTTAACATATCTTGTACTTGACAGCACACCATTTAGTTTTACTTGTAGCGTTCTTTCAGATAAAAATGATTGTAAAAAACATGTGGAAACGACCTTTAATCCAATTTCATGAGCCCTTTGGACAATAATTTGAAATGCCAAACGGAATCGTTACGCTCTATGAATATCAAAAAACGTGGCTAAAGTGGAGTGTGTCGCTTAGCCAAGGCTTTTTTTGATGTGTGAAGCTAAAAGACTAACATGATCAGTGACACCCCTCCTTTCTGAACCAGCTTGAAATATTGGCAAAATCCCATTCTTTTCAAGGAAATGTTCTAATCTGAATTTCATTATCCTCTCAAAAAGTTTTCCAATGTGAGGAAATCCAAAGAAATGGGTTTGAAAATTAGAAAATTTTCTTTTTGATTTTCCTTGTTTATGGATAGGTACAACTGTTGCTTTCTTCCAAGCCATTGGCAGCTTTCCAGAATTCCAGCATAATTGGAAGAACTCTAATAATTTTTCCAGAAAGCATTGTGGAAAATGCTTTATCATGTTGTAAGAAATGGGATCAAATCCTGTCGCAATTTTACCAGATTTTAGACGGCGAAGTGAGTACAGAAGCTCCTCCATTGTTAGATTTTTATTATATATAACGTGTTGTCATTGTCATGTGGTTCAATGGTTCTCCCTTCGTTTTCAATATTTCTTCTTCGTTCTTGCTCTTCTTTAGGCAGAAAGTTCAGTGTGACTCATTGCTGCGAAAGTGTCAGCAAATAATTCAACTTTCTCCTCGTTTGTTTTACAGATTTTATCGTTTTCGATCAAGACAGGCTCTGGGAGATGAAAAGAACCTTTAGATTTTTAATTTCTTTCCAAAGTAAAGCGCTATCGTTTGGGTGTTTGGAACAGTTGATGACTAGGTTTTTGTAATATTGTGCTTTGCAAAAGCAACAACTTTGTTACTATTGGTGTTAGCTTTTTTGTATTTAGCGTGTAACTGTTCCACTCTACTTTTAGGCTGCGTATGACGGCTTATCATCCAGCTTTTGAAGGCCTTAGTTTTCGCACCCACGGCGACTTCACACGCAATATTCCCCATGGGTTTGATGCTTTCTTTGGATGATTCTTTAATTTGACTTTTGGGATTGCAGAATCTGCAGCCTTAAGGATAAGTTTTCTTAGTTCAAAATAACAATTTTCCAAACCTTCCCCTAGCACTGTATTTTGATTGAAATTTAGAAAAGACGAACCTGCTGTTAAAATTTGATTGAAAAGCGCCCAATTAGCCTTATCTTCATTATATTTAGTGCATTCAGAATTGTAGATTGTTTCTTCAGGGTTCACAAGAAGTTGGATTTCAATGGGGAGATGATCACTGCTAACGGTATTTGATGAACCTGCCAAGTACACAAAGGGTTTTTTGTCTGGGGAAACTAAAGACAAATCTATCGATGAGCAACGTTTATCTGATCGATCAGCAATTCTGTTATAGAGCCTCGTACACATCATGTGTACGAGGCCTGAACAAGTCAAACCTACTGGTATTTGCTCGTTTCTACAATTGAACTGTAGAAGTAAGTGCAATTTTGTATATTTGGAAAATTTTTTGCAGTAAGCGTTCTTTTGGGCGTAGTTGTGCTTCAGTCATTTAATTGCCACAAAAATGACTTACCCAAGTAAACGGATTTTTCTACCCACCTGTTATAGATGAGGTAAAACCCAACGTTAAAATAAAAGTTGCTACATATGTAGCTTGCAATCTTATGTATCAACCGTGCAAAACACCGTGTTCTTCAATAGATAAACGTTTATATTCTTGCTGTATAGAAATTAAGGTTTATGGTAAATACTTCAAAATTTTGAACTGTTATTATCCAGATGGAGTGTCTAAAGGTGAAGCTGACTGGATAATGGGGTTTAGACTGTTCTAGACAATGGGTTATTCTTGGCGATTTTAATTCCATCACGCTTTGTGGTCCGAAAATCCAATAATATTGTTAACAACAACGAATACCTTGCCAGTACAATAATCAACACACACACACACACACCACACACACAACACACACCACACACACACACACACACACACACACACTCGCGTGCACGCGCACCCATACATATACACATACACAAAATTATGTGCACGCTCGCAATTACTTCCGTACACATTCACTTTTTTTTTTTTTTGGTCGAATAGTGGATAGACGTTAAATGAAGGACACACACACACACACACACACACACACACACACACACACACACACACACACACACACACACACACACACACAGACACACACACACCATATACGCGTGCACATACATACATTATATATTGATATGTGCTCAGACGTAGTACTACCGGCATGTTTACGTCAGTGTCGTTAGACCTAGTCTATTTTGTGAACATGATCTATTATACAGTTCATCTTTCATTCCCAATTCGTTCACCCTAAAACCCACCCTCTCACCATTTCCTGTGCATACATGCATGCACACATGTAATTTTGTGTGCGCACACTTAAGCATTTTTGCATTTGTGTTACTGTGCGTACACAAAAGCTTATTTCATATATTCAGATCTAAATCAGAAAAGGTCTTTAATGAAACTTTCATTTGCTAAGAAGCAGACATGGTCTATGCTTGTATACATCTACTAATTCCCATGTTGAACATAACTATACCTTGCTTGGTCTTTCGGAAATCTGTAAATAGATTTTTGTCTACAGTCTTTTTCCATATCGAATTCGTGCAGTTTATTGCTGCACAATGATGTCCGTCGTTTTTGTACTCCTAGTTCTTAAAGAACAGGGAGTACTTTAGAATGGGAACGAAGAAATGCTGTGTGTGTGTGTGTGTGTGTGTGTGTGTGTGTGTGTGTGTGTGTGTGTGTGTGTGTGTGTGTGTGTGTGTGTGTGTGTGTGTGTGTGTGTGTGTGTGTCCGTGGTCAAAATGTGTTCACTCGCTCCAGACAAAACTACTGGGTCGATCTTTCTGAAAATTTGTAGGTATGTTCATTATGGGTCAAGGATGATGCCCGACGTTTTAGTTTACCGTTACAGCCGTTACTAACGGCTGTAACGGCATGTAACGCTTTTTCGTCTTTATGGAATATCTCAGAAAGTACTTGGCCGATCTTTCTGAAAATTTGTAGGTATGTTCATTATGGGTCACGAATAATGCCCGATGTTTTAGTTTACCGTTATAACCGTTACTAACGGCTGTAACGGCTTGTAACGGTTTTTCCTCTTTATGGAATATCTCAGAAAGTACTTGGCCGACCTTTATGGAAATTAGCAGGTATGTTCATTATGGGTCACGGATGATGCCTGATGTTTTAGTTTGCCCCGTTATAGCCGTTACTAACGGTTGTAATGGCCTGTAACGGTTTTTCTTCTTTATGGAATATCTCAGAAAGTACTTGGCCAATTTATAAGCGGTTTGGATGATCTTGTGACAAATCGGATCCTCTGTCCATATGTAAGTGATGTAATGCTGAAAATGGATTAAGCAACCGATAAACCGTTATTTTGCCGTTATAGTTTTTTTATATATTGGTGGATTTTAATGCAATTTTGTATATAGAAAGGTCATCACACACAAATGGCACTTCCATGCAGTGTTTCAAAATCTGACCGTAAAAAACCGTTATTCTTGACATATTGTCCGATTTGGATGAAATTTGGTATGTACACAGGCTTTAGCCCAGTGAGGACTAAAATACCGGTTTCAAAAGTGTACATCGGTTAAATAACCGTTTAAAACCGTTATTTTGCCTTTATTTCTTATCTCACAAAGCACTTGGCCGATTTATAGGCGGTTTGGAAA
>CM031602.1:56530842-56597033 GCA_018398815.1 Conus ventricosus
TTTTTTTCCAAAATTTTTGGGGTTTTTTTCAAAAGGAAGAAAAAAAATTTTTTTTTTTTAAAAAAAAAAATTTTTTTTTAAAAAATTTTTAAATTAAAAACCCTTTTTTTTTTTTGGGGGAAAAAAAAAATAACCAAAAATTTTTTAATTTTTTTCCCCCCTTTAAAAAAAAAACCCCCCTTTTTTGGTTTTATTTTTAAAACCCCCTTTTTTTTTTTTTTTTTGGGGGGGTTTAACCCCCCCCAAAAAAACCCTTTTTTTAATTTTTTTTAAAAAAAGGGGGGGTTTTTAACCCCCTTTCCCCGGGTTTTTTTTTTTTTTAAAAAAACCCTTTTTTTGGGGAAAAAAGTTAAAAAAATTTTTAAAAAAACCCCCCCAATTTTTTCAAAAAAAAGGGGGGGTTTTTTTTTCCCCAAAAATTTTAAAGAAAAAAAAAAATTTTTTTCATTTTTTTCCCGGGTTTTTAGGGTTTTTTAATTAAAAAAAAAATTTTTTTTTCCCCCCCCAAAAAAAAAAAAGGGGGGGGGGGGGGGAAAAAAAACCCAAAAAAAATTTTGGGGTTTTTTATTAAAAAAAAAAAACCTTTTTTTCCCCCAAAAAAAAAGGGGTTTAATTTTAAAAAGGGGGTTTTTAAAAAAAAAAATTTTTTAAAAAAAAAAAATTTTTTTGGGGCTTTCCCCCAATGGGGATTTTTTGGGAATTTTTTAAAATTTTTTTAAAAAACCCCCCCCCAAAACAATTCCCTTTTTAAAAAAAAATTTTTTAAAACCCCAAATTTTTTTTTTGGGCCCAAAAAAAAATTTGGGTTTTCCCCGGGGGGGGTTTTTTGGGACTTTAAAAAAAATTTTTTTTTTTTAAAAAAGGGTTTTAAAAAATTAAAAAAATTTAAAAATTTTTTTAAAAACCCGGGGGGCCCCCTTTTTTTAAAAAAAAGGGGAAAAAATCTTTTTTTAAAATTTTAAAAAAAAAAAAAAAAAGGGGGCCCTTTTTTAAAAAAAAAAATTTTTTTCCCAAAATTTTTTTTGGTTTTTTCCCTTTAATAAAAAATTTTTTTTTTTTTTTAAAAAAAAAAAAAAAGGGGGGTTTTAAAAAATTTGGGTTTTTTTGGGAAAAAAAAAAGGGGAAAAAAAAAACCCCCAAAAACCCCCCTTTTTTCCCCCTTAAAAAAAAATTTTTTTTTAAAAAAAGGGGGGGGTTTTTTTTTAAAAAATTTTTTTCCATTAAATTTTTTAAAAAAATTTTTAAAAATTTGGGGGTTTAAGGGGGAAAAACAAAAATTTTTCCCCGGGCCCAATTTGGAAAAATTTTTTAAAATTTTTTGGAAAAAAACCAAAAAAAATTTTTAAAAAATTTTTTTAAAAAAAGGGCCCCAAAAAAAATTTTAAAAAAAAAAAATTTTTCCCCCCCCTTTTCAAAAAAACCGGCTTTTTTTCCCCCTAAAAAAAAAAAAGGGGGGAAAAAAAGGGAATTTTTTTTTTTTAAAAATTTAAAATTTAAACCCCCCGGGGGGGGCCTTTTTTTTTTTTTTTTCCCCCCCCCAAAAAAAAGGGGAAAAACCCCGGGTTTTTTTTTTTTTTTCCCTTTTTTTTAAAAAATTTTTTTTAAATTTTTTTTTTAAAAATTTAAAAAAATTTTTGGGTTTTTCCCCCCCCCTTTTTTGGGGGGGGGGAAAAAAATTTTTTTTTTTTTTAAAGGAATTTTTTTTTAAAAAAAATTTTTAAAAAAATTTTTTTTTAAAAAAAAAGGGGGGGCCCTTTCGGGGGAAAATTTTTTCCCCCCTTTTTTTTGGGGGCCCAAAAAAAAAATTTTTCCCCCCTTTTTCCTTTTTTTTAAAAAACCCAAAAAAAAATTTTTTTTTTTTAAAAATTTTAATTTTGAAAATTTAAATCCCCCAAAAAAAAAGGGAAGTTTTTTTTAAAATTTTTTTTTTTAAAAAAGGGGGGTTTTTTCTTAAAAAAAAACCCCCCTTTTTTTCCCCCCTTTTAAAAACCCTTTTTTGGGCAAAAAAAGGGGGGAAAAAAAAAAAATTTTTTTTTTTTTTCCCCAAAAAGAAAAAAAAAATTTAAAACAATTTAAAAAAAAAAATTAAAAATTTTTAAAAAAAATTTTTTCCTTTTTTTTTTGGGGCCAAAAAAAAAAAAATTTTGGGGGGAATTTAATTTTCCCCAAATTAAAAAACCCCCAAAAAAATTTTGAAAAAACCCCTTTTTTTTTTTTTAAAAAAAAATTTTTTTTTGGGGCCCCCCCCCTTTTTTTTAAAAAATTTTTTTCCCCTTTTTTGGGAAAAAAAAAATTTTTTTCATTTAAAAGGGGTTTTTTTAAAAAAACCCCCAAAATTTTTTTTTTTTAAAAAAAAACCCCCCCCCAAAAAAAAGGGTTTAAAATTTTTTTTCCCCTTTTTAAAAAATTTTTGGGCCCGGGGGGCCCCTTTTTTTTTTTGGGGGGGAAAAAAAATTTATTTTTTTTCCCCCCCCAAAAAAAAAAAAAATTTTTTAAAAAAAAACCCCCCCCCCTTTAAAAAAACCCCAAAAAAAAGGAAATTTTTTTGGGGGGGTTAAAACCCCCAAAAATTTTTCCCGGGGGCCCCAAAAACCCCATTTTTTTAAACCCCGGGGGGCCCCTTTAGAAAAAATTTTTTTTGGTTTTTATTTTTTTTTTTTTTAACAAAAAAAAAATTTTTTTTTAAAAGGGTTTGGTTTTTTGGGAAAAAACCCCCCCCCCCAAAAAAAAAAAACCCCCCAAAATTAAAAAAAAAACCCCTTTGGGGGGGAAAAAATTTTTTTTTAAAAAATTTAAAAAAAACCCCTTCCAAAAAAAAAGGGGGGGGAAAGGCCTTTAAAACCCCCAAAATTTTCCCCTTTTAAAGGAAAAAAAAAGGGTTTAAAAAATTTTTTTTCCCCCCCCCCCTTTTTTTTTTTTTTTTAATTTTTTTTTTTTTTTTTACTTTTTTTTTAAAAATTTTTTTAAAAAACCCCTTACCCCCCGGGGGAAAAAAAAACCCCCCTTTTTTTTAACAATTTTTTTTTAAAAAATTTTCTTTTTTTTGCAATTTTATTTTTTTTTTAAAAAATTTTTTAAAAGGGGGTTTTTTTTGGGGTTTTTCCCCTTTTTTTTTTAAAAAAAACCCAAAAACCCAAAAAAACTTTAAATTTTTTTTAATTTTTTTTTGGGCCCTTTTTTAAAACCCCTTTTTTTTCCCAAATTATTTTTTTTTTTTTAAGGGGGTTTTTTTGGGGGGTTTTTGGGGGTTTTTTTCCCTTTTTTTTTTAAAAGGGGTTTTTTTTTTAAAAGGGGGGGGGGGGTTTTTTTGGGGCCCCCCTTTTTTTTCCCCCTTTTTTTTTTTTTTTTAAAAAAAATTTGTTTTTTTTTTTTTTTTGGGTTTTGGGGGTTTTTTGGGGTTTCCCCGGGGGTTTTTTTTTTTAAAATTTTTTTTTAAAAAATTTTTTAACCTTTTTTTTTGCCCTTTTTTTTAATTTTTTAAATTTTTTTTTTAAAGGGAATTTTTTTTTTTTTTTAAAAAAAAAGGGGAAAAAAAAATTTTTTCCCTTTTTTTTTTTTGGGGGTTTTTTTTTTTTAAGGGGGTTTTAAAAAAATTTTTTTTTAAAAAAAAAAATTTTTTTTTGGGGGGGGTTTTTTTTTTAAAAATTTTTTTTTCCTTTTTTTTAAATTTAAAAAATTTTTTTTTTTTTTTTTTTCCCCCAAAAAATTTTTTGGGGGTTTTAAAAGGGGAAAACCCTTTTAAAAAAAAATTTTTTAAAAAAAAAAAGGGGGAAAAATTGAAATTTTTTTTAATTTTTAAAGGGGGTTTTCCCCAAAAAAGGGTTAAAAAAAAAAAATTTTTTTTTAAAAAAAAGGGGTTTTGGGGTTTTTTTAAAAACCCCTTTTTTTTTTTGGGGGGTTTTTTTTAAAAAAAAAGGGTTTTGGTTTTTTTTTTTTTAAAACATTTTTTTTAAAAATTTTTTTTAAAAATTTAAAAAAATTTTTTTTTAAAAAAAAAAGGGTTTTAAAAAAAAATTTTTTTTTTGGGGAAAAAAAAAAAATTTAAAAAATTTTAAAAACAAAAAATTTTTTTTAAAAAAAAAACCCCCCCAAAAAAAGGGCCCCCCCCAAAAAAGGGGAAAAAAATTGGGTTTTTTTTTTAAAAAAAACCCTTTTTAAATTTTTTAAAAAAATTTTAAAACTTTTTTTTTTTTTTAAAAAAAAAAATTTTAAAAAATTTGAAAATTAAAAAAAAAAAAAAGGATTTAAAAAAAAAATTTTTTTTAAAAAAAAACCCCCAAAAAAAGGTTTCCCCCCCTTTTTTTTTTGGGGGGTTTTTTATTATGGGGGGGTTTTTTTAAAAATTTTTTAAAAAAAAAAATTTTTTGGGGGCCCAAATAAAAGGGGTTAGTTTTTTGGGGAAAAAAAAAAGGTTTTAAAAACCCCAAAAATTTTTTTTTTTTTTTTTTTAAAAAAAAATTTTTTGGGGGGGTTTTAAAAGGGAAAAAAAAAAAAAAAAGGAAAAAAAAAGGGTTAAAAAGAAAGAAAAAGGGTTTTTCCCCCCCAAAAAAAATTTTTTTTTTTAAAAAAGGTTTTTTTGGGTTTTTAAAATTTTTTAAATTTTTTTTTAAAAAAAAAAAAGGGGGAAAAAAAAAATTTTTTTTAAAAATTTTAAAAGGGTTTTTTTCCCCCCTTTTTAAAAAAAAAAAATTTTTTGGGGGTTTTTTTTTTCCAAAAAAAAAAAAAAAAAAGGGGGGGGGGCCCCCCTTTAAATTTAAAAATTTAAAAAAAAATTTTTGGAAAAAAAAATTTTTTTAAAAAATTTTGGGGGGAAGGGTTTAATTTTTTAAAAAAAAATTTTTTGGGGAAAAAAAAAAAAAACCCCCCTTTTTTTTTTTTAAAAAAGGGAAAAAAAAACCCCTTTAAAAAACCGGGGGTTTTTTTTGGGAAAAAAACGGGGGGGGGGTTTTTTTCCTTTTTTTTTTTTTTTTAAAAAAAAATTTTTTTTTTTTGGGTTAAAATTTTTTTTAAAAAAAATTTTCCAAAAAAAAAAAAATTTGGGGGAAAAAAAATTTTTTTTAAAAATTTTTTTTTTTTTTTTTAAAAAAGGGGGGGGCCCCCGGGTTTTTTTTGGGGGGAACGGGGTTTCCCCTTTTTTTTTTTTTGGGGGGGGGGGGAAAAATTTTTTTTTTTTTTTTTTTTTAAATTTAAAAAGCCCCCTTTTTTAGGGTTAAAAAAAATTTTTTAAAAAAAAAATTTTAAAATTTTAAAATTTTTTTTTGGGGGAAAAAAAAATTTTGGGGGGGGGGTTTTTTTTAAAAAAGGGGGGGGGGGGAAAAAATTGGGGGGGAAACCCAGGGGGAAAAAAAGGGGGAAAAAAAAAACCTAAAAAAACCCAAAAAAAAAAAAAAAATTTTTTTTTAAAAAAAAAAATTTTTTTTAACAAAGGGGGGGCCCTTTGGCGATTTAAAAAACTTTTTTTTTTTTTCCCCCCCCCTTTTAAAAAAAATTTTAAATTAACCCCCAAAAAAAAAAAAAAACCCAAATTTTTTTCCCCCCCAAAAAAAAAATTTTTTTTAAAAAAAAAAAAACCAAAATTTTTTTTTTTTAAAAAATTTTTTTTTAAAAAAAATTTTTTCCCAAACCTTTTTTTTTTTTTAACTTTTTTTTGGGGGGGTTTTTTTTTTTTTTGGGGGGTTTGTTTTTTTTTTCCAAACCTTTGGTTTTGGTTTTTTTTTTAAAAAAAATTTTTTTTTTTTCCCCCTAATTTTTTTTTTTTTGGGGGGGGTTTTAAAAATTCCGGGGTTTTTTTTGGGTTTTTTTTTTTTGGGGGGATTTTTTAAGGGGTTTTTTTTTTTTTTTTAAAACCCTTTAAACCTTTTTTTTTTTGGGTTTTTTTTTAAATTTTTAAAAATTTTTTTTTTTTTAAAAAATTTTAATTTAAATTTTAAAAATTTTTAAATTTTTTAAAAAAGGGGGGGTTTTTTAAATTTTTTTTTTTTTAAAAAAAAGGGGGAAAATTTTTTTTTTTTTTTAAAAATTTAAAAAAAAGGGGGGGGGGAAAAAAGGCCCCAAAATTTTTTTTTTTTTTAAAAAACCCTTTTTTCCCAAAATTTTCCCTTTTTTAAAATTTTCCTTTTTTTAAATTTTTTAAATTAAAATTTTTTAAAAAAATTTTTTTTCCCAAAAAAAATTTTTTTTTTTTTTTTTTTTGGGGGGGGGGAAAAAAAATTTTTTTTCCCCCCCTTTTTTTTTTTTTGGTTTTTCCTTTTTAAAAAATTTTTCCCCCGGGGGGGTTTTTTTTTTTTTTCCCCCTTTTTTTTAAAAAATTTTTTTAAATTTTTTTTTTTTTGGGTTTTTTTTAAATTTTTTTTTTAAAAAAAATTTTTTTTTTTTTTTTTGGGGTTTTTTTTTTTTTTTTTTGGGGGTTTTTCTTAAAAAAAAATTTTTTTCCCCATAAATTTTTAAAGGGGCCTTTTTTTTTTTTTAAAAAATTTTTTTTTTTTTTTAAAATTTTTTTTTTTCAAAATTTTTTTTGGGGGATTTTTTTTAAAAAAATTTTTCCCAAAATTTTTTAAAAAATTAATAAAAAAACCCCCCCAATTTTTCCCCCCCATTTTTTTTAAAAAAAATTTTTTTTTTTAAAAAATTTTTTTCCTTTTGGGGGGGAAAAAAAAAATTTTTTTTTTTCTTTTTTACTTTTTTTTAAAAAATTAAAATTTTTTTTTCCCCCCTTTCTTTTTTTTTTTTAAAACCCTTTTTTAAAAAAAAATTTTAAATATTTTTTTTTTTTTTTTTTTTTTAAAAAAAATTTAAAAAAAAAAAAAAATTTTTTTTTTAAAAAAATTTTTTTTTTTAAAAACCAAAAAAAAATTTTTTTAAAAAAATTTTAAATTTTTTTTTTTTTTTTTAAAAAGGTTTTTTAAAAAAAATTTTTTGGGGGGGAAAAAAAAAAAATTTTGAAAAAAAAATTTTTTTTAAAAAAAAAATTTTTTTTTTATTTTTTTAAAAATTTTTTTAAAAAAAAAAAAAATTTTTTAAAAAAATCCAAAAAAGTTTTTTTGGGGGTTTTGGAAAAAATTTTTTAAAAAAAATTTTTAAAAAAAAATTGGGGGGGGTTTTTTTCCCTTTTTTTTTAAAAAAAAAAAGGGGGTTTTAAAAAGGTTTTTTTTGGGTTTTTTAAAAAATTTTTTTTTAAAAGGGGGGGGTTTTTTTAAAAAGGGGTTTAATTTTTTTTTTAAAAAATTTTTAAAATTTTTTAAAACCAAAAAAAAAACAAAGGGAAAAGGGGGGGGGGTTTTTTTTTAAATTTTAAATTTAATTTAAAATTTTTTAAAAAAAGGGGAAAAAAGGGAAAGGCCCAAAAAAAAAGGGGGGTTTGGGGGGGGGAAAAATTTTTTGGGGGAAAAAAAAAATTTTAAAAAAAAAAATTTTTGGGGGGTTTTTTTAAAAAAAAAAAAAAAAAAAAAGGGAAAATCAAAAAAAGGAAAAAAATTTTTTTAAAAAAGGGGGCCCCCCCTTTTTTTAAAACAAAAAAACTTAAAAAATAAAAAAGGGGGGCCCCCTTTTTGGGGGGGGTTTTAAAAAAAAAAAACCCAAAAAAAAAAAAAACCCCCCCAAAAAAAAAGGTTTAAAAAAAGGTAAAATTTTTGAAAAAATTTAATTTTTAATTTTAAAAAAAAAATTTTTCTTTTTAAAAAAAACAATTTAAATTTTTTAAAAAAAATTTTTTAATTTTTTTTAACGTAAAAAAAATTTTTTTTTTAAAAATTTTTAAGTTTTTTTTTTTAAAATTTTTTTTTTTTAAAAAATTTTGGGGGGTTTTTTTTTTTTTAGCCCTTAAAAAAAAAGGGGGGGGTTTTTTTTTTTTTGGTTTTTTTTTTTTGGGGTTTTTTTTTTTTTTTTTTTTGGGGTTTTTTTTAAAAAAGGGGGGGGAAAAAAAAAAGGGGGGGGTTTTTTTAAAAAGGGGGTTTTCCCAAAAAAAAAAAGGGGGAAAAAAAAGTTTTTAAAGGGGGTTTTTTTTTTTTTTTTTTTGGGGAAGGGGGGGGGGGGGGGGGGGGGGTTTGGGGGGCTTTTGGGGGGCCCCCCGGGTTTTTTTCCCCGGCCCCCCCCTTTTTTTTTTTTTTCCCCCCAAAAAAAAAAGGGAACCCCCCCCCAAATTTTTCCCCTTACCTTTCCCCGGGGGGAAAAAAAAAAAAAAAAAATTTAAACCCCAAAAAAAAAAGGGGGGGGTTTTTGGGGAAAAGGGGAACGGGGGGTTTTCCCTGGGGAACACGGGGGGGGGGAAAAAAAAAAAAAAGGGGGGGGGGAAATTTTTTTTTTGGGGGGGGAAGGGGGGGGGGGAAAAAAAGGGGGGGGGGGGGGGGTTTTCCCCTTTTTTAGATGTATCCATTATCCATGGACAAATACCTAATCCTAAACAAAGCGCAAGCCACATAAGAGAAGAGCCGCCTTCTGCAAAAAAGTGCAACCTCCTGCAGTAGATCCATTTTCCATGGAATAGTTTTTAAGAACTAGATAAAGTACAAGTTAAGACTAAATAAGTTCAAGTTAAGTTAGTTATAGAAAGTACTTTTTAAGTTAAGTGCAAGTAAATTACAAGTAAAGTGTAAGTAAACTACGAGTATAAGTTCTTGTTAAGTACTAGTTAGGTTCTTGTTAGGTTCTTAAGTTAAGTACAAGCTAATTCAGTCAGAGCGTACTGTGAACCATTAGATTTTTCATGTCCCTGTAAGAGAATGTAAATATGTTTGTTCACGATCGCCCATATTATTCTGCACGTAAGCCCCCGTTTTAAATTGGCAATTTTGTCGATTTTTAGAGGTTTTGAGGTGTTAATTTTTTTGTGAAACAGGTGTTAATTTTGGTCAAAACTGATATGTGATGGACGTGATTTGTATGTGAAAAAGGGGGTTATCGTGCAAAATAAGATAGGTGAGCTTGAACCCGTATAAAGACATTCTCTACAGTTGTTTTCTTTCGTTCTTGTATAATTGGGTTTTTAGACATGTGTACTTGTATTTCCGGTCGACGACCTGAGACACGCGTTCTTCTGGGAGCGTGCCGGTATTCCCCGGGTTCTATGTTCCCCAGTAGCGCTGTTCCCGTGTCTCTGTTCCCCAGTGTCGATGTTCCCCGACCGAAAAAGCGTGCCGCTGTTCCCGTACCGGTGTTCCCAGGTTCTCTGTTCCCCAGTAGCGCTGTTCCCCAAACAGATTTCAATGCACCAACGGCAAAAACTAGGGGAACAGCGGGACTGGGGAACACCGGGACCGGGGATTTGCGGGAATGGGGAACAGCGGGATCGCCACAGGGTGGGGAACAACGAAACTGGGGAACTTAGGGACTGAATTTCGATTTTTTCTTGAGGGGAACACCGGGACTGGGGAATATAGAGACTGGGGAACAAAGAACCTGGGGAACAGCGGCATGACCCCGTTCTTCTTGTAAGTATACCTTTCAGTTTTTTACTATCAGTATAATTTAAATTAAGTTAAATTGCAGTTCTTAAATTGTCTTTGTGTTTGTAACCGGTACGGTACTCTGGTATGTTCTTTTAGGCAGAATATTTGTCATGGTTGTGATCAGTGACCATAGATCTAAACAAGTGACCAATATTAGTTAACCTATGAGAGACAGGTAGTTACGGGGATTTGATCATCCGAGGGGACCTGTGAGGGGTTTATTTTTCCCCATGACAACCGAAGCCGAAGGCTGATGTTGTCATTTGGAAAAATATACCCCGAATAGGTCCCCCAGGACAACCAAGTCCCCATAACTACCTGTCCCGAGTATGTTAACGATTTTGTTTTCTCAAAATAATGTCTAAAACAAAAATGCAGTAAAAATCCTCCTCTAGGTCTCTGTGTGTAAACTGAAGTGTTGACGTCAGTTTCATTCATAAATATTTCTTGGCTGCGTTCGTTTGAAATCAAAGTTGACTTGAGCTAATTTTCGACATGCGAGTGTTGTAAAACCTAGGCTAACGTTTAGAATTTATATCATTAAGGTATTAATGAGTGGTTTTGTGATCCTACGGATTCAACAGTTTTGTATTGTGGAGACAAAAAAAAAAGAAAAAAAGAAAATGGAAAATTGGCGATTCTTGGCCGGTCGTCTGGCAATGTCAGTCTAATGCTTGTTTATCGAAATCTATTTTGATCTGAACTTGAAAACGCACTTCCGTTGTTTTGCTAGTCAAAATGGTAACGTATCTTTGTGCCCACGTCTCTTTGTGCCCACGTCTCTATATGCCCAAAACGTATGCCAGTGGGAGTTTCGGGTAGGCATCCTCTATGTCAATAGCCAAACTTACCAGTGGCCAAGCAATGGTCAAACTGACCAGTGGTCAGTTGTCAAACTGACCAATGGTCAAGCAGTGGTCAAACTGACTCGTGGTAAAGCAGTGGGCAAACTGACCAGTGGTCAAGCAGTGTTCAAAATGGTTAGGGGTCAATTTGACCATAGGTTGATCATTGGTCGGTTTGACCAACGTTTGACCTCTGGTCAGCTTGACCACTGGTCAGTTTGGTTGTTGCTTGACACTGGTCAGTTTAGCTGTCGCTTGACCACTGGTCAGTTTGACCATCACTTGACCACTGGTTAGTTTTACCATCGCTTGATCACTGGTCAGTCTGGGACCATTGCTTGACTACTGGTCACTTTGACCATTGCTTGACCACTGGTCAGTTTGGTTGTTGATATAAAGGGTACCTACCCACAACTCCAACTGGCATAGGTTTGGGCATATAGAGATGTGGGCACAAAGAGACGTGGGCACAAAGGGATGCTTCGAAAATTATCTGTTCAGATGAAATTATTCGAAACTTGTCGATTTATTACCAAGAAGATCGGATTCGAACTGAATTTCAACGGTTTCTGCAATCATAAAGTGTAAGGGTGTTTCTTCATTGCCTTGTAAAATGATATTTTGAGGTTTGAATCAATGACCTGTAAAGTTTTTTTTCAGTGAACTGGTATTTCTGCGTATGACTTGTGGCTTTCGTCATCAAAACATGTTTTCTTCATATCCGCTTTTGGGCTGATTATTCTCAAAATAGAACTCTGTAAGGGTGGAGCAAGCATGCAATCAAAAGATTGTTTTATTTGAAGTGATTATTTCTGACTGGCCAACTGCTCGCCGCTCAGGCACTTCTTAAGGATATAGGCGAGGTACCTATTGAAATATTAGATTTAGTATGTACTTACCAGTTTGTGTGCGTGAGTGCCTCAGTTGTATGCGTGCTCGAGTCTTTGTGTGTGTGTGTTGACTTTACCGTCATCATATTTCTTTTCTTTCTTTCTTTTTTTAAAAAGTTATATCACTCTGTCGTATATTTCAGTGAGAGAGAGACAGAGAGAGTGCCGGGGGAGCAGTTCTCTTCTATCTTCGTTTGGTATTGTTTTGCATTCTTTACATGGGATATTCTGTCTCTTGGTGGTGGATTTGATACATTGAAAGTGCTGGTACTGCACTCTAAATCAGTCAACAGTTTTTGCGGGTGTGGTCCATGAATTGATTGGTTTCAAAATGCTCAGAACAAATAGAGCAGTTTGCGTGAAGGTACGCAGCTGATCTTCACGCCTAGAGTTGTGAACCCATTTCTTGCATCTGTAAAAAAACAGAAAAAAAAGAACGGCGAAACTCAGCCAGTGTCTTTCGCCCACTTGGACTGAACTTGGCACACAGACAGCTTGGATTTCTTTTAACTCTGCTTTGAGCATCTTCTTCTTGTAATTCTTTGAGAAGAGAAAGGTATGCACCAAACGTTTCCCACCTTGTGATTCATGGTCTCACCCACCATCTTCGAATTTTTAAAAATAATTCTTCAATTGTACGCAAGTGACCAAAATGATTGAAATAGCGCAAACTAAAATTTCTTCTTCAGAGCCCATGTTCAGAGAGTACTGAGCGCCATGGCCTGTCCAGCAGCTGTGCAGACGCTTGCCGGCTGGACTGCAGGAAGCCAGCGGGGAATGTTGTTTAGATTTCCGTCTACAAACCGTCACTGCCGTGTCAAACAACCGCATTCCACTCGCTGGAGAGGGTTTTCCAGTGAGCGGTCTGTTGGTTACCAAAAGCGCACGTGCGCCACGCGCTCTCCCCCGGTGTAACACGAGGAAATTACTCCCCACGCGGAATTTACTCCCGAGTAAAAACCGCGTACGCCGATTTTACTCCCTTTGCGCGAAAAGTACTCCCTGCACACACGCCGTTTTTACTCCCCACGCGGAATTTACTCCCCTTTCTTTTTAGACTGAATATGCAACAAGAATGATGGTGGGTAGGCCCCAGTGTCGTTTATTATTTAAAAAGGTGTATTAAATAGAAGGAAGAACTATGTCAAGGGAAACCACTCGTATGATTGTGGTACAAAAGAGTCGTCACCCTGTAAGCTAAAATGCTGTGGCAGTATGGCTAGTTATCAGCACGTCAATTTTAAACATGTGCGTGAATTTCTCGCATTTGGAAGAGATCCCGACGGGCTTGCTCAAGACAGAGGGAGGAAAGAGAACTTTAGACGGCAAGCCAGTTCATTTGCATTGGAACAAGGTGTGCTGTTCAAGAAGCGCAACAGAGATGACAGTAAGTAAACAATGTTTCACATTTAGACTCAGAACGGCGCGCGCGCGCGCGCACACACACACACACACACACACACACACACACACACACACACACACACACACACACACACACACACCGCACATACACACACACACACACACTACAAAAACAATAATCATAATCGTAAACTCGGAGGTGATTAATGACAGTTTCTGGTTGTCACGACCGACCCTGGAGGTCTGCCCTGACAGGATCGGTCTAGATGGGAGTGAAGGGAGTGACTGACCTCACACGCCTCGCAAGAGCCCACACAAGAAAGATTACGATACAACACCCCATTTATTCACATCAACACACACAATCACAAATAAATATTTCAACACACGCACCATGCACAATCACAATCAAGCATTCCAACACACACAACATGCACAGTCACAATCAGGCATTTCGATGCACGACATACGCAATCACAATCAAGCATTTCAACACATATGACATATACACAATTATAAATAAACATTTCCAGCACCCATCTCTTTCCCTGTCATGTAGTGCCCTCACACCCCTGCCTCTCCAAAGTCTACTGGGAGCACCCTGTCGCACTAGGTGCCCCAAACCGGGTCGGTTCTTGAAGAGAGTTGCTCAAGGCCGACACCCTTGACACGCACAAACAGACGGTGGAGAGCGCGTCCCGGGGGACGGGGCGTTGTTGCTGGAGGTCCTAGACGGGGATCAGGACCGTCCAGCCAAGTCCACGGGCTTTTCCACCAGTACGTGGCCTCAACCAGTGCGTGGTCCCCACCAGTGCGTGGCCCCAACCAGTGCGCGTTACCAACCAGTGCGCGGTCCCAACCAGCGTGCGTTACCAACCAGTGGGCAGTCCCAACCAGTGCGTGGTCCCAACCAGTGCGTGCTACCAACCAGTGCGTGCTCCGGGTGAAGCCTCCGGGAAGAGGGAAAAGGTAGCTGGGAGGAAAGTAGAAAGACGGGTACTGGAACCCCGCAGTCAGTACTGTCTGACACATGCTGTTAAACCTTAACAGCCACTCGCATGATGGGCGAGGGGAGGTCTACTAAATACACCAACAACACCAGCTCAACACAGACCCGAGCATAACACAGCAAACCAACGAAATCAGGAATATTCGTTAAAGTCTTCTCATACGAAGCAGGTAAGAAACTGCATTAAATTAACAGGCTATAAAACAAATATGAATTATCTTCATCCTTCTCTCACTCACGTTTAACATTTTCCTTTCTTAGGAATTGAACTAATAAAGCAACCATGGCTTTACATCTGCCACCACATTTGCAAATAATAATAATTCAATGGCACAATTATCCCCACATTTTATGGCAACATTTCAAAATAACACAAATTTCCCACCACGCATCCAAACGACTAATCATGCGTACGCACGCTCGCGAACATAAAACTCGTTCTCCTTGCACACACAAACAGACGGTGGCCGAAGAATGTGAGCCCGGCAATTGTGACAGGGGCGGACGAGCGAGACCAAGCAAGTACCAACCCTGAATTACCAGGTTCTCTCCCATCCCCGCCGACTACCGCATCACCAAATGCATAAAAAGGAGAAAGACTTTTAAGATATAATTTTGACTGGCCAGGTTAAAGATTGAATTAACCAGAAAAAGTGGTCTCAAACAATATTTCTTTTATAATTTTGAAAACCAAAAACAAATTGCGCAAAAGAGAAGAATTAGCCGGCTAGCATAAAAAAACACAACAACAAATAAACCACGAAACTGATGCTTACCAGCTACCCGTGGGTGACCCGAGTGGTGGGTCAAACGACTCTCTCTGCCCTCTGTCCAGTCGAGAGGACAGCAGCGCAGATGCGGAAAAAGATGAAGTGATGTCTCCCTCCTACAGGCCGACTGTAGGAAATGAAAGTACCGACTGTACTTTCGACGATAAGGTGAAGAACCAGGACCGGAGCAGGCGCTCCCAGAGACATCTTCCGCTCGAGTGAAGAGAAAGCCTGCAGAGAACTGTAATATGCCGCTTCTAACTCACCTTCGCCCTCAAACCAGTTTTCGGGCGAAAGTGACCTAGAAGCGGCATATTACAGTTCTCTGACAAGTAAGACTTCAATAACTAAAAAATAACGATTATCTACAAACAAACATACTGTGCAGGGTTATCCGTTTTTAATACTAATTTACTAAAGTTTTCAGAGAGTAGCGTAGGGGAAAGTAGCCAGGACTGAACACGCCCCATAGAGTAACGTAGGGAAAAGCAGCCGTGACTGAACGCGCTTTATATACAAACGGTGTCTGTTCCCACGGCTCTCTTTTCAGTACTGTCAACTCTGTCAGGGCGGTGTAAGCTTTTAATTGCTAGTTGCCGGCCTACCTGCCCAGCACTCGGGGTGTTTATTTCACCCAGTGCTGTGGTGGTGTAAGTTTGCGTATGGCAATAGCAGACAGTGGGGATTTTAAGTTAGAAAAAGTTTTTGAATCACAAATACTTTTTCAACAGCTTTATAGATTAAATTGTGTGGAAGACATGGAATCAGCTACAACTTTATATATAACCACACACACACACACACACATACACACTACACGCGCGCGCGTGCACACACACACACACACACACACCCACACACACACACACACACTACACCAGCGCCGCGACCAGCACGTACGGCCGGAAAATTTCACCTGCTCTTGTTTCCCAAAGCGCACGTGCGCCACGCGTCTCCCCCGTGTAACACGAGGAATTACTCCCAGCGAATTCCCACCGGTAAAACGCGTGCCGATTTTACCCTTTGCGCGAAAAGTACTCCCGCACCACGGTTTTATCCCCCGGGGAATTTACTCCCCTTTCTTTTTAGACTGAATATGCAACAAGAATGATGGTGGGTAGGCCCAGTGTCGTTTATTATTTAAAAAGGTGTATTAAATAGAAGGAAGAACTATGTCAAGGGAAACCACTCGTATGATTTGGGTACAAAAGAGTCGTAAACCCTAAGCTAAAATGCTGGGGCAGTATGGCTAGTTATAAGCACGTCAATTTTAAACATTTTGCGTGAATTTCTCGCTTTTGGAGAGATCCCGACGGGCTTGCTCAAGACGGGGGAGGAAAAGAGAACTTTAGACGCAAGCCAGTTCATTTGCATTGGAACAAGGTGTCTGTCAAGAAGGCAACAGAGATGACAGTAAGTAAACAATGTTTCACATTTAGACTCAAACGGCGCGCGCAGCCGCGCCACACCACACACACACACACACACACACACACACACACACACACACACACACACACACACACACACACACGCACATACACCCCACACACACACACTACAAAAACAATAATCATAATCGTAAACTCGGAGGTGATTAAGACAGTTTCTGGTTGTCACGACCGACCCCGGGAGGTCTGCCCTGACAGGATGGGTCTAGAGGGGAGTGAAGGGAGTGACTGACCTCACACGCCTCGCAAGAGCCCACACAAGAAAGATTTACGATACAACACCCCATTTATTCACATCAACACACACAATCACAAATAAATATTTCAACAAAACGCACCAGCACAATCAAAAATTCAAGCATTCCAACACACACAACATGCACAGTCACAATCAGGCATTTCGATGCACGACATACCAATCACAATCAAGCATTTCAACACAATGACATATACAAAATTTATAAATAAACATTTCCAGCCCCCCATCTCTTTCCCTGTCATGTATTGCCCTCACACCCCTGCCTCTCCAAAGTCTACTGGAGCACCCTGTCGCACTAGGTGCCCCAAACCGGGTCGGTTCTTGAAGAGAGTTGCTCAAGGCCGAAAACCCTTGACACGCACAAACAGACGGTGGAGAGCGCGTCCCGGGGGACGGGCGTTTTTGGGCTGGAGGTCCTAGACGGGTATCGGGACCGTCCAGCCAGTCCAGGGGCTTTTCCACCAGTACGTGCCTCAACCAGTGCGGGGTCCCCACCAGTGCGTGGCCCCAACCAGTGCGCGTTACCAACCAGTGCGCGGTCCCAACCAGCGTGCGTTACCAACCGTGGGCAGTCCCAACCAGTGCGTGGTCCCAACCAGTGCGTGCTACCAACCAGTGCGTGCTCCGGGTGAAGCCCCCGGGGAAGAGGGAAAAGGTAGCTGGAGGAAAGTAGAAAGACGGGTACTGGAACCCCGCAGTCATACTGTCTGACACATGCTGTTAAACCTTAACAGCCACTCGCATGATGGGCGAGGGGAGGTCTACTAAATACACCAACAACACCACCAACACAGACCGAGCATAAACACAGCAAACCAACGAAATCAGGAATATTCGTTAAAGTCTTCTCATACAAAGCAGGTAAGAAACTGCATTAAATTAACAGGCTATAAAAAAAATATTAATTATCTTCATCCTTCTCTCACTCACGTTTAACATTTTCCTTTCTTGGGAATTGAACTAATAAAGAAACCCATGGCTTTACATCTGCCACCAACATTTGCAAATAATAATAATTCAATGGCACAATATCCCCACATTTTATGGCAACATTTAAAAATAACACAAATTTCCCCCCACGCATCCAAACGACTAATCATGCGTACGCACGCTCGCGAACATAAAACCCCGTTCTCCTTGCACACACAAACAGACGGTGGCCGAAGAATGTGAGCCCGGCAATTGTGACGGGGGCGGACGAGCGAGACCAAGCAAGTACCAACCCTGAATTACCAGGTTCCCCTCCCATCCCCGCCGACTACCGCATCACCAAATGCAAAAAAAGGAGAAAGACTTTTAAGATATAATTTTGACTGGCCAGGTTAAAGATTGAATTAACCAGAAAAAGTGGTCTCAAACAATATTTCTTTATAATTTGAAAACCAAAAACAAATTGCGCAAAAGAGAAAATTAGCCGGCTAGCATAAAAAACACCAACAACAATAAACCCACGAAACTGATGCTTACCAGCTACCCGTGGGTGACCCAGTGGTGGGTCAAACGACTCTCTCTGCCCTCTGTCCAGTCGAGGGGACAGCAGCGCAGATGCGGAAAAAGATGAAGTGATGTCCCCCTCCTACAGGCCGACTGAAAGGAAATGAAAGTACCGACTGTACTTTCGACGATAAGGTGAAGAACCAGGACCGGAGCAGGCGCCCCCAAGACATCTTCCGCTCGAGTGAAGAGAAAGCCTGCAGAGAACTGTAAAAATGCCGCTTTAAACTCACCTTCGCCCTCAAACCAGTTTTCGGGCGAAAGGACCTAGAAGCGCATATTACAGTCTCTGACAAGTAAGACTTCAATAAACTAAAAAATAACGATTATCTACAAACAAACATACTGTCGGGGTTATCCTTTTTTAAATACTAATTTACTAAAGTTTCAGAAGTAGCGTAGGGAAAGTAGCCGGGACTGAACACCCCCCAAATAGAGTAACGTAGGAAAAGCAGCCGTGACTGAACGCGCTTTATATACAAACGGTGTCTGTTCCCACGGCTCTCTTTTCAGTACTGTCAACTCTGTCAGGGCGTGTAAGCTTTTAATTGCTAGTTGCCGCCTACCTGCCCAGCACCGGGTGTTTATTTCACCCAGTGCTGTGGTGGTGTAAGTTTGCGTAGGCAAAAGCAGACAGGGGGGATTTTAAGTTAAAAAAAAGTTTTTGAATCACAAATACTTTTTCAACAGCTTTATAGATTAAATTGTGTGGAAGACATGGAATCAGCTACAACTTTATATATAACCACACCCCACACACACACACATACACACTACACGCGCGCGCGTGCACACACACACACACACACACCCCACACACACACACACACACACACACATACACACACGCGCGCGCCGCGCCGCACGCACGCACGCACGCACACACACACAACAACACACTCACACACGGGCCCAAAAAAAATAAATACTGCCGCACCTCCTCTACCCCTCTTCCCCCCCCCTCTTCACCCCCCTCCTTCCTGCCTAACATGACATCACCTTCCTACCCAACACTCCCGCCTGGGGCGCTGTTCCCCACCCCGGGCCAATCAGCGAGTTAAGCGTAGCCTCCGGGCCGCTCCACATGACTAGGTAACCCACACATTCTTTCGCTGAAAGTCGGACAGCAGGAGGGTTTTAAACCTGTGCGGGGGGTTGTGTTATTTTAATAAACCGGTTTACTGAAAACAGAATTGTGTATCTTAAAGGTTTGTTGGTTTAAGGAAATGAAAAACGTTGAAGGCAATATTTTTTGACAAAGATACAGCCAGTTTTAATACGTGTTTGGCTATCATGAGATTGTTCCTTATCTAAAAAATGGCGCTGCATTGTTGAAAGTCGGCCGAAGCAAAACAAACCATCACGCGTTGATTGGGACGGCTTGAGACAGCTAAACCCATGTTTAAAAAACATGGCGTTCATTTCTTAAGGCGAGGTAAACACGACTGATTCGTATTGAAACATTTTTGCTGTTACTCCCAATAAAAATGTTCTCAGTTTGTATCAGACTTGATTGATTGTTAACTACAGATTCATGTTCATGGGCAAGCTGATCTGTGTATTAGATGTGTATACTTTTTTAATTCTAACCAGTTCATCTGCATTCAAGTGTGCCCTTATGCAACTGAATGGCGATTTCGAATGTTCTGGCAAACAAACTAGATAGGGTTAGGCAGACCTTAGTACATCTACCAGTATGGAGAGGAGTAGTGTTTTGGCCAGCACATCTTCATATAAATGCTTCAAATAACAATGAGGGATGTACTACTACTGGCGATTAGACCGCCATAAAAGCTTGGCTAGGGCAGTAATGCTGAAACTCTGCCAATTTTCAAGCCTGGTTGAGAAAAGAAGCCAGCAAACTAGGCTAAGTGATAAGTTTTATATTTTTGACATAAAATCCGCACATTTATTCTGACTAAATTTCCCTAACCTAAAAAAATTTATGTGTAACAGATAGGCTGACACGAGGCCGAAACCTAATCGCTTAATTTACGGCTAGCGAGACGCGCGACCTGTTCGCACAGCGCACGGCAAGCGCCCCAAAAATCAATAAAGCGGGAGACGGGGCTTGCCAGTGAGGGGTGGGGGTGGTGGGGGTGTATTCATTTCAGGTTGACAGCGCGCCAGGTGTCGTTAGCGAATGTTCTAGACTGTTACGTGTCACTCCCACTTTGGGGCCGCCACGTTAGCAAGACTGGGTTGTATTGTCATTGAAGGTGTGTGGTGTAGTGAGAAGATTCAGTGACAGGTGTACTACCTTGTAGTTCAGAAAACTTCTCCATCTTGTGGTGTTTTGTGAAACAACGGCAAAGCAGACGACACGGAACACGACTCGGCCGGAGATTCGGAAGTAGTTGAAACCCCGCACGCTTTTAGGTGTATACGGCAGCCAACTGCCCCTCGACGTAGTTCTAAATTAGTAACGATCATGCATGATCGGTAGCCATTTGCTGCTCTGACCCCGGTTCTAAATATAACAAAACTAGGCCAATCGGCAGAGTTTGCCGATTGGCCCACAAAGCCCCCTCTACCCCCCCCCCATGCACACATTCCACAGGCCGCATGATCGGCAGCCATCTTGCTGCTCTGACGTGGTTCTAAATATAGTAACGATCATGCATGATCGGTAGCCATCTTGCTGCTCTGACGTGGTTCTAAATATAGTAACGATCATGCATGAATGGGTTAGCCATCTTGCTGCTCTGAGGGCGGTTACTAAATATAGTACCGATCATGCATGATCGGTAGCCATCTTGCCAACCTACAACTGCTGCTCTGCGGCATTTTCCTCACTTTCCCACAAGCACTGTCCTGTCTATTTTTTGTTTGTGTGTGTGTGTTTGTTTTTTTGTTTTGGTTTGGGGTGTTTGCCCGCCCCGCAGCAAGCTCTACCCCACCCCACATGCCACCCCCCTACCCCACCCAACCCCAAACCCCCCACCCCACCAACTCCACCCCACCCCACCCCCCCCCACGCATGCACACACTTAAGTCACTTTTAAGTTCTTAACTTAAATCATCCCCAAGTCATCCACAAGTTTTTACTCAAGTTATTCACAAGTCATCCTCAAGTCATTCACAAGTTCTTACCCAAGTTATCCCAAGTTATTCTCAAGTTACTTCTAAGTTTTTATTCAAGTTGTCCTCAAGTCATCCTCAAGTTCTTACCAATTAACCTAAGATCATAACTAAGTCATCCTTTTAAGTACAACCAAGTTCTTATAAAGTTATCTTATAATTATCAAAAAAATACAACTATGTTTTATTTTAATATAGATGTCTAATATAGTACACACACGCCTCAAAAAACGGTCATCGTTGAGGATGTCCTTGCTCAGCGTTCTCTGCATAGATTTTAATGAAGGTCTTACATCCGAAGCAACCGCATTGATTACAATTCGGGGTCTATGGAAATGTCTTTTATAGACTCCAGGTCTTTATTTATTGCACCATCATTTTAAAAATACGCCATGACTATTTTTATTAAAAAATTTAAAATTAAGTTCTTAAAATTATTCCATTATAAATGGATCAAAATGATGCTTTGTTTTTGGCGGTTTGGCGTGCAGTTGTGTTCGGCTTCTGTATTTAGCGGTGGAGATTGTTTGGGCTCTTGTTTTTTGCCAGCGTCGTTTATATATTTTATACCGTAATAACTGCCCCCAACAGCAGCAATGCGCCAAAAATGGCAACAGTTTTAAGTTCAATATTCCATGAAGACTTTGGGGCCCTTGTATCACATGGAGTTTTTATAGCTGGCATTGAATCAACTTGTTCTGGCTTGGCGGTGTTATGTTTTCATGATGAGTCATATTCTGTAACATTAATTTTTTTTGTCTGTTCCACCTGCTAATTTTCTCCTGCTTTAACACGCCCAGGGTTTTTAATGGGCTCCGCCTGATTCAGCGTTTTCTGCTGATTTTCTGGCTTGGTTACTTTCTCCACCTGGTTCAGTGTTTCTGATTCGCTGATTTTCTGGCCCGTCATTTTGAAGGGAAATAAAATTATTAAAGATTATAAAAGTTATTAATCCCATGATTAATGGCGATAACAAGTTCCAAATCTGTAGTATAGATCACACCCTAGAGACTCTAAGACTTTGTTAAAACTGGATCTTGCGTTAAATCATACGTAAGATCTTTTTCAGAATCAATGGGAGCAAATCTACTGACTAGTTTAGTGTACAAACTAAGAACCGTTTGCCCCACACTTTTCACCATTCTAGACCCCAGCTGCGCTTCATACCTGTTATGATACTTTAAAATGTCTTCGCGACATCTGTTGAATCTGTTCTATGCTGAATTCATTCCGAGGGAAATGTTTTGTTTTTCCCACACGCTGCCAAGAAAACAACCTCTCCTTTTGGGGCATAACAGCTTGGCCATCAACTTGGTCATTCATAAGTTCAGGAAGGTTTAGGCTGCCTTGTAGCTGTAGGAGATCATCACTGTTTCATGTTTTTTAATAATTATAATTATTTTATTTTATAAAAATAGCACCGAAAAAACTGTTACCAACCTTTTATACCATTCTGCTGTTATTGGAGGCCTAAGGTAGGATACTCAATGCTTGGTAAAAGCTTGTTAAGAATTAAACCAGCAGATCTTGGCAAACTAGACCCTTTGAGGATTTAGCAAAGCTGATTGCTATCATTGCAGCTCGGTTGCCACGAAAGATTTTCTAGTTAAGCAAGGAAATTCCAGACAATATAAATATGTAAGAAAAAAAATACATTTATAAAAAATGGCTTCACTCGCAATAATGATAGGCGGCGCTGTGGTTAATGCGCTTCTTTTAGCGGAAGTAAATTTTTCATTTAGTAAACTGCGGGATGACGGCGAGAGAAAAGAAAATAACAAGCTATGGAGGAACTAGCACTTCACAAGACGCCTATGAAAGCAGAGACTTGAGCATTTTGATTTTATTAATGACACACTGAAAAACAGGGCATGCAGCTTACATATTTAAAAAGTTGATCAAGCAATAAAAAAAATAATTTTCTAGTAACAGGCAAACCATCCAGGACATTGCCCCCACCAAAATTCAGTGACTTTTATCAACCATCAGAAAAACAAAAGATGCAAGAAACGGGTTTATGTCGTTGGTTTTGACCGTTGTGTATTTTTTGCACATAATATTGGCTGAATAAAAAATGAACAAAATCTATTATTCCCCAAAGGATATTGGAAGGGCATCACAGCAATTAAAAAGCTAAGCCAAGCAGCGGGAGTCAGTGAACAAACAGCAAAGGAATGGTATCTAAACAAGCGATTTGGCAAATTTATTTACCTGCAAACCCAGACGAATACAGAGACCGCACTTTGTGAACACAACTCCAAACGACACCCATCAAATGGATTTCTATATTTACCCTCTGATACGATTAGACGAAAAAGATTTAATACGCACTTACAGCCCTTGACGTAGCTTCAAGATATAAGATGCGGAACCATTAACACAAAAGAGTGCTTCTGCTGTTGCTGTTGCCATACAACTGAAAAATCAACGAGGCCCTTTAACTTATCCTCCATGATTCAAGTCGATATGGAAAAGAATTTAAAGGGGAAGTGAATCAAATTTTTGTGAAACATAGAGTTACCATTAAAAGAGGCATTTCCCGGAGTTCACAGATCACAGGCTTTAGTTGAAAAACTTTAACAAACAGTTTTGCCGAAAGACTTTTCTCCTACCATTATCACAGAGAGCTGATTGACAATTCTCGCAACACAGAAAGGGTCAGAAGACTGCCCCTTTTGGCGCGCAATGAATAATGAAGAATTTAAAGACTAAAACCAGTACAAGCAATCAAAGAAAAACAATAAATGTTTTTGAAGTAAGTTCATCCGGCAAACTAATTCCGTTTGGTTTAAAAGTAAGGTACCTTTATTTACCGGGGGAGCAGAAGGGGACACTGCATCAGGGCAACCGATCCCAGTTTTGAGTGTTGATCCCTATGAAATAAAAAGAATTGTAAAAAGAATCCGCCCGTGTATATTTACGAGAAACTGACACAACAAACAACCACTCCTCAAAGATCTTTGTGAAGGAAGAACTGCAGATAATCCCACCAGACACATTCCCTTTAATTAATTTACGTAAATATATTTGAGTTTTAAAATTTGGGAAGCTCAGAAGGAAGTGCAGAACGAAACAAGAATGGTAAAGGAAGAGACCTTGAAAAAGATACGGAATCATTTCATGCGTGTAATGCTATTAAGGAACATTTTCGGGGATTAATCAATGCATGCTAAATCATCCAGACAAACCCACAACTCAAACCCCCAAATTGGGAAAAGAATATCTTGAAATAATAAAAAAAATTCGAACTCGTCAAGCAAACATGAGAAAAGATTTAAATGAATGATGAAGCTATGATTGTCTTATAATAAAAGTTGATGAAAAATATAAAACCCCCTGTTTTGCGGTCTCTCAGTGCCGATTGCATAGAAAAACTCCCGGGGTAACAAACACCCGTTTTTGTTTTGTTCTATCTAATGACTTCTTTGTTACAACTGTTGTGTTGATTTCATGTAGATTAATCCCCAGTTTTACGTTGTCATGATGAAAAGTCTTATTGCTAAACAATGCTTCTTTGTAGTTGTCCCTGTGATATGTTTTGACTGCACAACGCTGCGAGAATTCCCTTTGCTTTCTTAATGATTTTCTCCTGGCTTTGAAATACTGTACATTTTTTACCTTAAAACCCAAAAAACTCCTTGATCACCTTTTCCAGATTAATTCATCCTTCATCTTTCCTAAAACCTTCTTGTTAGTAATTGAATGCAAAGGCGAATCTTTAGGATAATCGGACGTGTCATACCATCCCGCATGACCTTTAGCCACTTCTAATTCCATGTCTTTATAAAATGTCTTCAGTAGGAATATCATAAACAAAACGTCTGTATCTGTGTAAAGTACTCTGGACTCAGGATACGAGGCTTAAAGTAGTCAATAAAGAAACTCTAACATCAAAAGCTTTGATAATTCTAAAACAGTAAACCCAATAAATACAGGTTTGTCTAATTTGACTTTCTTTTTTTTTATCATTATGCCAAAAAGCTGATCATGAAATCTTCTAAAGTCCTGAAATTAGTTTTGAAGTCAGCTTAATTGCTTCGTTCTCTTTGGTAACTAATCTGACATCTTTACGCGTTTCGATTCTCCATAGTCTTTCCAAACAGCTGTTGTTCACAACTTGAAAAAGTCTTTTTCTGAAGCATCTGTGGATTTAGTTCTGAGATCATTTCTTCATGATGTATGGTTTCATGAACTGTTCTTGATCAAAAGCAATTATGCGATGACAGCTGTTAACTTTAAACCATGTCTTAAATAAAAATTTTAGAAGTCTGTAATGACAGACATAAATTTTTTTTGCCCCGAAATTGGCACAAGTTTAGGTGCTCTCTTGGATCCATCTTTAGACTTTCTGCTGCTAATGGAATAGTCATTATGCAGGTCCCTGGAGTTCATGAGGATATTCTAAGTCAACTTCAGAATGAAGCCGCGCGCTGATCAGGCGTTAAACTGTTCAACCACTTTAATGCCTTTTGAATATTTTCGTACCTGTGTACATCTTGAAGTTACGTATGGAAGCGATTGCGCCATTGCCCAACCATACAGATTGTTTGCTCTAAATACATGAGATAGTTAACCTTTTACTCGGATCATAATGATCCAAGTATTTGTTGTTTGCTTTACAGTAATGATGCGAAAGCCATAAATAATTCCCCGCGCAATCCGTTTTCAATCATCTGAATCATTGGTAAATCTGACAATAAATCAATTTGTACTCCAGTAAACTTTAAGAAAGCATCCCAGCTTTTTTTATCCCAGGCGCAGAAAGTAATGCCGGGATCCAGGCTGTAATGTTTCATGCAGGTCTTCCTATAATTTTCAAAGACGTCTGCCAACAAACAACATCGCCATCAAGTAGGAATCATGATAGTTCCCCCTCGTTTTACAATCTAACTTCTGCCACGCATCTTGACATGCTGGTAATCAGAATCACTGATGTCCTTTCCTCTAAGACTAGAAAAGAACGCGCCTTTAGGTGGAAGTGTATCTTCATCAAACCTTTCCCCAAATGTTCATGTACTCATAAGGGGAAACGCCCTTTCTAACAAGAGTTGGGTCAAAATATTCTTCTGTTTATTTGGGGAGGGCTTTAAGGACATGGCCAGTGACTCTAATGACCCCTCATGTGCTGCATAGAGTCGTAGAAAGACATGTTATTTAAAGTGAAACACATGTACTTTTCTGATGACTGTGCAATGCATGCTACCTGAAGGCATCGTCCACTGCTTTCATTATAAGGTGGGAGTCGTAACTCGCAAGTTATGAAAGAATACAGGCAGCTTCCATGTCTTTGGATCAAACTTTGTTGAAGATTGCATTTGTTATGCGCCCCTCCTCTGAAATTTCCGCTAATGTTATCATGGTCTCTTACTTTTGGGTTCTCTGCGTCTGAAAGAAAGGCCCAAAACCACAAATCCAACAATGTGTGGCTGAGTCATACTGGTTTTTGGTCTTCAGGTGTCATTATGATTTCAGATAAGTTTAAAATTATTAGAACAGTCATTGCGCAAATTGCTGCATGCGTTCTAAGAAGTATTTTTTCAGCATTAGGCCCTCTATATAATTCTGGCTTTGAATGAACGCCATCCGACCTGACAATATGAAGGCAAATGAAACAAATCTGATGATTACTCATTAAGACCGTTTTTCGAAGTTTTTGTGGTGCTGGGCCCCTTTATAAGGAACAATAAGCGACTCGAAGTCTGCGTAAACTACGTATGGGGAATGTTGCAGTTTTTTCCAGTTCTTAAAACTAACTTTAGATCCAGGGGGGGGCGTAATTAGTTCTGTATTACAATCTACAGAACTTTTACAATGTTTTATATGTTCACCGTGGCTTGCACAGATGGAATTCTTGTTAACCCTTTTCTGCAAATTCTTGTTTATGGTAATGCTTTGAAGTATGCCGCAATAATCTACTCATCGTGCGTATCAATGTGTAATGCGGTAGCCCTGCTGGTGAAAACATCAGTAGTAAGTCAACATGATTTTTGTCTGGTTCGCCAATTGTTGGCTGTTCTTGGACACTTTAATTGGCACCAAATTTGTTTCCTCATCCCATGTGTATACATTAACAGTTATTGGTTGTTTTGTTCTTCAAACTGATCAATTTGGTCTACACAACAGAAAGGACACCCCACTAAAGTTAAGATCATTGATGTAAGGGTGATAGTTAGACACTCTCTCTGCTTTTTGCGGCGTAATGCAACCTTGCAAGAACACACCACATAAAACATTTGTTGTCTGTATTCTTTTATGTTTAGAACTGCTCTTTTTGCAACTAATGCTGGAGGTAGTGGAATGTAAGACTTGCCAACAATCGGTGCATACTTAGCCTGTTTTAGTCTGATCTCTAAGACTTCGCCCTCTGACCAACCAGAGCCTCTCATTTTGGCTTCTTCAGCCACAGCGTCAAACTGTGCAAGCAGTTCGTCTGCCCAACCGGTGTTAAGTCATTATGAGAAAGAATAGTCTGCTGTTTTAGTTGAGACCCAGACTTCTAGATTTTCTTCATTTATTGTTACATAGCCGATTAAAACAGCTAACATTACTTTAACTGGCGGGTCTATTGTTAGTTTACCTGGAACTTGAGAAATAGCATGAACAACACTTGCCTGTACGTTTGTTGGGTCAATGACTTCTAAATCAATATCATTCAGTGCTCTTGATAAACGCTCTCTCTCGAGCATTCCTTCAAAAAATTCGTCTTGTCCTTCATATATCTTATCCATGTTGACTTTCTTTTCTAACTCAAAATATTTATTTAAATTAAAAAAAAATTCTTAATCAGAATCAATATCGACGGTCTTTTTGCGCTTGGACTCATAAACTAAAGTAAAACGCCCTTTGGCATTGTTAATGTGAGCTGTTTAGAACAGAGTTTAATGTCTCGTTTACTTTTTTTAAGCATTCCTTTTTTATTTGCTCGGCGTCTGGCTGTTGAGAAAAACTTGTCCTTGCCTTTCTTTGAAGATCAAACTTTTGTCTTTTGTAGTCATCAAAATCGGCCTGTAAACGATTAAATTCTTCATCCTGATGTTTGAGTCAACTAGCGCTTTATTTATTGTCAGTTTAAACGAGCTAAGTTTTAGCTGTTATTAGTTGAACCATAGCTGTGTGCTTTTGGAGTTTAGTTTTTAATTTTTTGCCAGCCGCACTTACAGCTAATGAACACAGACCGAGAGCTAAAGACAAACCTCCTAGAGGTAAAGCTGCGGGTGCGCCTATGCCCGTTGCTAAGAGACCAACACTCGTTCCTGCTGATAGAGCGCTTATAGTCGATGCTCCAGTATTAACGTATGTGTCCAGGACGGGGGAAATCGTGATGGTATTGCTTAAGTGCACTAAGTTGCTGTATTATTAGTCAGGCTTAACACACCAAGGGTATCGTTGCACTCATACACGCATATGCACACTCATGCGCACACCAAACATTCACCTCTCTCTGGGAATGGGATGTCACGCATTCGTTTCTCTTCTAACACGACTGAGAACAAGAAATACAATTTCTATGCTACTTATAATTAATCATGTACAATCAAATCACACACAATGAAATATCAAAACATAAAAGATCATTACATCCTAATCCCGGGTTATAATAAAATGACTTCTTACCTGGCCAGGTTTTCACACACACAACCACGCTTTCACACCACACCACAGTTCTGAAAAAAAGTCTCTTCACGTCTTCTTCAGCACTGCTTGATGGTGATGCCTTGGTTGACTGGCTCCAGGCTTCAGGACTGGGTCTTCGTGGTCGTCTCTGGGATCTCGACGTCGAACTCTTCTTCTTCGTCTTCTTCACCCACCTCTGGGGTCAAATTCAGTTTGTCTGTCTTCACCCACCTCTGGGCTTCAACTTAGTTTCCTTCTCTTCAGCTTGTCTTTAACTCTAAGACCTTGCTGTCTCTTCTATCTCCCAGACCACGTTTCTCTCGACCCTTTCTCTGTCCTGCTCACTCCTCTCCTCTCTCTCTCTCCTCTGCCTTCTCTCTCTCTCCCCTGGTGTTGTTCTTCGACACGTTGTTCTCCCTCAGTTTTTATAGGGAGGGAAACAAAGGATTCCCCTTCGGACCATGCTTTGTCCACGCTGCTTCTCAAGCCCCTAGTTCACAAGTACCCTGAATTCTCCACTCGCTACATTCCACACACATCAGCATTTACACAAAACCCCTACCTAATTGATTAGCAAACACACTCTTAGCCCCAGATGGACATCGAAATTCCCGCCGACTTCGGTGGTCAGTTAACACAGTAATTATCTTAAGGAGGGTTACTACAACCTCCACACGCATTCAGCTAGCCTGACAATAGAACCAACACAGTGACCCACGGCAATACCATCTGAACAAATCCAAGGCCCCCTGCTCTTCACTGACTGTTTACACAAGAACCTCAGCTGACCGAGCATTTAGCACTCACTTGGGGCCCCGAGGTCGTAGTGGTTACAACCCTTCCCTTTCGCCACTGGGCAGGTCCGAACTCTCTCCTAGGTGTTGTTTGTCATCTGACCACTTCGGCCGTGTGCGGTGGGTAACGTACCCTGGTTAATTGGTCAATTACTTATTTGTATACCCCGTACACTGTCCCTTTGTCTCCAAGCGTCTAATGCCTTTTGAGAGGTTTCACGCTCCTTGACAAATTCCCCCCACTCGAAGACAATGCCCTGCATTGGCTAAAACTTAACATTCAAGGAGATGAAACTCATAATTTTCCCATTTAAACCAGTGCTAATATCGGCCTCTCATAAGCCTACTTACACCAGAGAACGCACGCAAGATTTGTCTTGCAACAAAAATTATAGAGAAAAATCAATACATACACACTATCAAAGCAAATATCAACATAAATCAGAAATCTCCACCAGCTCTAAGTCGTGTGGCCATATAACCATTATGTTTCTGCGGAAATTCTCTCCCCTTCTCTTCATACACGTGGCCTGCAACCAGCCACGTCACGCATACGCGACACTGCAAAAGACACACGCACCCACTACCTGACTTCTCGACCGACCATTTTATTTTGGCCAACTTTTTGGTAAGACCAGTCTGATCCCCCTTTCTGTACCTCGTGACATGTGCTGCAATGCACACAGAAACGCCTGATATCACCAAGGATACCGGGCCAGTAGTACTCACGCGTCACTGCCTTTTGTGAGGCCTTCTTGCCGAGATGGCCCGAGGCTGACGTCACATGTTTTTCTGACATCACCGCCTTCTGCGTTTCGTAGGCACAACGATCTGTCGTTTTGTCTTCCCCGAACTCAAGTGAGTGAAAGTCCGGTACAATACGCCATCCTTCATCTCAAACCCGATGGTGCCCTCCTTCACACCTTTCTTCTGTCCTGTGTGAGCGAGCCTAAACAACTTTCTAAGCGAGTAATCGCCCTTTTGTTCTGCTTGTAAGTGAGCGGGGTTTGTCTCACCGGACACGCTCCATTGCGTTTCTGAAGTGTGTGACCGCTCGGGGCCTTTCTCTCCCGTGATTTCCATTCTCTGACTCAACACAGAAATCACGGTCTGGGTCTCCGTACCCACGTGCTCCTGAAATATTCCCAATTACTAGATCATACGGTGGCTTTGGAACAGCCAACGCCTGTACGACTCCACTATAGAATGGTGTATCAATGAACACCAGTGCCGTTTTGAATTCTGCTACTGTTCCTTTATTTGTCTACACCTCTGTGTTTTACCTGTGAATTGTCCCTTCTCAACCAGGGACTCCTTCACCATAACACCAGTGCACCCCGAGTCTCTAATGACATTAACCACATTGTCGCCCACTCTGCCTTTGTGCACATCCATGTTATCGCCTGAATCTGTGAACACACAGCACAATCCAGACAAAATAACACTGTCATCTTCTTCATCTTTTCTACCTGCCTCTCTCTTGGCCTAATCCTCATTGCTGCTGCTTTCTGAGGTCTAAATCGGCAGTCTCTAGCCAAGTGTCCTGTCTTATCACACAGAAAACAGGTACGCTCATTCCTAGCCACGTGGCTATTGGTTTTCACCCTTGTTTGCTCACGTGACGCTGTGGGCCTACGGGTGTGTACTACTGACTCATTACGTGAGTCATGTGCTGGCCTGCTATCCTCTGAATATGCTTCCAGGCTTTCCTCTTGTTCAGGCAAATCACGCCTCGCTTCCCGGTAAGTCTCTGCTGTCTCAAGCACTTCAGCTATTGTGGTTGCTCCTTTTTCCCTAATATGGATTGTGAGGCCCGTCCCACAACCATCAAGTATCTGTTCCTTCATCACCAGTGTCTTGAGGCCTTCAAAATCACTGTCCACTCCACTCAGTTCTACCATTTGTTGAAATAGTGGTCCAGTCTAACTCCGAACTGTGTGTATGTCTCACCCTGTTCGATTCTCGCCTCGCGAAACTTACGCCTAAAAACCTTCTTCAGTCAAATCATATGCCTTTAGTACTGCTTGTTTCACCTTGTCAAAATCTCTCTGATCACCTTTGGGTAAGGTGGAAACTGTGTGTAACGCACGACCTGTCAACAAGGCAGACAGGTTTATTGCCCAGTCATCTTCGGGCCAGCCCTCGTGCTCGGCAAACGATTCAAACCGACTGATATAGGCATCGATCGAATCAGTTTCTTCTCTGAACAGTGGGAGTTTAGGTCTAGGTGCGCACTTAGTCTGCGGCCTACTGACTCAGAACTGGTGTCGATTTCACTACGATTTTCAGATTTTATTCTTTCCAACTCAATTTGTTTGGCTAAAATCTCTGATTCCGCTTCTGCTCTTGCCCTTGCAGCTGCACTCTCTGCATCTGCTTTTGCTCTGGCAGCTGCACTCTCTGCATCTGCTTTAGCCTTTGACGCAGTGGTTTCAAGTCTAAGTCTCTCTGCCTCAGCGTTTGCTGATTCTGTTTGAAGTCGAAGTTTCTCTGCCTCGACCTCTGAGTTTCTTTTAACAGCATCGAGCTGTTCCTTTTCAAACTTCCTTCTTTCAGCCCTCTCATCTCTCTCAGTCTTCTGCTGAGTTTCAATGAATCTACGCAGTTCATCTCCTGTATATCCCAGTTCTTTCCCCAAATTTACTAGTTTCTCTATGGGGGTAAAACTTTCTTCAGCCATTTTCTTTTCTGATATGTTTTAGTACCACTAAAACAGTTAAGCTTATAACCCGGAAAAAAGTCAGTAAACAGTTTATCTACTAAACGTTACGAGTACACTAACCAGTGGTAGTGTTCCTAACACAAAGGAGCCTTAATCTTAAACCACAGCTTCTGTGAGAGTTAAGACTAGAACCTCGTTCTTCGTTTCTCTGAACGACCTTTGGTTAATACAACCACCCTACACACAAATCAATACTCAACACTCAAAGAACTAAAGGAAATAATTAGAAGAGCTAATTAAAAATACCTTTAGTGGACGCTTCGCCCCAGTACTACTCTAGTACTCACTTTGTTTCCCTCCTGAAACTAATTTGGGCCATGCAATCCTGGCAGGCTCGCCACTTTGTCCAGGACGGGGGAAATCGTGATGGTATTGCTTAAGTGCACTAAGTTGCTGTATTATTAGTCAGGCTTAACACACCAAGGGTATCGTTGCACTCATACACGCATATGCACACTCATGCGCACACCAAACATTCACCTCTCTCTGGGAATGGGGTGTCACGCATTCGTTTCTCTTCTAACACGACTGAGAACAAGAAATACAATTTCTATGCTACTTATAATTAATCATGTACAAATCAAATCACACACAATGAAATATCAAAACATAAAAGATCAATACATCCTAATCCCGGGTTATAATAAAATGACTTCTTACCTGGCCAGGTTTTCACACACACAACCACGCTTTCACACCACACCACAGTTCTTGAAAAAAAGTCTCTTCACGTCTTCTTCAGCACTGCTTGATGGTGATGCCCTTGGTTGACTGGCTCCAGGCTTCAGGACTGGGTCTTCGTGGTCGTCTCTGGGATCTCGACGTCGAACTCTTCTTCTTCGTCTTCTTCACCCACCTCTGGGTTCAAATTCAGTTTGTCTGTCTTCACCCACCTCTGGGCTTCAACTTAGTTTCCTTCTCTTCCAGCTTGTCTTTAACTCTAAGACCTTGCTGTCTCTTCTATCTCCCAGACCACGTTTCTCTCGACCCTTTCTCTGTCCTGCTCACTCCTCTCCTCTCTCTCTCTCCTCTGCCTTCTCTCTCTCTCCCTGGTGTTGTTCTTCGACACGTTGTTCTCCCTCAGTTTATATAGGGAGGGAAACAAAGGATTCCCCTTCGGGCCATGCCTTTGTCCACGCTGCTTCTCAAGCCCCTAGTTCACAAGTACCCTGAATTCTCCACTCGCTACATTCCACACACATCAGCATTTACACACACCCCTACCTAATTGATTAGCAAACACACTCTTAGCCCCAGATGGACATCGAAAATTCCCGCCGACTTCGGTGGTCAGTTAACACAGTAATTATCTTAAGGAGGGTTACTACAACCTCCACACGCATTCAGCTAGCCTGACAATAGAACCAACACAGTGACCCCCGGCAATACCATCTGAACAAATCCAAGGCCCCCTGCTCTTCACTGACTGTTTACACAAGAACCCCAGCTGACCGAGCATTTAGCACTCACTTGGGCCCCGAGGTCGTAGTGGTTACAACCCTTCCCCTTTCGCCACTGGGCAGGTCCGAACTCTCTCCTAGGTGTTGTTTGTCATCTGACCACTTCGGCCGTGTGCGGTGGGTAACGTACCCTGGTTAATTGGTCATTACTTATTTGTATACCCCGTACACTGTCCCTTTGTCTCCAAGCGTCTAATGCCTTTTGAGAGGTTTCACGCTCCTTGACAGTATGTAACAGCATAAGGCAGCAGAATACCTTCGTTTGGTTTTGCTGTATTTTGAAAAGGGCCTGCTCTAGTTTTTGTTGCATTGCGTAATGTTGGTTAATCTGAGGTTTTACTTCAGGGTTTCTATAACAGCAGAATTGCCTGCTATCTCTTCTCTTGGCATCTCCGGTGCTGTAGCACATTTGGATAAACCTTAACAGACATGCTTTTTATAAAATGAAAAATAATTTAGTATAATACATAATCTAAATCTGTTTTCTTGAATATTCAGCTGCGCATCATATAATAAAAACAAATGTACATTAAGCGGTTTATCGGCTTCTTCTTCTTTATCAATTTGAATGTTTATTACGTCTCTCACTTTTCTCCGCTTCCATACAACTCATTATCCTCCGTTGACCTTAGGTCAATCCATAAACCGTATTTGTTGTTAAATAATCATCAAGCCTAACATTGTGAAGATGTAAATCTTTAGACACTAGGTCTGCTGTTGGATTTCTACCCCTCCCACCCCAAACAATTTTCTTATTTCGTCAAAATGATGATAAGGTCTAAGCCCGCTAGCGTAGATTTGGTTAGGACTACCGTCAATTGTACATTGCACTTTCGTTATTTTAGGATTAAAAAACTTTTCGCTTGCTCTTTTGAACGGTTCTTCATCTTCACACAGCAATAAAATACCTTTAAGCGATATTGATAAGACGCTAAAACTAAAATTCCATATAGTGTCTGCCCTGCTTCTGGGATATGTTGTATGATGAATCACTCTTTCGTAATATATTGCTAATCTTGACTTATATTGGTCCTTAATCAGCTTTGCTAATTTAGGGTTGCTAACAACGTCAAACTCTAACGAGATGTCAGAAATGCTGTACTTTGCTTCGGTGTCTGATGATTTGATAACACGTTTGTATTCGTTAAAAGTTAGTTCATATGACAATCTGTCTTTTAATGCTCCTTGAAAGTATGGTGCATGCGCTTTTAACAACTCAAAATCTAAGGGAATGGAAAAGCGATTTCCATACGCAAACTTTACAGCTACATACTTTTTGCCGTCTTTAATATCTGCAGCGCCTATTCTATGTTTTAGCGCTTCTTCATTTTCAATTCCTTGAAACGCAAAGTCAGCCCTTTCATTCCCAGTTAGCCTAGATCAGAATAGGTTAAAAATATGTCTGCATTGTGTAAAGAAATATTTCTTGCCCCTCAAGTTTTATAGAAATTTTCTTAACGATTGCCCGCCCCAGATTCTGTACAACTGTCCTGTTGGGGGTCTGTTGTTGAAGTGAGTTCTATTTTGAAAGTAAGACGCGCAGAGCCTGGCACAATCACTTCATCCGCTCCTAGGTCTGGAAATTTGACAGTAAGAATTTGATCCGCATCAATAGTAGATGGATTATTTGGAACAGTAATATTCCGCTTATTTCCCTTCACGCCACCGGGTTCTTTCAGTCTTCTATACGGGTTAAGAATCGACCCATGTGCTAGTGCCATTTTTTTTATAAACAAAATAAAAAGTTAATTATTTAAAACATGGCAGGAATTGAAGCTGAAGAAGATTATGATGTTTTTGATCCTGGAGACGACATGAGTGAATTGACCCCTTTGACACGGCATCGCTCAGCGCTCTCAATGCGGCGTGAATTAACAGAAAGTACGGTCGGAGCATTTTACAAAAGTTTAGGTCAAGAACCTCCCGAATTTATAGACCCAAATGATTTTGAATTAGAAGATGGTCATTTTTTTGTAAAGGGCGATCAAGGAGAATCTGTTCGGCTTACAAACTAAACCAGACCCATAAAAGTTTTTAGCCAAGAGTACAATTATACAAAGACTCAGTGTGAAAGATCAAAATCGCCTTGGTCTTGTTAGACCGAAATTAGATAAGGATGCAGTTGCTAACTTCAAAACACACTGCAGGAACTCCCAACAGCTAACCAAATACAAAACATGGAACTTAAAGAATTAAATCAATCGGCAGATGAAATAATAAATGCAATAGAAGCAGAGAAACCAGTTTTTCAGAAGAAACAGCATTAAACTATACACGACTCGCCGCTACCCATGCGAGAAATAGCGGCCCTTGATCATGCTTTGAGAAGCATCAGAGGCGAATTAACAAACAATTTAGCAAAATAGGTGAATAGATGAGCATATAAAAAGAGAAAAAAGAAAACTCGTTGAGGCTGATGACGCCAACTTAGGGCCTGAATTAAAGAAAGAATAAGACAAAGACTAAAAAATCTTGAACAAGAAAGATCAGCAAGACTAGAAGCGCTGACTACTAACCGAGACCAATTACGAACTCAAGTAAATAGAATAAGAGAAACTATCGAAAAAATTTTATATGAAGACACAACACTAGCAGAACGAATAAGAACATTGTTTAGAGAGCAGGGAGTCACATTAGCAAGCGTTATAACGGCCTTAGGATTTGCAATAAGTACACTGGTGATGGCTATTACAGGGGCAGTAGCCAAAGTTCAGTACCTCCACTCCATCGCCTCCGCCTGATAAATCATGGGTAAAAAAACAGCTTGATCATCTTGCAAGTTTATTAAAAAATTAGCTGGTAAAGCCGTGGACGCTTTACCCGGAATATTGGGAGTATTGTCAGCTGGCTTTTGTCTACTGCAAGCAAAGTAGTTGGCTTTATGGCCGAGCACTTATGGACATTAGTTCTCTTAATAGTTGGGTTAATTTTTAGTAAGATAAAGGCCAAGTAATCCTATGCCAGTTAATCCAAGAACAAGCGCTGTCTTTTCATATTCATGGTCATCGCGAACAGAGCCCGCGAGCTTTGCTGAGTCTTCAATGACTTTGGGGGTTTGGACTTCGGGGATTGGATGACTTAATCTTGGGTGTTCTTTTATTGTTTGTAATATTACTGGCTCAGAATTTATGTCGTTTTTCCCAACCTTCTGTTCATTGCCTGCTATAAGAATTTCATTATTATAGTTATTATTATTCCTACCTGGAGTCTGAGGTCAGAAGGCAGCATGTATAAACCCGTGCCAACAGCAAAGTCTACTTTCGATCTTGCGTATTGTAAAACATTTTGGTATCTTTCAATACTTGAAGGTAAATCAACTGTAGAATTAATGGCGTCCTCTAAATTTGCTAAGTATTGTTTTTGTGCGTCAAAGCCAGTAGAAGGATCAGTTATGCTCGATCTCGCCTGTGCTTGCGAACCTAGCAAACACCAAACGTAAGTACGAATAGAGTCGTTTATTCGTTCTATTCCCGCCCTAGTTAGGCCCTTAGAAGTGTCTAAGATAAATGTTGTCCATGCTGTTTTATGCTCTTGCTGTAGGGACCCAGGCTGAACAGTTTTGCCTGAAAAGAAAGTTTTGAAAGGAGGATGCCAGTCATAGTTATACTTTCTGTGCGTGCCCCGAAAATAAAGGTCGCCTAGGCCATGATTATGATCCAACTTTTGTCTAAAGCCTGTCTTGATGTTAATATTGAATTCGTTACAGATCCTTTCAAAAGCCTTCATGTCTATTATGTTGCTGAGTGGATTAAATGGTTTGTCATTTGGTAATGGCGCTCGCAGTTCAGTCAAAATACGTCTGAAGGTGTAATAAAAATGAAATTTGTACACTGACCTCACCAAAGGATCATGGTGATTTAAATGATCGGCATACGACACTCCACACCCAGTTGATGCGCAAAACACAGCAAAGTTTAACTGGTTCTGATAAAACTGCATCGGATGACTAAACCACGCTTTCTTGATGTGGTCGTTTTCAATAGGGGGGTTAAGATATCTGCTTAATGGAGTACTCACCTTTTTATGAAAAGAGGCAGTCTGGGTCACAGAAATGTCGAGGGTGTCAGTTGTTATATTTTTAAGATTGTAGTGCGGCCCAACAGAATATTTTGCATCAGCATATTTGAATGCACTCATTTTTAATTTGTTTTAAAAAATGTTTGTAACATAACAACCCAAGACCGTCCTTCGTTTTTAGAACATGCTATTGATAACGAATGCGGAGCCAAAATGGTTGCACTTCATGAAATATTTTACAAAGTCGTATGGTTTAATATAAGCGAAGCCAAGGAGAATAATACGGTTCTAAAAGTTGACAAAACAGGGGCCAAAGTTAGCCAGTTAACAATACCTGATGGTTATTACGGGTTTTGCTCCCTAAAAGAAGCAATGAGTAACTTTGACATTACTCTCAAACTTAACAATGCAAATCTAAAAACAATGTTAACATTCAAGCCTGAAGAAGAAGGAGGTTACTATTTTGATAAAGAGCTAGCTAAAATGTTAGGCTTTACAGCTAACAATTATAGATTTAGAGTTACACCGACCAAAACTACTTATGAGGGGGAAAGTCCGCTCGATCTTGCATTACATTCATTACTCTATGTTCATTTGGATGAGCTGAGCACTGATGAAAACTTATATGACGGAAGGCCCTCAACTGTTTTAAGAGCTCTTCCATCAGGGAAAGCTGCATATTGCGATTATGAAATTATACAATTCCCTAATTTACAGTTTAAAGGATTAGTTTGTGGGAGGGTCGGATCATTTAATATATAAAGATCAAAGACAAAACGGGGAAAGTCGTAAATGTGATAACCTGCACATTGTTTTGGAAATAAAATAATAAACTGTACTAAAAATGTCGCGGGGGCCAGAAGAACCAGGAGTTACATTGGCGCCTGTAAGGTGTATAACTTTAGAATTAAAAGACCTTGCAGACGTTGCGGACTTTGAACAGAATGGCGAAATAGGCACTTTGTATGGTTTTGAGTACACTAAAGATGGTGATTATAAACGTAAAGAGGTTGGCGACAACAAAAAGTTTCCTAAACTAGAACAACTGCGCAATCTAGAGGCAAATAATGTTGGCCAGTATGAATATAAAATAGTTCGAAAACCTGACCTCAAATGGCACTTAGAACCATATTTAGAATGGGACATAAAATTTGAATTCATAAGCCCATTTACATTTTTTGGCCGTCAAAAAGTTTCAGAAAAGCATTCAACTCTGGCCCTTTACATGTAAGTCTTATGCCAGATGACAATAGTCGGAAAGAGATTGAAATAAAGCCGTATGGGAAAAAACAGTACATCTCCACAGAAGAGAAGCGGTTTTAAAAGATGCTTCTACAAAATTACAGTTCATGCCGCAAATGAAATTAGGGGAACCGTTCACAATATATTTGAAATTTCTGTCTTAAAAGATAAGGAGAGGGATGGGGTTGTGGGCGTTAGTGACGTCCTTTTTAAAGGATTCTAATTAGCTGGCAAAACTTAGGACGTTGACAGTCTTAAAGTTACTGTTGTCATTCTTCACAATGGCGAGGATATTAAGGTCATAACAACAAGCAACAAATCAATATTAGTCTAATGAAACAATCTTACAGCACTGAATTGGATTAATCTTACACACTTAGGCCTTATAGGATTTTATTATATGAACAAGTTTTAACAGAGGGTATGATAAAAACAATAACCGGATTAGATTAAGTTCTGTTATAAAAACTATGGGGCAGTTAAACTTTATGACAAAAACTCCTCATTGCTCATTGATTTGTGGGCAGACTGGTTGTGGAAAAAACAATATTTATCCTCGACCTGTTACAAACAGTTTATCGTTATAATTTTAATCATATTGGGGTTTTCTGTCCAACACTTAAATGGAACAAAGCATATCATAATAGAAGGTTTATATGGACAGATGATGACATATATTTAGTTGATCCTAGCAATAAACTGAGTGAGTGTTTAGAACAGTTTTATAGACTGTTTGAAGGAACGCAGACACTATTTATTATAGATGACTGTTCGGCAGAAAGAGACATAGTTAAAAAGAGAAACACTTTGTCGAACTAGCTTTCAGTGGAAGGCATGCTAGGATAAGTGTGTGGATTTTATGCCAAAAATATAACTCAGTTTTAAAAGACTTTAGAGAACAGTTAAAGACTGTAGTGTTATTTCACATGAAAGACAGAGACTCATTTGAAGAATGTTTGCGTGAAAATGATGTTATTGAAAATGACCAGGAAAAACACAGGATTAAACAAAAACTGAAATCTGAAAAGTTTAGTAAATTAGTATTAAAAACGGATAACCCTACACAGTATGTCTGTTTGTAAGGTCGTTATTTTTGGGTTATTGAAGTCTTACTTGTCAGAGAACAGGGAAATGCCGCTTCTGGGTCACTTTCGCCCGAAAACTGGTTGAGGGCGAAAGTGAGCCAGAAGCGGCATTTCCCTGTTCTCTCCTGCCTCAGCGATGGCGGCCAACATGCCACGCTACGTCACGGTGAGAATACCTCAAGCCTAAGAGGAACCTTGCACGTGCGGCAGGTGAAAAGACAGGTGAGAGGCCGATAGAGACAGCCAGTACAAGAAAAAATACCAGCCACCCGTGAACCTGCAGGATGAATCGCACGGGCAGTGGAATTAGAGAGAGAGAGAGAGAGAGAAAGTAAACCTAACCTGAACTGAACTACACCAAAGGTGCAACCACACCACAAGCCACATTAAGGGACAGATATACGACAACAACGACGACAACAACCAAATGAACAATTCTACTACCCTAGATGGGCCAATCGTCGTAGGCCTCGTAACAAAACCCGTGACAAACCCCCCCTTTTAAAAGCATCTGTTTCTCTGAGATACAGTGCTACTTTGAACCTTGACGCATGTGCAAATTCACAACAATGGGACCGAACCCCAAACCCCCTGTGATCGACAGAGTCGATAAATCCAATACAAACGTTCCACGATAGAATTCCACAGGGAGATACATAATACTACATTTATCAAACAACTAAGCAAACCTTGCAACAATGAAAATAACAATCCGAACCATTGGCGATTCACTACCGTTAACATCACTGAAGTGAAAACTGTCACTACACCTGATACAGAGACCAAAAGGGGATACAACCTTGGTTGAGGGAAGTGTCCCTCTGACCGATTTTCCAATGTGCTGACTACGGAGCTCGGCTGAGATAGTCAGCATCCGTATTGCTGGAACCCTTGATATGGCGAAAATGATTCTGCAGTTCCACTGCCTAACTCATGAGTCGACGACTGACTGGCCGGATCCGGTCCAAGCACTGGAGAGGATGATGATCGCTCTCCAGTACAAACTTCCGGCCGTATTTCTTCTTGGGCACGCCTGTGCACGTCCAAATCTGCCGGAGAGCTTCAGCATATAGTAGGGGCATCGATAGTCCTAAGCGGGGCAGCCTCTGGGCATCGAGTCGCATAGTCTACCGCTACCGAAATGTAGCGGTGACCGCGATTGGATGGTGGATTAATGGGTCCCACCAGGTCGACCCCAACCTTGCTGAATGGCTCCCCAACCCATGGCACTGACCCTAGGGGAACACGCTTCAAGCGACCCTTAGGCGTTGTCCGTTGGCAGACATCGCAACTGCGGCAGTACTGCCTAACCTGGGAATTCATCCCCGGCCAGAAGAAGTCTTGTCTCACCCGCTCGAGAGTCCGTTTTGAGCCCATATGACCTGCCATAGGTGAATCATGGGCCTGCCGGAGAAACAGATTCTCTCAAGCTTTGGGGGACGACTAGCTGCTTGGCCACCCGATCGGCCTGAGTGACAACCCTAAAGAGGATCCCCTTGTGGAGCTTGAAGCTCACCTTGGCGTGTCGGGCAGACTGAGGGGGACGACCCACCAGTTGTCGCAGGCGTTGGACATCCAAGTCCCTGGCCTGAAGACGGATCATGGTAGCAGGATCGGCCCTGGCCAGAACCTCGTCAGAGATCGGCTGCAGAACGGGACGCAATTCCTGTTCCTGCCTCTTAGCTTTGGCGCGTGTGGTAACTCCCACACACGCCTGTACGGGCAGATCCGTAGACACGGACTGACTGCGTCCGTCCGCAAAGGTGATAGTATTCCCTATAAGAAGGGAATACAGAGGTCGCTCCACCGCGATGGCCCACACTTCGCCACAGAAGTAGGGGGTGGATATAGGAACGAGTACAGAAGGACGGGTGGAGGTAAAACCAGCCTCCAACCCGCACACATCGTAACTGGCACCCCGCTGAGCCTCAGGGGAAACCAAATCCTTATCCACAAAGATCGTTGATGCTCCTGAACCCCTGATGGTGTCGACCAAGGAAGACCAACAACAGAGAGAAACACTGGGCACTCCGTACCACCAGAAGCTGGGATGGAACCCACGTTAGCCGAGGCACGAGGACGATGGAAAGGACTAGCCCCATGACTACCGGCGGCTTTAGGACAATCCTTCCTAATGTGGCCAGGACGACCACAAAGAAAACACAGTCGGGGTGCTGAGGTCCCCATGAACTGCCTGCCTTGTTCGACCCGCTAGCAGTCGTCGGCGCCTTATTGCCACCAAATCCTGTGGAGGGCTTCCTGTCCGTATCTGGGCGATGACCAATAAGCTCTGCGAGCTTCAGCAAACACCTCAGCGGTATGAATCGCAGCCGCGAAATCCTGAGGTGCTGTCTCGCCTATACGGATCCTCAACTCTGGGGACACGGTGTTGGTCAGCTGTTCGATGAGAATCAGATCCTCCAGCTCCAGCTTAGCCAACTGACACCAGTACCCTAGCGTTTTGCGCAGCCTATCCCAAACTGCACGAAGGTCTCGTCGTTATTCTTTTTCATAGACCTGAACTTCCTCCTGTACGTCTCTGGGGTAAGGTGGAAACGCTTACGCAGAGCCAACTGCATATCTGTATAAGATGCGCCTTCATTTAGAGTGAGCACACACTCCCTTGCAGCACCAGATAGTCCAGAAAAAAGGTGCATGGCCTTTTGTTCCTCAGACAAATGGTATGAACTAGCAACCTTGTCAAAATGCTCTAAGAACATATCAATGTCCTCACTAGGTCTGAACTCTGGAAGCTTTAATTTTGGGCCTCGAACTCTATCACTTGCCTGTCGATCAACCCCCTGGTTTACAGACGTGGGAGTCCGTGAAAGAAGTTGTTCCATCTCTTCCCTACGCAGAGCCTCCATCCTATCCAGCTCTTCCCTACGCAGAGCTTCTTGCCTAGCAGCCTCTTCACTACGCTGTGTTGCCTCTTCCCTACGCAGAGCTTCCTGCCTAGCAGCCTCCTCTCTGCGCAGTATAGCCTCTTCCCTACGCAGAATCTCCTGTCTGTCAGTCTCCTCTCTGCGCAGAGCCTCCATCCTATCTAGCTCTTCCCTCCGCAGGGCAGCCTCTTCCCTACGAAGGGTTTCCTGCCTAGCAGCCTCTTCACTATGCTGCCGCTCCAGAAACATAAGGACGGAGGCGATGTCCTGGGCAGGATTCACTACTCCCGACACGGGAGGATGACCCGTCTGACCCGTCCCCTGGGTCTCGACTTTCCCATCAGGAAAATCTCCGGGGCATGCTCCTTACGAGGGGAGGCATGGAGAAAAGAGGGTTTCGGTCTCTGTGACTCAACAGAAGCCCATAGTTGCTTCGCTATACTCTGACGCTTCCGAGCGGAAGTGCCAGTCGGGGTCTCAGCAGGAAAATTCCCCAGCGAAGAAGTAGTGAAAGTACTCACTGGACTATCGGCTACAGCACGGGAATAAGTAGAAGTCACTGTAGTCGAAGTACTGGTACTAATAGTAGGGACTACATTTTGAATACCTTTCTTCTTCGACGCACGCGTCGCCACACCACCAGCACCGGACGTTGCCATGACAACAATATCCTACGGTTTTCAAATACGGGGAAAGACGATTCCACTTGAAAAACAAATATTTTAGGGGTGTGTGTATATGTGTGTATGTGTGTGTGTGCGTGTGTGCGGACAAGTTCCGGCTGCTCCCACTCTGGCAACACCGCACGAGCAACAGTGCGGTGGGGCTCACCGAAAAAAAAAAAAAAAAAACTATGTCCGGCTGCCCCCACTCTGGCAACACCGTGCTCCACAGCACGAGCAACAGTGCGGTGGGGCTGGCCGGAAAAAAAAAAACTGGCAGACGGAATCCGGAGAGAGGAAAAAAAAATGACACTAACGTCCGATACAACCCCCTGTACTCAATAACCCGGTTTAAAAAAAAACTGGCTAACTACAAAGCAGGAATGGCAAGACTGAGCGGCAACAGAAAGGCAAGACTTACGGCCGTACCTGCGTAAGGCACCCGGCGGAAGGAGGAGGTCTGGGCGCGGTCGACTCCCCCTGGTCTCACCTCGACTCCCCAGTCACACCGGATGTTCCTTCAGGCCACCAAGACTCCTACACGCTAGAGTCACCCAGCCAACCACCCACGAAAAAACACGACAAACTGACTAAACATATACAAAACAGACAGAACTGAACAGGTACTCGCGAAACGAGAGAGAGAGTCAGAGCCCTTCACATCCCGGACGAGCCCCCACAAATGTCACGACCGACCCCTGGAGGTCTGCCCTGACAGGATCGGTCTAGATGGGAGTGAAGGGAGTGACTGACCTCACACGCCTCGCAAGAGCCCACACAAAAAGATTACGATACAACACCCCATTTATTCACATCAACACACACAATCACAAATAAATATTTCAACACACGCACCATGCACAATCACAATCAAGCATTCCAACACACACAACATGCACAGTCACAATCAGGCATTTCGATACACGACATACGCAATCACAATCAAGCATTTCAACACATATGACATATACACAATTATAAATAAACATTTCCAGCCCCCCATCTCTTTCCCTGTCATGTAGTGCCCTCCCCAACCCCTGCCTCTCCAAAGTCTACTGGGAGCACCCTGTCGCACTAGGTGCCCCAAAACCGGGTCGGTTCTTGAAGAGAGTTGCTCAAGGCCGACAGCCTTGACACGCACAAACAGACGGTGGAGAGCGCGTCCCGGGGGACGGGGCGTTGTTGCTGGAGGTCCTAGACGGGGATCAGGACTGTCCAGCCAAGTCCACGGGCTTTTCCACCAGTACGTGGCCTCAACCAGTGCGTGGTCCCCACCAGTGCGTGGCCCCAACCAGTGCGCGTTACCAACCAGTGCGCGGTCCCAACCAGCGTGCGTTACCAACCAGTGGGCAGTCCCAACCAGTGCGTGGCCCCAACCAGTGCGTGCTACCAACCAGTGCGTGCTCCGGGTGAAGCCTCCGGGAAGAGGGAAAAGGTAGCTGGGAGGAAGTAGAAAGACGGGTACTGGAACCCGCAGTCAGTACTGTCTGACACATGCTGTTAAACCTTAACAGCCACTCGCATGATGGGCGAGGGGAGTCTACTAAATACACCAACAACACCAGCTCAACACAGACCCGAGCATAACACAGCAAACCAACGAAATCAGGAATATTCGTTAAAGTCTTCTCATACGAAGCAGGTAAGAAACTGCATTAAATTAACAGGCTATAAAACAAATATGAATTATCTTCATCCTTCTCTCACTCACTTAGGAATTGAACTAATAAAGCAACCATGGCTTTACATCTGCCACCACATTTGCAAATAATAATAATTCAATGGCACAATTATCCCACATTTTATGGCAACATTTCAAAATAACACAAATTTCCCACCACGCATCCAAACGACTAATCATGCGTTACGCACGCTCGCGAACATAAAACTCGTTCTCCTTGCACACACAAACAGACGGTGGCCGAAGAATGTGAGCCCGGCAATTGTGACAGGGGCGGACGAGCGAGACAAGCAAGTACCAACCCTGAATTACCAGGTTCTCTCCCATCCCCGCCGACTACCGCATCACCAAATGCATAAAAAGGAGAAAGACTTTTAAGATATAATTTTGACTGGCCAGGTTAAAGATTGAATTAACCAGAAAAAGTGGTCTCAAACAATATTTCTTTTATAATTTTGAAAACCAAAAACAAATTGCGCAAAAGAGAAGAATTAGCCGGCTAGCATAAAAAAAACACAACAACAAAAAAACCATGAAACTGATGCTTACCAGCTACCCGTGGGTGACCCGAGTGGTGGGTCAAACGACTCTCTCTGCCCTCTGTCCAGTCGAGAGGACAGCAGCGCAGATGCGGAAAAAGATGAAGTGATGTCTCCCTCCTACAGGCCGACTGTAGGAAATGAAAGTACCGACTGTACTTTCGACGATAAGGTGAAGAACCAGGACCGGAGCAGGCGCTCCCAGAGACATCTTCCGCTCGAGTGAAGAGAAAAGCCTGCCTCAGCGATGGCGGCCAACATGCCACGCTACGTCACGGTGAGAATACCTCAAGCCTAAGAGGAACCTTGCACGTGCGGCAGGTGAAAAGACAGGTGAGAGGCCGATAGAGACAGCCAGTACAAGAAAAATACCAGCCACCCGTGAACCTGCAGGATGAATCGCACGGGCAGTGGAATTAGAGAGAGAGAGAGAGAAAGTAAACCTAACCTGAGCTGAACTACACCAAAGGTGCAACCACACCACAAGCCACATTAAGGGACAGATATACGACAACAACGACGACAACAACCAAATGAACAATTCTACTACCCTAGATGGGCCAATCGTCGTAGGCCTCGTAACAAACCCGTGACACTGGTTATTAGCCTGTTATATTTGTGTTCGTTATTTTTTAATGTACAGCTTCAAATCAATGATTTATAGAGGGTTTTTTTTTTTTTTTTTTTTTGTCCATGTAACTGTTTACAAGTGAATTGATTTTCTGTGTTTCTGCTTAGCTTTTCTTTTAAAATCAGTTTCAAATCACTATAATTTAGAGTTTTTATGTTAAGTAATTATTTACAAGTGAAACTATTTGTTTTTAATAAACAGATTCAAATCCCTAAAACTTAGTGTGTGTGTGTGTGTGTGTGTGTGTGTGTGTGTGTGTGTGTGTGTGTGTGTGTGTGGTGTGTGTGTGTGTGTGTGTGTGTGTGTGTGTTCAGGTAACCGTTTGAAAGTGAATCCATTTACTCTTGTCTTCTCTACATATCATGTTTATATGTCTCTGTATTTTCTGTCTTTGCACTCATTACTCTTTCTGTATGAAAAAGATGACACACGTGCGTGCACACACACACACACACACACACACACACACACACACACACACACACACACACACACACATATATATATATATATATTATATATATATATATATATATATATATATATATATATATATATATATATATATTATATATATATACACACACACAAACACATGTAGAGCGAGAGCGTGAGAGAGCGACAGAGAGAGAATCTGCAGCTCTATTTCCTATACAGCCAAATATGGAATACATTATCTGTTTGTGTTTTTCGATTGGTCCTTTTTTAATAACCTCTTTACACAGTCGCCTAAATGTGCTCGTTAGTGTTCATAGTACTAGTACTTCAAAGGATGGTAATTTAAGTTTGTGGAGTAAAATCTGTCGTACGCGATTTTTCACTCCCAGTAATACGCTATTGGCTAGACTTTTCACAGTGTTAGCACTTCAAAAGGAAGGTAACTTCAGTTTAGGGAGTAAAATTTGTCGTACGCGCTTTTTACTCCCAGTAATACGCTATAGGCTAGACTTTAAATAGTACCAGCACTTCAAAAGAGAGGTAATTTAAGCTTGGGGAGTAAAATTTGTCGTACGCGCTTTTTACTCCCAGTAATACGCTATAGGCTAGACTTTAAATAGTACCAGCACTTCAAAAGGGAGGTAATTTAAGTTTGGGGAGTAAAATTTGTCGTACGCGCTTTTTACTCCCAGTAAAATTCTGCGTGCCAGATTTTGCGTGGAGGGAGTCAATCTGGCGTGGTTAAGGGAGTAAAAATCTCGTACGCGAAATTTACTCCCAGTAAAATTCTGCGTACGCGGTTTTTACTCCGGAGTAAATTTGGCGGGGAGTAAATTTCTCGTATTACACCGGCGGCACGTGATCCTACTTCAATGCTTGTTGTAAGGCAAACTATGGTTGTTGTATTTGATTGTTTCCGATTTGTTACATGTTACACGTCTACAAAACTACTGTTATCATCACAAAAAAATTGATTGATGATTAAAACGAGAAATAAAACGAAAAAATAAAAACCCGGAAAAATGTTTAGTCTGCATTACAACTGTTTACATCATCAATATTTTTAGTAGTAGACTACTGCTACTACCATTGCAACTGCAACATATTTTTTTCCTGCTTTCGGTTGTTTCCGATTTGTTACCTGCTGCTCTGCCATTCATGTACAAAAGAAAGGAAAAATGAATTGAAAGGGGTATGTTTGGTGAGATTTATTTATGTACTTATGTATATGAAACTACTTTTTACCACCACAAAGAAACAAACGTACAATCAAAACAATAAATGAAACGAACACACACACACACACACACACACACACACACACACACACACACACACACACACACACACACACACACGCGCGCGCGCGCGCGCGCGCGCACGTTTACCAAGTACTAGAACTGTTTGAAACAACAGCAAAAAATTTTCTTTTAATACTTTTTGTAAAAACCAACTACAAGTGCTGCTATTACATTTTCCTTCAACTTGGTCTTCTTCTGCTTCTACTACTTCTACTACTTCGTTCTCAGCTTTCAGACCATTCCGTCGTTTTGACCTTCACTGTTTGATTAACCCAAGACATACCCGTGGCCGAAATGCTCGAACTCGGCCAGTGTGTGGGTCGTGCACGTTGTGTCCCTAGCACAATAAGGGGCTTTCCTGGTGTAGGAGGCAAAAAAGACTTCCAGGAAAAAAACACTGGGAGTGTATTTTTCCTAGGAAAGAAACACTGCAATCTCGGAAGGGGAGTGTTACTTTCCTAGGAAAATTACACTGGCGCCAGGAAAATAACACTGCCACTACGGCGGCAAATAAGACTGTGGCACTGTTGTTCTTGGCCATGATTTGCTGCCTCCTGCCGTGAAGAATGTTGCGGGTGCTTTGGAGTCCTGATTTTCCCTTTTGTGGTGTTGGTACTAGCCCAGACTACTTGTACAATCTCTTTGAGCACTTGGTTGTGCCTCCATGTGTACCTTCCTTGAGCCAGGGCTACTTTACATGAGCTTAGAACATGCTCCACTGTTTGTTTTTCATGGCAGAGGGGGCATGCAGGATCGTCTGTTTCCCCCACTTCACCAGGTTTGTATTTGAGGGCAGAAGGTCATATGCAGATCTGAGAATGAAGCTGATCCTGAGAGGGGCCATGTGCCAAATGTCATTCCAAGTTAGACTTCTTTGGAGTGCATTCTCCCACGTTGTCCATTGCCCTTGCTGGCTCTGCTGGACTGCTTTTTGGAGTCTTTTTTGGTCTTCTTCTTTTGACCACCATTCAGTTTTGGTCACCCCAGTCCTTGTCTGTTGGTCTGTGTGTGTGTCCTGTTATTTCTCTGATCTTGAGACTTTCTTTTGCAGAATCCATCGCCTCTTGAACTTTCCATTTTCTGCCTGTCTTCAGCTGGGGCTTGATTGCTTCTACCACCTTGTCTCCTGAGTCCTCCAGCATGCTTTGAAGTCTGATCTTCCCTGCTTTGTATTCCTCCAGGATGGATTTCAGTGGTAGTTTCAGCTTTGCTTGGCGACAGTACAGCGCGATGTCAGTCAGACAGGGTGGGTCACCAAGCCATTTCCTTGTGAACTTGTTGATTTTGGCTTCCATTGCCTCCACTGTGCTGGTGCAGATGTCGTATATCATCAGAGGCCATAGGAGCTTTGGTATCAGCATGAACTGCAGACACCAGACCTTGTATTTGCCAGGGAGCCCACACTGGTCAATGGTCTCCAAGCCTTCTTCCGCCATCTGCTTGGTTTCTTTTGCTCTTTGTGTGTCTTTCAGCGTATCATCATACCATCTTCCAAGGCTCTTGACTGGTTCTTCTGTGACTGTTGGAATGGCCTGGTTGGCAACACTGAAGACCACAGATTCGGCCACTTTTCCTTTCCTCAGTGAGAGACTCCGTGATTTCTTTGGCTTGAACTTCATTCTGGATGAGGCAACTATGTCGTCCAGCCTCTCCAGCACATGACGTGTCTCGTCTTCTCTGGATGAAATCACTGTAGTGTCATCCATGAAGGCCTTGAGAGGAGGCATCTTGTATCCATCGCCAAGGTCTGTTTGTCTCGCGTTGTTTGTCGCTGCTTTCAAGATGAGTTCCATTGCCAGCACGAACAGTATCGGGGAAATTGCACAGCCCATTGCAATGCCCACTTCCAAGTTGATCCAATCAGTTGTGTACTCCTTGGTAGAGAACCGCATTGAGAAGCCATTGAAGTACTTCTTGAGCATGTCGCGGATGTTCTTTGGCACATGGTACATCTCAAGAGCCAACTGTATCATCTCATGGGGCACAGATCCATATGCGTTTGCCAGATCAAGCCACACTACATCCAGGTCTCTCTTTTCTGTTTTTGCTTTTTGGATTGCGTCCCAGATCATTGTGGCGTGTTCTACACAGCCAGCCACGCCTGGGATGCCACCTTTCTGGACTGACACATCCAAGTACTTGTTTTCCATCAGGTACTTGGTCAACCTTGCTACCATGACAGAGAAGAAGATTTTCCCTTCGACGTTCAGTAGTGATATTGGCCTGAACTGGCTGATGTCACTGAGTTTTGCTCTTGGGGATGTACACACCATCTGCCGTCATCCACTGGCCGCTGATCTTCTGGTTTCTCCAAGCCGATCGCAGCAGCCTGTGGAGCCACTCCAGCACCTTGGGACATTTCTTGTAAAGCTGGTAAGGTATTACGTTTGGCCCTGGTGATGATTTGGCTCTGGCTTTGTCGACCACCTTCTTGATTTCCGCCAACGTTGGAGGCTTGCCATTGAACTGTTCCTCAGGGCTGGTTGGCCACACCAGACCTTGAATGTCGAGTGTGCTTTGCTCTGTGAGTCAGAGTATGTTTTTCCTCAGATGCTGCTCAAGAATCCTTTGTCCACACTTGGGGTTTTCCAGATTTTGGCTGCTCAAACAGTGTTCTGGCAAACTGGAAGGGGTCTCTGAAGAAGCGCTCTTGTGTCTTCTTCTTTTTGCTCTTCCTCTTCCTCGCAGATTCCGCTTTGCTGAGGGCGCTGTGTTTTTCTTTCAGGTCTTCCCACAGTTTTTCCAAGCCTTGTTTTTCAGCTGGCAGTGCGGTCTTCATTTGCTTCTTGAGGTTGTTCTTTTGGACTCTGATCTTGTCCATCTTTTCTTGGCGTCTGGATTTCTTTGGAAAAGTCTGTTGTTTTTAGTCTTTGACGCTTGTAAAAACGTAAGTGGACGATGATCCGTCTGGAGGACAAAAGTTCTCCCTGCCAGAAATCTGGAAAACGTTTCCAGTCCCCAAACCAAAGCCAAACACTCACGCTCAATCGTGGAATACTTCTCCTGTGCCTGCGAAAACTTTTTACTGGCAAGCTGCACAGGATGAAGAACTCCTGCTTTGTCCTGCAAAAGACAAGCACCCATGCCTTTGCTACTAGCATCTGTGCGTAGGATGAACTCCTCAAAGAGATCTAGTTGCAAAGCGAGACGACTGCAGGCGGAAAGAGGTCGAAACGCGTTGTGTTTTGTCTTGTGACTCGTTTGTCCACGTTCTCTGGGCGGTTCGCTAACATTTATTTAAGATTTCCTCAGAGAGGTTAGGTATAACAGAACAGAAAACCATTCAGTATACTCTGCACTTCATCCAAACTCTTCTGACATTCCTCAGACCAAACTACCTGACGACACTTATCTCCCTTTGTCAAATCTGTAAGAGGAGCAGTGATAGCAGCGAAATGAGGAAAGTAGCGACGATAGCACGACAAGAGTCCCAGCAAAGAACGAACCTGCTTTTTTGTTTTAGGACGATCAATAGCAAGAATCTTCTCAACCTTCTTTGCCTCAGGCCGAATATGACCAACAGAAATCACATGACCTAAAAACTCAAGCTCTTGATATCCTGCCTGCACCTTTGAAGGTCTAGCTGTCAAGCCAAACAATCTCAGACGACTTAACAATAACCTCAAGAAACTGAGAAGTTGCTACCAGAACTTAGCGGCCAAAACAATGTCATCAAAAAAACTGACTGCGGAAAACTCATGCAGCTTCAGCTTATGCATCATCCGAGCAAAAGTCGCCGGAGCATTCTGTAACCCAAAAGGCATGCGAGTCCATTGAAATAGACCAAAAGGAGTCTGAAAAGCAGTCTTAGGCTTATCCTCTGGCAACATCGGAATCTGCAGTAACCTTTTGCTAGATCCACTTTCACAAAGTCCCGACCATGAGAAAGTTGACAAAGCAAATCCTCAACATCTGGAATCGGTTCAGAATCAAAAACCGTAACCTTGTTCAGAGCCCGATAATCTATACAAAAACGAACAGAACCATCCGGTTTTCCTACAAGGACAACTGGAGAACTGTATGGGGAAGAAGACGCTTCAATAACACCTAAGCGTAGCATGACATCAATCTCCCTCTGAACAATTCCCTTTTAGCAAAAGGTAATGGGTAAGGTTTGATTCTGACAGGTACATCTGTAGTCAAATGTATTGAATGAGGTTCAACCTGATCAGCCTTACCAGTATCTGTAAGTACATCACTGAACTCCTCCAGTACAGTTAACAACTGTGTCCGCTTAGTATCAGACAAATCAGGATTCACCTTGACATCATGAAAGTCTCACATTTGACTGACAAAGTTGGTAAGGTAACACCATCACCTTCCGTATCCTGCACAACACCAATGCAGCAGGACTGAACAGAAGACACACTCGACTAGAGTGTCACAGAATAACACACTTCCCTGTACGTACCCTGTCTGTACCCTGACTAGGCACAACACAGTCTACAGGTAGAAAATCAGAAACACAAGATCCTGACACAATACCTGATGAAATAGAATGATCCCACTGACATTGATCGCAACATTTGTCCTGTCCACATACAACTTGAGCATGTTAATGTGGAAAACCTTGCTCTTGCCATGCATATCAATGCGGTAGTTGACTGGAGAACATTTCTCTTGAACCATAAAAGGACCTTTCCAGGCAACTTTAAGCTTATTCTGTTCATCACTCAATAGAACAAGAACTTTGTCACCAACCTTCAGAGTACGAAAAGAACTTTTCCTGTCAGCGTAAGTCTTATAAGTATGTGTCTGAGTGTCCGCTGTCTGTTGCGCTTGCGCACAACCAAGTATCCTGTTGTGAAGGTCATGTCCATAGATATACATTTCTGTCCTCAAAAGAAACAGGAAAAACCTGACCATCTCTCCGCTAAGATAGAAAGTGGACCACGAGGAGAATGTCCAAAAAGGAGTTCAAATGGGGAAAATCCCAAAGTGGCATTCGGAAAACTCCCGATAAGCAAAGAGTACTGCAGGAATGTACCGATCCCAATCCTTTGGACAGTCACGACAGACTTTCCTCAACATCGTCTTTAAAGTCCCGTTAAACCTCTCCACCATCCCGTTGGACTGCGGATGATAGGGAGTGGTAGTGACAGAGGAAATGGATAAAAGACGGTAAATCTCCTTCATCAGATCAGACACAAACTGAGTCCCACAATCAGTGAGTATCTCAGATGGTAAACCAAACCTCGAAAATATTGTCAACAAAGCCTCAGCCACACTCACAGTATCTATGTGCTTCAGCGGAACAGCCTCCGGAAACCGAGTAGCTGTGTCCACAAGAGTCGACACATACCTGTGTCCTGAAGACGAAACCTCGAAAGGGCCAACAAGATCCATAGCCACTTTCTCAAACGGAACAGAGACCAATGGCATCTTATGCAAAGGCGCACATGGTACTCTGTTAAGGAAACGGTTCTCTGACAAACATCACAAGACCGACAATAGTCTGTGACAGAACGAGAAACTCCAGACCAAAAGAACGAAACAAGAACACGCTGACGCGTGCGCTTGACACACAGTGACCAGCGAAAATCGCATCATGCGCAGTATGAAGAACAACTGTACGCAAATCCTTGGGAAACCACAACCTGACGTACAACCTCACCTTTATCAGAAAAAAACGACACAAAACACCATTAACCACTTGTAGGTAGGATTAGTCAGTGGGGAAGGTAAATCAGTGACAACTGAAGAGTACAGGTGTGTCCTTACTTTGCATAGTAGCCAGTTCTGTCGGAGTGACATCACAAATGGTCAAGTCCGGTACAGGTAATGGTACTAGTGGCTGTTTGTCCTTTAGTACTTGTTGCCTAGTACTAACACCACAAGGAATAAAAGAACCACCGTCCCTGAACTGACTGACGCAACTCCAGGCAAGTTTACCCAGGATCAAGTCTGTGACTGGATCATCAATCACACAAGCCTTGACCTGTCCTTCAAAATAACGAGTACTGACCTGAACAACCGCTTGTGGATAAACCTCAATCTTACCACCGAATGATCGACACTGCTGCTGCTCACCAGTAAAGTGGTCTGGCAACACAAATGAGCGGCGTACACCCGCTGTAGTACAACCTGTGTCTCTGAGAATAGAAGCATGGAAACCATTGACTGTCCCCGACTCAACTAACAAACCCTCAATATTTGTATGAGACACCATAGTATGTGCAGGTTTACTCTGTGTTTGGGTAGGGTTATTAGTATTGACACTAACTCCTGCATATTCATCTGGGTACGGACAATCACGGACCAATGAAACACACAATGACACCGGTAACATCCAATCTCTGAGAGGTTAGTGTTGCTACCTTGACCATGACCGCGTCCGCGCGGCAAAACCCTGAACGGTACTGACGATGACCGCCTCTACCATGGTTAGCACCGTCGGCCGTCTGAGCAGCCTGCCGTCCTGTAAAGGAAGCAGTCTGGTCAGCACGGTACTGAGAACTTTGCGAACCTTGAGCACCTCGGTAAGTGCCACGACCACGATAATGACGTGCGTTCGAAAATCCTCGACCTGCATTCGGATTTTGGTACGAAGGGAAACGGGTTGACACATTTGTCTCAAAGACCGAGTCAGAAGCCTTTCGACTAAAAGTCTTATCCGGATGCGCTGTTTTGTATTGTTGAGCAAGTGCGCACATTTCTTCGGCACTAGCTACCGAACGCTCTTTCAGAAAGACAGCCAAATTTTTCGAAACGCTGTGCAAAATCTGTTCTCGTAGCAACAGATCGCGAAGTGGTTCAAAGTCTTTCTGAATCTTCGAAAGCTCTATCCAGCGATCCAAAAAGTGCGCAACTCTAATCAGGTAGGCGGAAAATGATTCTCCCTTTTCCGGTCTGACCGCACGAAACCTTTCCCGAAAACCGTCTGCGGTGCACTGGTACCGTTTCAGTAGTTCACTCTTGAGATCGTCCCAAGACAAAGTGTCCTTAGCGGCCAAAGAGTGGTACAACGTGAGCGCACTACCTTTAAAAAAAGGCGCGACATACAATACCCATTTGTCCTTGGGCCATTCGCACGTAGTCGCATAATTTTCAAATCGGTAGAGGAATGCGTCTATCTCATCTTTTGACTCATCAAAGACCGGCAGTTTTGGTATATATGGTGTCCGTCCGGAAAACGGTTTGGAATCACTAGAACCATGCTGGTTAGTACCATCACTCACACCAGACGCTGACACTTTCGCTAACTCTAGTTCAATTTTCTTTCTTTGAAATTCTAAATCCATAGCTTTCATATTCTGTTCATGTTGTCTTTCTTTATCTTTTTCCTGTCTCTCTTTATCTTTTTCCTCTTCTCTCTCTCTTTCTCTCCGTCTCTTTCTCCGTTTCCTGTCTCTCTCTTCTTCTTTTTCCGCTTCTCTCTCTTTCTCTCTGTCTCTCTTTCTCTCTTTCAGTGTCCCTTTCCTTCTCCCTCTCTCTTTCTCTCGCACGCTCTGCGCGATCATTACACTGCTTAACATAGTCCACTAAGTCAGACCTAGCGTCTTACCCTGAGACAGGTAAACGTCGAATTCAGACATTTTGATGAAATGTTTTTCCCCAAAACAAACAAACAAACAAAAACAACGATGATATTAAAGCTTTCCGATTAAAATTTCTCGCACTCACCACATTTACTCAAAATAATATTTATAATAAATACTATGGACTAATAAAGTACACTAAACACAGAAAATACCGTCAAATTTAAAAATGACCCACGCGGTAGAAATCAGTAAATACAAGCAACAATCAATCAATCAGCATCAAGTAATACATCAAAATAAATCAATAATAAACACCAGATAACAATCTAGATAAATAAATCAATAATCAATCACCGCCAGCATTCATTCAATACTTGCAATTCTTTAATCGGACAATCACAACTGAAAAGATAAACCATCTACTGGCATCTAATCACGTGGTATTGGAGCGAGGGGAAAAAAACTGAACTCAAACGATAGAAAGTGAAAGAAAACTCAAAATCTACGGAAGGCACTTATATCCTTCTCCAACGCCATGTCCCTTCGCTACAGACAAGGAAAAGAGGTTGGAGCTAGGCAGCCTATGGGATAGGGACAACAACAACAAATTCCCTACCAGAGTCAGAAATAAAGTCAAAGAGAATCACTCACCCACCAAAACCTTTCACACCAAAAATAAACAACAACTTAAAACATGATCAATTAAAACAATGAAACACAACAAACATCTAAAAGGGGGAAAGAATACACTCACTAATGAAAGACCCTACTTAAGATATGAGGATGCGTAAAGTACAAACTAGAGAGGTGCTTATAGTAAAGAGTAACTAGAGAGAATGAAGTTAGAAAACAGCAAAAGTAGACAGAGTGGAAAAACCAGAATAGTAAGAGAAAGTAAGACAGGAAATAGAAAACCCTCCGGACAACCCTATTGGTTATGCCCACCCGTAAAACTGGCGACGGGGACACACACTCAACTACTATACCAAAACAAAATTAAATCATCAGTAAAAGTAAAGAAAGGGTTTAAAACAAAATTATTTCCAAAATAATCAGATTTTGAAATGGTGGTTTATAAGTTTAAATAAAGTAATGGAAGGGAATCAAGAAGAAGGGGTTTACATCAAAATCTTTACAAGATATAAATACAAAAGACAGAAGAATAAGAAAAGTACAAAATTTATCCAATATAGTAATAAAGTATGGGACTTTACATAAAGGGTATCTTTACATAATAATCACTTAAATACAGAAACACAAATAGAGGGGTAGAAAATTAACATGGGTGTTGATGAAAATCAATCAAGTGTTCCCACACTAATACATAGGCATATCAAAACACAATTATTTTTTTTCAGAATGGGGTGGGGAACTCATTCAACCAAGGGAAGGGTGGTTCAAAATCGGGGTCACCACTTGTCAGGCTGCTGATTCACACACAAACATTCACACATGCATGCATGAATACAGCCAAAACTCCATTACACAACATGCATCCGACTCCATACAAATCACAAGGCGCTGAAAATCAGTTTTTAAAAAGTTCATTTCCCCAGTGTCTCCTCTTCTCCCATTTTCATACACAGCACTGGTGGGGTTTATTATTCCGTCTGTTCACAGGTCATATTTCGCTTTATAATCCTCCTAGGGTCAGTTCATCACAAATCATCATGTCCTTCATTCCTCTTCCTTGAATTACAACTGTCTCTGGTGGACATCAAACATAGGTTTCCACCTACCCTTTCCACTGGGTTTCCTCAGAGCATAATTCTATGGCGATCTCCGACTTCGCCTCTTCACGTTTGGACAGCCTACCACTATGTCTGGCTGTCTCTGGCTGTTCCTTCCGACATCTTTCTGGCAGGGGGTATGGCTCCCGTAGCTCACCCGACTCTCCCTCCAGTCACAGCCTCGTCTACCTCGCTACCGCTACCATAACGGCGTAGCTAGAAAACAAAATAAGCTATGATGACTATACTGCACACAGTTAGCAGCAATCCAGCATAAACACTTTTACAAAATAATTTCGATTCCCAATTTCACGATCGATATGGATAAAATAAAAACAAAGACTGGAACTTTCATAGCTCCTTAAAGTGGTATCAAATACTTACTCTGTCTGAATCACTCCCCACAAAATACATGCATTAGCATGTTACAGCTCAAGTCTTTTATTAAATGGGCCTGACAGTCGGCGGCCTCTTTTCCATTCTATCAGCCGCTGTTGCTCGAATCTCTCTCCTAAACTCACTTCCAGTGTTTTAGCTTTTTACCCCATTTTTTCTTAACACATCTCACATTCAAAACAAAGGAAGTGACCTGCCCTTAAGAACGCCCAATCCTACGCCGTTTCCTTTTCACACTTTTAACTCCCTTCGCTCGCGCTTAATCTTTCAACTACACAGGCACTTAACATTTTTCTTTCCGTGTGCCTGACAAACATGTACAGTGCCTTTGCGCCCCAATAAAAAAAAAATAAAACATTGTTTTATACGTAAATTCTATGTTTGCTTTTTTTTCAATGCCAGACTACAACGTGAAAATCTGATCAGCATGAATAAGAGAGAGAGAGAGAGAGAGAGAGAGATTTGTAAACGGTCAAAAAAAACTCAACCAAATTCGGGGTCAATCGCCACCAGCCCAGTTGGACATAACTCTAACGCAAATATTCTGGGCGTCAGCAGACGGCCCCATGGTTCGGATCCAGCCAATTAAGCATAGGGGAGAGGCTCCACAGAAACGGTCGTCCAACCAGACGGACTAAATAGCTGACTGTGACATTCATTCATAAGCTCGGTTCATTTTCATTAAGAAAATGACGCAATCAAATACATGACGTCTATTCGCTCTGCGCTGGATTAATATTTCCTATGTCCAAACGACAAAACTAATTGTTAGTTTTTGCTTTAACGGCAACGTTATAAATTTCAAGCGTCATGCAGACTTGCATTTGTTTTAAAATAATAAAATGATTTAAAAATTTGTAGGGCATCGAAAACCGTCGTACTGACCAATCCCCACTGTCCAAGTGGCAGCAGTGTCTCGGGTCCGCGCATGTGCGGTAGATACTAGCCTTGAATCCTACCACCTTGGACAGCCCGAGGTCGTGAATTGGGCTCCGTAAAAAGGTCAATATCGAAGAGCAAGTAACCTTTTGAAGACATCATCTAGGCCGGACTGAAGGGCACCACAGAGCATTCGACAGCACCCGCAACTTTTTCGGGAAGAGTCTGAACGAGTCTCATCGTTCCGTGGGCGAGTCGAAAACTGTGGGCACTAAGGCGCGTTGAGGTAAATAGGTCTAAATCATTGTTTTTCGTATAGAGCAAAAAAAAATCTAATTCAACATAATCGCATTGGGGGGCACATTTACCCAGTTCAATAATATTTGTGCGCACGATCATTTAATATCCTGAATTAAATATTTCAGGTTTACCCGTCAACACGTATGATTGATCGGAGCTGTCATCTTCATCTGTTTGCTCCATCATATCGTGTTCCCAAATGTACTAATCCATACTAGTAAATTCAATTCAGCTCACCGTTGTATGCAACCAATTAGAAGATTTGATATTTGTGTGAATGCAGATTTATTATTTAAAAGAATCGTAAACGAGTTCCAAGTTATGAACGAAGCATTTCGTGGATCTAAGTGATCTGAAATAATATGAAGATTAACGCCATTTGATTCAATCCATTCAAGGATTAAATATAATATGTAATTAAATCAAGCACAAGCCTTGGCGAATAACTCAGTCAAGGCAGATTGGAATATTCATACACATTTTTCCTTCTTTGTTGATGAGCTTCATCGTAAAGCGATTTTTTTTTTTTTTTTTTTTTTTTTTTTTTTTTTTTTTCATCTTTAAATCATACTTTATTAAATTCAGTTTTGTTATCGAAATCAAACCTCTGATTCCATCTGTAGAAAGAAAGTGAAGGTGTGGACGAAAGCTTGACTTTCCTACTACGGCCCTATCGTTCTGCCTGACATTCAACCATCATTTATGAATGGGGTCTATTAAAAACGTCACATATTAATTTGGGGGCTCGTCCCGGGGATCTTTCGACTGAAAGTACCTGGAATTCAGTGACGCAGGCAAGAATTGAAAGACCGCAAACCTTCACCTTTTTCTAGTGGGAGGTTGGGCGGTGCCTCTGTGATCTATTATATGGTTACCATCTAAACATAAAATTAGAAAAATTAAATTTCACATTTTTTTTTTTTTTTTTTTTTTTTTTTTTTAATGTCACCTCTCTCATCCCCCCACTCAACATTTCCCTTTTCATTTTCTCGCACATTCATCCCTCAACATAAATCTAGCAAAGTATTTACTTAAAACAAATTAATAAAAAATTTCATGTATGAACAAATATATAAGTTGTTATAATAAAGAATCATTTCAAAGAATCCTATGACATTTGTCTTTTATGTTCTTTGTATTTAAAGGGAATGAATGGGAGAATGAGTTGCATAACTGACAACATGTATTTATGTTGGAATAATAATCATGCAAGGAAAGTATTAGCAAAGGGGTTTTTTTTCCTCTAAATTTTTTCAGTTTTTAAACAAACAAGCACACACACACAAAAAAAAGACATATGTAAGCTAATAATTGTTCAAGAACAGGAAGAAGTCCGACACATTAAGAGAACAAACACACAGTACCCCCCCCCCCCCCCCCCCGAAAAAAAAAAAAAAAATCGCAGACACACGCACAAACATACCTGAATTGTAAGCAGGAATGCAAAACTTACACAAAACACACACCTCATACATTTTACAAATGTATAACCTCAAAAAAAAGGGAAAAATACCAAGGGGTGGCAGGGGTGAAGGCTAAGAGAGAAGAAAAAAAAAAATATTAAGATGGGTAATTACTTGCAAGAGAATGGATCATTGGATGGCTAGTTAGGGTTGGAAATACTACTACTAACGTCTTCCTTCCCCAGCTATGTGAGCATTATTTAGGTTGGATACTCAAGTTGGGAAACTATGTCACAGCAGCCAACAAACAAACAACAAACAAAAAAAGTCACAATAAAGCTAGAAATGATAGAGGAATAGGAAACCAGGTTTTGTCAAATGATCTGAATCATGGGTTCAGAAAGGCTAAGTATTTTTTCCAATTTAAATCTATAGCTTAAGGTTGTAAGGAAAACATAAAGGGTCTGGGTGGTATTTTGCAGTTTACATTTTTTAAACATAAAACTTAGCAAACAGCAAATAAAGTTAAGAACTTTGTCAGTTTCCACATTTGTTTGACTCCAAACAAAACTAACTCTTTCTCAAGAACCAGTTTAAAGCGCAGTGCTGACATTAACCATTAGCATTTTTGAAGATTTCTCCAAAACCGCTGCACAAATTGCATCGAAAAGCAATTGTAATAGTCTGTTGTTCATGATCACAAAAGTTACATAATGGTGAACAACAATTTTGCATTGAAATAGGAAATTTCTGGGTTGGCAGCAATCTATGTAGAATCGACATTGGAACCATCTAACGGGACGTCAGTAGAAACTTTATAACATGAAGGAATATTTGTTTCCAATTAAGATTTACAAAGATTATTCCATTTATCAATAGCAGCAGGAAGGCATTATTTCATTTAAATTTTTTTTGTACATATTGTTGCCTCTTTTAATGCAAAACCAGGCTTTTTGGTCTAACAGTTTATTTTGGGTTTTGTTATGATAATATTAAGTTTTTGGCAATATTTGCAAATGGCATTCATTATCCTTCATATAAGAGAAAATTTGTTCTTATAACCTTGATATTTATTTAAAAATTCATGGAAGGTCATCCAATCCCATTTCATTAATAAAGTGTTTTAATGAAGAAAATGCCATAATTACAACCATTCCTGTATGAAAATAACTTTTTATCTCTTAAAATTTTAACTTTGTAATGAATACACTCTGACATGAAATCATGTACTGTAGTCGGACGCTTTTTCCCGCACAGTTTCTTGAGTGTTCATCACATCATCCCAGAATGGGTTATTGACACTTGCATAATAACTTTAGAAAATTAAACACCAAAGTTTTTTATTTTGTCCAACTTAGGGAACATATTATGTAATTCTCGCCAACCCGACTCATACATTAATCTTCTCAGCCAACTTATCTTCATCGAAGAAATAAATTTTTTACATTTAACATTTTTAATCCACCTTCACAGTACTGCTTTTGAACAACAGATTTTTTTATTTTATTTTTTTTACCATTCCATAAGAACTATGAAATTTCTTTTCTAAAGCAACAATAAAATCCTCTGGGGGGTCGGGTAGGTTAATCAAAAAATTTGAACAATTTTAGAAAATGCCAAATTTTTAATAACAGTTATTTTTTCCAAAAAGGGATTATATCTTTTTTTTCCAAAAAGCTAGGGCTCTTTTATTTCAAAAAGTTTATCTTCAAAATTAATTTGTACAATACTATTTGTGTTAGTGGAGAATTTGACACCAAGAATTTTGAAAGTACCTGGATCCCAAACAAAATTTTTGTCCCTCATAAATCTAATTCCACACTTCTTTACTGCTCCCCAACCAAACAAATTGTGACTTGTCAAAATTGATTTCAAACCTGAAATTGTAAAAATTTAGTAAGGACAGATACCGCCTCATTAAAAGATCTTCTGAACCATCTAGACATAAACTAGTGTCATCAGCAAATTGTGACAGTAATGTTTCCTTGTTAACAACTTTAATTCCTTTAATATGCTCATTAGAGCGAATCATTAATGACAGAACCTCACCCCAAATTAGGTATAGATAAGGGATGATGGGTCCCCCTGCTCACCCCTCTCTCAATCGAAACCATGGGGAGTACTGACGATTTACAGAAATACAATAGAAATTTTGAATAAAATGTTCTATCCAATTAAAATTTAAGTCGGGTCCAAACTTAAAAATTTAAGGCAGTTATGTAAAATGACCATGAGACGCTATCGAACGCCTTCTCAAAGTCAACTAAAAAGAGCATTCCTGGAATATTTTCCTTATCGTGTACAATAACATGTCATACATCAACCTTATTTCTCTCCAATAAATCTGCCCTTCAAAAAACCTCTTTGACCTCAGTATAATGTTTGGAAGAACCTTTTCAATCGACTGGCAACACAAGCAGAAGCTATCTTATATGTGGTGTTCAACAAAGAGATGGGGCGCCCCGTTTTTCACAAACTTTCGGCTTCCCTCCTTGGGGGTACAATTATGGTTCCCTGTCGCTGGTAGTGGAATAATTGGCCTTTAGCAAAACCTTCATTTAAATTTAACGTACAAGAAACTCCAATATCTGCAAAGAAAAACTATAAAATCAACTGAAACCCATCGGGCCCAGGGCTCTTAAATTTTTCATCTGTTTCAGAGCATACTGCCTCTTCTAGTGTAATCAATCCCTCTAAAGAGGAGCTCTCCTCCTCGGATAATACTGGAGCATCCGGAAGCTCTTCAGAAATATTCATATCATTTACATCTCAAAGCTGTATAATTGTTCATAAAATTTTTTATCTCAAGGAGGATAGTTTTTTGCTCAGAAATAACTGAACCATCGTCTTTTTTTCCAAAAACGGGATAGATTTACAAGAAAATTTCGATTTTCAAGATTGCAAAAAAAATTTATTCACTTTTCCCCTTGACTTAGCCAGCAAACTCCTGACGCATTGCCATAATCCCTTCAAGCTGTGATTTCCTGATCTCTTGCAGTTCTGTTTTTTGGTTTTCCAAATGAGGGAAAAGTTTCTTCTTGTAAATTCTGTTCGATGTTTTTTATTTTTGTTTTTTAGTCATGTTTCTTTGAGTATCCATTTTTTTCTTATAAGTACTATAGAAATTGTTTTGCCTCTTTTCAAGCATTAATTCTCAAAAAAGAGCTGATCTGCAATTTGAAAAGAGAGGTTTTTTATTACTAATTTTTTTGCATATTATCTAAGTTTGGGATACATGTAATGCATACTGTTTCTTTATATCGCAGATCAGCTCTCTAATTTCCGAAACATATTGCTTATCTCTTAATAAACTATTGTTGAATTTCCCCAAAAAAGGGCTGTCACGTTTGAAATTATCTTTTTTTAAAAGCAATGTGACAAGAGAATGATCGGATCGATATCCAGGATCTAAGCAAACATCATTAACTTCCATCATTAATTCTTCACTGATCAAAAGTAGTCAAGTCTTGGCTGTTTAAAAAGTTAAATTCCGCCATGTATAGTTTCTTTTTTCGGGGTAAAATTTCCTGTAAACATCGAATAGATTGTATTTAGTCATTATATCATTGATTTTTTTTCTCGGTTCTTGGCCGATTGGTGACACTTTATAATTTCTAACATCCTTTTTAAATTAAGGCACCCAAATTTCCCGTCTCCAGTTTTAATTACATTTGGTTGCCAAAGCTCCAATGAGTTCACAAACACAAACGAAAAATTCGGGGCTATCACCACCACAGGCCCCTATAAGTTCACCAAAGTAAACCTTTTTTTAAGAAATTTAACATTCATAGCAATGTAACAACCATGCTTGTCTCTATAACATCATGTATCATGTACTCAAAGTTATTATTTAAAAAAAAAAGCCACACCATTCTTGTTAGATTCTGTACCACACAGCCATACATTATATCCCCCAGCTGGGTCGGATAAATTCTCATGTCTTCCTTTTAAATGTGTCCCTTTAAGACAATAAACATGAGCTGCTTTTTTTCTCAAAAAATCAAATACATCTTTCCTTTTTTTACTATTATTTAGACCATTGCAATTCAAGAACAAATTTTAAATGAACTATCCTGTGCCATTTGAGTTTTGGTAAAGGAAAGGTTAAAGTAGTAAACAGATTTAAAAAAAGTAAGAAATACTCCAAAAATGGCGCTAACACTTAAGATACACCCTTGAAATACAGTGATGTCACACATCCCCAAAGTTTTACAGAAGCTACCTCGGGCCCCAACCTTCCAATTAATTTAAAAAGCAAGTTTTCCCCAACCATCATTAGTACAAAAATCCTATAAATGCTCAAATAAAGTGTAGGCCTACATGACCCAGTTTTCAATCTCACTCTCACAAAACAAGCCTGCCACATTGATACGAAGAAAATGAAAAGGTAATGTACAACATAAGGACCAACTTACAAAGCAATGACATAAAACTGCACAAACACAACACACACCAACCTGTTATATAAGGGCCCACCGCCCAACCCCCAACAAGCATTTAAGCCACTACTACTAGAACCACTACTACAATAGCTACGCGATGAAAAAAACCGCCCTCGAACAGCTCATATCATAATCAACTTCTATGACTGTCTAACAAAGTGATCAATATTTACTATCCCTTCATACAATCACATTATCTGTGAGTAAAGACCAAAAACTAACATACGGAGAGAGAAAAAAAAAGAAAGAAAAAAAAAGAAAGAAAAAAAGAATTGTGCCACAAGGCTGGTTTTTTTTTCCCTTCCTTGCCCCCAACTACCCTCGACGCAAGGACTGCTCCCCTGACCTTCCAATCCCAAAGGACCTTTACCCCCAGATGTAAACAAACAAAGTCAGGGGGGGGGGGGGGAACGCCAAGGTATTTACAAAAAAACGCACAGATAACAAATTACATCAAGTAGCTTCTAAATACAAACAATTCTCAAGCCTTCACACTTACGATTTGAACAGAAAACAATCACCACGCTGGTTAAATTAAATTTGGGCTACTTACAGTTCGAGCCGGCGACACAATGCCAAAGCAAAGGTGAAAGTGACGGCGTGACACCCCAAAAGAAAAAAGAAACAATCTAAAAGCAGTTGCCTGAAAATTTGGCAAGAGATTTCACAGTCGAGATTCGTCCGGTCACAGTCTTCACCACCACTGCAAACCCTTCTTCGTCCACGCCTGCTGGCAAATGTCCCCCTCGTCCGCACTGAACATAGCACTGATGGCCCGGGGTCGATCTTCCACCATAGTGACCCCCGGTTCTTTCAACTTCTGCGCGCGTAGAGCACAAGTCCCTAATCCGACGGAAACAAACCGAACAATAATCCCCGGCAAGAGTTTTTGGAAGCACTGGAACCCTGCTTGTATCCGACCCTATGCACAGCCTCAAAGTCTTCTCTCTCACCTCGATGTTCGCTTCCGGGTTTAACAGAGAAAGCACCTTCTCCTCGCACTGTAAACCCCCGTCTCGACGCCCCCGCTCTCCCCTTTCCTGCACCCCGAGATGCGCAGGTTGTTCCTCCGTACGTATGCGGAAACGTCCTCGGAACGACGATCGGCCACTCTGCAAGGTGCCGTACTTCAGCTAGCTGGGTGGGCCGTCTGCTGCTCTCGCTTCCGGGCGTCGGGCAGCTCTCGACGAAGCTTCTCTTTTCAGTCTGGACTGAGAACAGGGCAGCCCCCAGCTCCCTCCACCGGATGAGCCAGCTTGGGAAGTTCAGGGTCCATTAGCGATTTTTGAAGGAAATCAATTGTAAATGATAGAGCAAGCTAGTGCAATTGTAAAGTGTGTTTAGAACGTGGATGGGTGGAATAGTGATGTGCCACCAAAGTGCAAGATCTAAACAATTGTTATCTTGCAGGTCTGGTTTCACCTTACACCCGTGCCCACAGTTTTACTCCTGTTTACACCACTCCTCTTCATCTTCACCTTCGGCACACTCTTTATCCCGCTACAAACCTTCGTCGGAGGAACGTGCTGGTGTGTCGACCTTACCGAGATCTGGAAAGAACTGTGAACGCAGCGGAACCCGGAACGCTAAAACAATTCCGTGAAGCTGAGTGACAATCACATAAACACACCCTCCATACCAAGCACGCCATAACACACTCAAACATTTTTTCTTACATATAATAACATCTTGTGCATACTACATTTCTTTTGTGTGTACCCCGGAAGATATTTTTGTAGCACGACAGACAGTCTATATTCGTGCTACTGCAAGAAGTTTAAGGGGAAAAAGGACAGAGACTTTGTCGTTATTTGGGGTATGTGCAGATTTATTCTTTTATAGTAACTCTTTCATAGGCAACGACGGGCTCACTACAAGCAAA
>CM031602.1:56597133-56872133 GCA_018398815.1 Conus ventricosus
GATCATGAGAGACAATATTTCCGCACAGATAAAAACAAATAAGGGGAGCAGCTGACCGAGATACAGGTAAAATTTGGTTTTAAAAGTCATTATCCATTTAAAGTCTGGGTCAAAATTATTTTTATTATTATTATTTTTATTATTAGCGCCCCATCCCCGGTCCAGACCAAGCCTAACGCTTTTAAAAAAATAAACACACCAAAACCCCCTCACCAACGGGCGCCTACCCAGGGGAGGGCCGGGCCCAAGAGCAGCCTCTGGCGCTCTTCTCGTTTCCCGTGCCCTTTTAAATATCATAATCATTTCATTATCCTTTATTCCTCCATTTTTCCATAGGTGCATCGATGTTTACGTGTCCTCTATTTTCCACCGGAAAAACCCATGGACACGATAAAAGTAAATTTAAATTTTTTTTTAAGTAACATTTTTGTAAAAGGACCAAACACACTGCAAAACGCCCTTTTTAAAAAAAACAGGGCCGGAAATTTTTCATTTTTAAAGGGGCAACAATGTATCGTAGAGTAACCCGAATTTTCGGGGCCAGTGAAACGACCCTTTAGAAAACCTTTTTGGCTTTTTGAACAAAACATAACTCTCTTGACGGTTGCATACAATGAAGCGATTTTGATGTTATTCAAAAGGGAAAAAAAAGGGCCCAATTTTAAAAAATGTTTATTTCCCTTCTTTAGGGGGTACATACTATAGTTCCTTTCCACCTTTGTCAAAAACTCTCGTTTAAAAAAGCACAAGGGAAAAAGCCAATATCATTTTAAAAAAAAAATTTAAAAATTCTACTTTAAAACCATCAAATTTTAAAATTTTTCATATTTTTCAAAGCACAAGCAGCTTCCTGAAAAGTTATTAACCTTCGTTTGAGTCATCTCCCCATTTGTTAGAACGAGCATCGGGGGTTCATCATAATTTAACTGTTTACCTCTCTAAAGGAAATAAATTTTTATAGAAGCATTCTGTTTCATAAGAAATTTTTTGATCTGGGTTTTTGTTCCATTTTCCTTTTCCCGGGCTTGTCTAATAGTTTTCGTTTTCAAAAAAATTTCAGAAAAAATTTTCAAAACCTTTTTACCCTGATGGATCCCGCGAACCCCCCGAAATTTGGCCCTAAACCTTGAACCTGTGATCTCAATTTAGGAAAAAGGAATTGTAACTGTGTTTTAAAGTTTTTTTAAAATGGAAAATCTTTCAGCAAATCATTCAAATTACTTTTTCTTTTTTTAAGTTGGTTTTTGTTGGTTTCCATCTTTTTTCTTTTTTTTTTTTTAAGTGATAAATAATTTTTCCCCCCAAAGTTCTAATAACAGGGTTAAAAAAAATTCATTATCCCCGGTAAATTTTTGTTTGGATATTTTCAATGTTGTCTAAATTGTAAGGTAATAGTGCATACTGTTTTTCCCCTCATTGATATTCTTTTTTTTCGAAATATATTTTTTTTATCTGTAAGCAAACTTTATTAAATTTCCAGAAAGGGCCCATCACGTTTTTAAATGCTCTTTTTCTTTAAAGTTAGTAACTAAAAAAAGATCTGATCTGCATCCCGCTTGAAAAATTTATTGTTTCGACCAAAATTTTTCAGTTTTTGAAAAATAATCAAGTCTTCCTTGTTTTAAATGATTAAATTTTCAGGATAATTTCCCCCTTTAAAAAATCAAAAAGTTGAATTTTACCATCATGTCATAATTTTTTTCCCGGTCCTATACGATAGTTTCTGAATCTTTTTCATGCCAGGGGACAATTCCCCCTAAGTATTACTGTTGGGTTTACATAAGGATGGAGGCCCGCTAATCCACCACCCCCCCCCCCCCTTAACCCTCTTCAATCATTGAGTGTAGCTAGACAGTATTAAGTCAATTTAATATTTTTTTGACTTAAGAAGGCGTCCCCCGAAAGGCCAGGGGGGAAATTTAATGTGTATCTAGGCCCCAAAAGTTTCATGCATTTGTCTGTAATTTGAAGCGTCTGCCCAAAAAACACATCAGCCATCAAGTATTGATCGTGACAACGCCCATTGTTTTGGGGTGTAAATTCGTCCAGGTTTTTTTGCGTATTTATCTCAACGGGTGTAAAAACGTCTTTTGGGTGGAGGGGTGGTCATAAAAATTTCCCACGATCCGTATTCTAAGGGAAAAAGCCTTTACGTTACTAAAGTGGGTCAAAATATTTTCAGTTATTTGGGGAAATTATGCAGAGATCCTGCTAATTTTTGAGTTGAGCAATTCATAGAAACAATTGTCATGTACTTTTCTATGATTTTGCAAGCAGTCAACCCTTTTACATTTGAAGTTTTTGCCCGCATATGAAATGAAACTAGCCTCACAAATTATAAAGAAGATTGGCAGTTTTTCCCAAATTTCACTTAGATTGCAACTGTTGTGTGCAGCTCCCTGAATTTCCCCCTAATTGATTTTGGTCTCTTACAGTGCATTGATAATTTTTCTGTTGCATATCAACAGTGTAAAGATTACATTGTGCTTTTTTGGCTTCGGAGTCATAACAATTTTTGAGAGATTCATTGATTGGAAATTGATTTGCAATTGTTTCTTTGTTGTAAAAATTTACTAGCGCTTTGGGCCTCTGTAATCTCTGGTTTTATTTTCGCCACTGACCAACAACACCACGTATGGACCATCGCTTTTTTTGTACATTTTTAAAACCCAACTTTGACCCTGGTTTTTGGACAACAATTTTTTTTTTGCAGTCTACAAAAATTTTACAAGATTTTTTATGTTTAAAAGCTGCCCCAAGTTGGGATTTTTGACCAAAAACCATTCAAAATTGGGAAAATTTAAAAAAAAAGGGAGGGAACGTAAAAAATAAACAAGTGGGAACGTTTCTCCCCCAAGAAAACTAAACAGTAATTTTTAATTAAACTGGCACGCCTTTTAAACTTTAAAAAAGTCAACAAAAATAGTAAATTGGGGGGGGGGGGGGGGGGGGGGGGGGGGGGGGGGCAAGCGCAGGCCAACAACTGAAGTCTTCATAAATTATTGCAGTAAATGACTTCAGCTTGTGAAAAGGTTTTTTTATCTGTAAAATATTTTTTTAATTCCCGTTTACAATTTTTTCCCATCTTAAAACCCCCCCCCCCCCCCCCCCTTAAGTAGATCTTTGCCCAAATCATTAATATGAAGACAGTTTGTTGCTGGCCGGCGCTTGTTTTTTTCTTACCCCCCATTAGATTGTTCGTTATGTATTTTTCTGACTTTATTCAATTTTTAAAATTAATAGTATCTTCTTTTTGGGGCGTCTTCTTCTATTTTTTCCCTTTTTTTCCCAAATTTTTCTCTCTGCCTCCCTCTTCTTGATAGTCTCCCTCCTCCATTTGGGGTGAATAGGTTTTTCTTTTAAATTTTAAAAAATTGCTTTTTTGGTTTATTTTGTTTTCCACGAGGGTTTCAGGTTGTCGGTGGGGGTTGGCCCCGCCTGCCCTCTCTCCCCTTCCACCCTACATTCTTTATTCACGGACTTCAGGGTTCATGGCTGTGCCAGTCTTTTAATAAAAGTTCTCTGTGTAGGGTTTTTTTAGGGGGAAAAAACGTTGCCCCACTTTTTATTTTCCTTTACAAAGCTCTTTTTCAGATTTTCCCTTTGTATATAAGCCCTAAAACTGCTTTTTGTCTGATTAATACATGTGACTGTTTGGGGCCTCTGAACCGCATTTTTTTTAAAATGATTTTTAAGCGGGGTTTCCCCAAAACAAAGGGTGAAATTGTTTAACCATTTTTTACGTTTTTCGGGTTTTTGGTTTGTTTTGCTCTTTAAACGACTTAAACTCTTGGGGAAATTTATGTTATTAAAGTTCAGGGCATGTCGTATTGTTCTATTGTGCCGTTTGCATGATTTTTATTTAACAGGAGAATTGTGTAAAAGCACCCCATAAAAAACAAAATTGCAGAATTTCGTAGTTTTAAAACTGCCGTTTTTTTCTCTAACTCTTTTTTGGAGAGGAAAAGCCAACTAAAGAAAAAGAACTTTTTTTTTCCAAATTTTATTTTTTTAAGGACTTTCCTTTGCTCCCCAACCAAACCGCGGGGGGCGCCTCCTCAAACATTTTTAAACTGTTAACAATTATCACCCCCCAGAATTAAAGTCGAATCACTTTCTTTCTGTTTAGTTTTTAAACCCAAATGCATGTTTTTATCATAGGGGTAAAAATCAATCAAATGGCCAACAACACTTTTTCTGGGGGTCAATTTTAAGAGATTCGGGATTTTTGAGATAGCATGTGTTACCTTCATGAATTTTGTGGGGGGTTAATAAATTCCCCTTCTAATTTATAAACATATTTTCTAATTGTTTTTCAAACCTTCCAACTTTTGTTTTTGGAAATTTTTTAAAACCAGATTCATTTGTGGGGTTCATTTTTTTAAAACCCCTTTTAGTAAATTAAAAAAAAAAATGATGAAAAATTAAAAAAGAGGTTCAGTGACAAAACGCGCTTTTTATTTGTTTCTTTACCCAAGCTTGCAACACTTTAAGACACCCTGTTTTTTACAATAACATCTGCCCTTTTTGCTTTTTTTGAATCACTACAATCAAAGCCCCTCACTTGATTGCTTTGTCTAATAGTTCACAGATTTTTTAAATTAAATTGTTTTCATTATTTCCCAAAACCAATTCACTAAAATCAATGTTTTAAAAACTTTCATTTTTTTCACAAACATTCATTTCAATTTTTGTTTTACAAAGTCATTAGTCAAATTCTTTAAAAACGATTCCTGTGCGGCATCATTTTTTAAAAACCCCAATTTATGTAAATTTTAAAAATAAATCCTCAAACATCATTTTTTTAAACTTATTGCCCAACACAATCAATAACAGCACTTAACCACTCTCCAACGCAATAAAAATCTGCAGGCGCCCCCACAACACGCCCTTTTGATTGCATTGGCAAGAGCGTTTGGGAGTGTGCGTTTGGAAGTATTTTTGATTTTTCCTCCCTTTTAATCAAAAAAAGCAAAACAATAATAATAACCAAAACAAAAAAAATCATTAACAATCATAATAAGCAAAACAATGAGAATGAAAGTGATTTGTTTCCCATTAATTATGCATCAAAGTAATTGTCTTCCCTTGAAGTAATTATCTATTTATAGATTCATAAGAGAGAGTTGATTAACAAAGGTCGTGTTTTTGTGTTTAGTCTGCTAAAACATTAATATGAATATTGTACAAAGTAATGACTAAAAAGAACTTTAAAGTACAGTTGTTGTTTAACCTTTAAAAATGTTCTACTTAAATAAAAAACAATTTTAGCAACAGTCACACTTATGCACTAACACCATAGAATTATAAAGCTTTCAGTGTGCTTAATTTATATATAACTGTTGAATATATCATACAGAGAATGTGTATGTATGTGGTTTTATGTGTTTTGTTAATTGTAACTATACAAGTCTTTGTATATTTTTAGCAACATCAAGTGCTCAAAACTAGGTTAAACGATCCTATGTGGTCACTTGGCCTACAAAGCAGTACAAACTAGGTCAAACGATCCTTGTGATCACTTGACCTAGTTGATTGAGGTGCTTTGCTTAGCTAGGGAGAATGTCGATATCTGTGTTCGAGATCACCCCTTTTTATTTTGCACCCAAGCCGCACTTTGAAGTAACAATTCCTTTGATTTTTGAATTTTTTGCATGTTAATGTTGTTGGGTTTTTTACAAAAAGGTGTTAATTTTTGTAAAAAGTGGCAAGAATAAGAAGAATTGGTTGACACTCGTTCTCAATAGCTGACACACTACGTGAACAAAAAAAATCTCTTCCTGCTGTAGGCCTAACCACTAACAGGAGATTGCATTGTGGTAAAAAATCCAAAACAACATGTAGGCCTTTTCCCAGGCTATAAAAACCAACAGATGTTTAAAGGTAATCCATATCTTTTTAATATCGAAACACACTGAACAAGCACACACAAACTTCAAAACCACAAAAATATCTCGCGTTTTCCAGCATGGCCGGAACATCAGTGACAGGGTCAAGGTCGAAGAAATAGGGCCCAGCGGACTAGTCCAAAAACCCAAGCAAAAAGCCCAACAACGAAACTTTCGGCAGAATAATCTATTATTGATTAAAAAGAGTAAATGAACAATATCAAATAGAATGACAATGAAAAGTATAAGCACAGTATCAATGATGACTGAACCCTTACAATATACAAGGGCAAATAGCAGCAACAACAACAAAGGTTATGTCCTCAAGCCTACCGTAAAACTAGGTTAGGAGGGCATCTCCAAAGTGGAGCACTCGGTTGTAAAGAGAGACTGACAGACAGACGCAAAGACAGGCAGACAGACTGACAGAGGCAGACTGCCACCCCCCCCCCCCCCCAGCAAAACATAACTCAAGGAAAAAGCCCTGAAAAGGATACAATATCCAAAACATGACTCAATAACTACACACATTTCATGAAAGTTACATAGCTTGAAAAATCCAATTCACAAATCATTAGTGTACCGCTCTGTTTACCCAGTTGTTGACAAAAGATATACTTCTTGGTATTCAGTATTGCACATTAAACTCCAAGGAGAACAAATTTCTTTTCAAGAAGAAAAAGTTGTTCTTATTAAATGGAAGGCAAAAAGAAACGTCCTTGACACTACTGATGAAGTAATAGCAACAACAACAAACAAACAAAAATTGCTAAACCTGTCAATGTGTGAGGCAAAAAAAAAAAGGAAAGAAAAGAACAAAAAGTCTACAATCACCGTCTTTGCTGTTGATGAACAAGTATCTTCATGGCTTTTGCCTCACCTGGGAAAAAAGTTCCAGAACAGACAGTTCAGACATAGACCTCCGGCTGCTGGCTGTGGCTCTGTTCCCCTGCTGGTGCGGTGATCTCCCAGGAGGACCTCCGGCAGTGTCAGCCCCAGAGCCAGAGGCTCCGACCGCCACCTGAATCTCTGGGATCATGTCCATGGCGGACATGTGACTGTCCCTGGACTCCCTGGAGCTGTCTCTCAACCCAGCCCGCTGCTCTCCACTTGTCGCTGTTGCCTGGACAGGTCTTCTCTCCTGGTGCGTTCCCCGGAGCCCTGGGAAGACTGGCCTGCCCACTGCCTCCTGCGCCTCTGGTCCCCACGCAGGTTGTACAGGTCATCAATGGGGGCCACCTCCCCGGAGTGGGCCTTCATGAAGACACGGCCGTTCCGTGTCCAGGCCTGCTGGCAGACGTCGCGGTCATCCCTGACCGCCATTAGGAGAGCATAGGCTCTGGGGGTCAAATCCTCAGCGATCACCAGGCGTGTGCCACGAAGTTTGCGACGTGAGTAAATCACTTGGTCTCTGGTGCGCCTGGAGATGAACCGCACAATAATGCTACGGGGGGTGTCTCTCTGCTGCCTCCTCCCCAGCCTGTGCACAGCCTCTATGTCCTCCCGCTGGACCTTCACCTGGAACTTCTTGTTGAAAAGGTCCAACACTGCCTGCTCACAAGCCTCCTGTGTCTCATTTGCCTTCTCTTCCACTCCAAACACACGCAGGTTGTTTCTTCTGTGGTATGCAGCTGTGTCCTCACTTTTTCTGTCAGCAAGCTTAGCCAAAACAAAGGCATTGTCACATTTCTGGAACAGATCTGTCTCCCTCTCCTTTGCCTTAGCCAATTCTGTTCTTAAACTGTCATTTTCCTGTTCCAGCTGGAAGACCTTGCCACGCAGCTCCTCAACAGTGTCTGTCAGTTTCACTAATCTTGCGCCATTTGCACCTATTTCACTCAACACCACATCTAGCTTCCTCATCAGTTCAACATTTGAGACACTCTTTTGATGGGAGATAACTTCTTGCTCTACTTCAATGCTACCATCTAAAGGATGGTGGTCTCCCTTGGCAGCCATCGCTTCCGCTCTGTCAACAAATGCGAACTGTTTCAGTGTTTCCCTGACAGATGTTGGGTTGCTTACAGTCAGGTGGCAAGCTTACTTTTCTTTGGTGTTGTAGGAGTAGCTGATAACCGAGAAGTGTCAGATGCACTGGTGTTAGGCGAACTTTCACTGTGCTTAGCTGCCTTTCTTCTCCTCTTTCTACTTCCTGGTCTGGTCATACCAGCTACCAGAACAAAACATAATGAAGTCCTGCCACGGGCATAATCTGCCGATTTTCTGCCTGGAACTTTGTGTGCGGCTACACAGACATCTTAGTATACGGTTAGAGATGACTAATTCGCTTTTAATAAACTCAAAATGACCATTTCACCAATTAGCACAGCAGTACTCCAAATCGCGTGTGTGCAGCCGCTATGAGCGGAGTTCACCTCTAGTGGGTCAATTTGAAGAGATTCTGGGATTTTAGAGATAGCATGTGTTACGCTTTCATGAACTTTTGTGGGGTTAGTAATGTCCATGTCTAATTCACTAAACATATTGTCTAATTGTTTGTCACTACCTTCCAACAGTATGTTGTTGGGTAGTTTTTTTAAATCCAGATTCATTTGTGGGCTTCATTTTTAAAACCACAATATTTATGTAAATTAAAAAAAAAAAGAATGAATGAATGAATTAAAAAATAGATGGATTCAGTGAGCAAACGCGCTTTTTATTCTGTTTCTTCACCCAAGCATTGCAACACTTCAAGATACCCTGTTCTTACAATAACATCTGCCCATATTTTAGCTTTTTCTGAATCACTACAATCAATGTCCATCACTTTGATTGCTTTGTCTAATAGTTCACTATGATTTTTTTAAATTAAATTGTTTACATCATTCTCAAAACCAGATTCACTAAAATCAATGTTTAACACTTTCATTGTTTCGTCAAACAGTTCATTACAATTTTTGTTTTATTAAAGTCATTAGATCATTCTTTAAATCAGATTCACTGTGTTCGGTCGTCATTTTTTAAACCACAATATTTATGTAAATTATAAAAATAAATCCTCAAAACATTCATTTTTTTAAACTTCATTGCCCACACACAATCAATAACAGCACTTACAGCGCACTCTGCCAACGCAATCAATAATCTGCAGATGCCGCCAGCAACAGCGGCCTTTATTGATTGCCTTGGCAGAGAGCGTTGGCAGTGTGCGTTGGCAAGTATTATTGATTTCTGCCTCCCTTTCAATCATAATAAGCAAAACAATAATAATAACCAAAACAATCATAATCATTAACAATCATAATAAGCAAAACAATGATAATGAAAGTGATTTGTTTCCCTTTAATTATGCATCAAAGTAATTGTCTTCCCTTGAAGTAATTATCTATTTATAGATTCATAAGAGAGAGTTGATTAACAAAGGTCGTGTTTTTGTGTTTAGTCTGCTAAAACATTCATATGAATATTGTACAAAGTAATGACTAAAAAGAACTTTAAAGTACAGTTGTTGTTTAACCTTTAAAAATGTTCTACTTAAATAAAGAACAATTTTAGCAACAGTCACACTTACGCACTAACACCATAGAATTATAAAGCTTTCAGTGTGCTTAATTTATATATAACTGTTGAATATATCATACAGAGAATGTGTATGTATGTGGTTTTATGTGTTTTGTTAATTGTAACTATACAAGTCTTTGTATATTTTTAGCAACATCAAGTGCTCAAAACTAGGTTAAACGATCCTATGTGGTCACTTGGCCTACAAAGCAGTACAAACTAGGTCAAACGATCCTTGTGATCACTTGACCTAGTTGATTGAGGTGCTTTGCTTAGCTCGGAGAGAATGTCGATATCTGTGTTCGAGATCACCCCTTTTTATTTTGCACCCAAGCCGCACTTTGAAGTAACAATTCCTTTGATTTTTGAGTTTTTTGCATGTTAATGTTGTTGGGTTTTTACAAAAAGGTGTTAGTTTTTGTAAAAAGGGGCCAGAATAAGAAGAATTGGTTGACACTCGTTCTCAACAGCTGACGCACTACGTGAACAAAAAAAATCTCTTCCTGCTGTAGGCCTAACCACTAACAGGAGATTGCATTGTGGTAAAAAATCCAAAACAACATGTAGGCCTTTTCCCAGGCTATAAAAACCAACAGATGTTTAAAGGTAATCCATATCTTTTTAATATCGAAACACACTGAACAAGCACACACAAACTTCAAAACCACAAAAATATCTCGCGTTTTCCAGCATGGCCGGAACATCAGTGACAGGGTCAAGGTCGAAGAAATAGGGCCCAGCGGACTAGTCCAAAAACCCAAGCAAAAAGCCCAACAACGAAACTTTCGGCAGAATAATCTATTATTGATTAAAAAGAGTAAATGAACAATATCAAAATAGAATGACAATGAAAAGTATAAGCACAGTATCAATGATGACTGAACCCTTACAATATACAAGGGCAAATAGCAGCAACAACAACAAAGGTTATGTCCTCAAGCCTACCGTGAAACTAGGTTAGGGGGGCATCTCCAAAGTGGAGCACTCGGTTGTAAAGAGAAACTGACAGACAGACGCAAAGACAGGCAGACAGACTGACAGAGGCAGACTGCCCCCCCCCCCCCCCCCCCCCCCCCCCAGCAAAACATAACTCAAGGAAAAAGCCCTGAAAAGTATACAATATGCAAAACATGACTCAATAACTACACACATTTCATGAAAGTTACATAGCTTGAAAAATCCAATTCACAAATCATTAGTGTACCACTCTGTTTACCCAGTTGTTGACAAAAGATAAACTTCTTGGCATTGCACATTAAACTCCAAGGAGAACAAATTTCTTTTCAAGAAGAAAAAGTTGTTCTTATTAAATGGAAGGCAAAAAGAAACGTCCTTGACACTACCGATGAAGTAATAGCAACAACAACAAACAAAAAAAATTGCTAAACCTGTCAATGTGTGAGGCAAAAAAAAAAAAGGAAAGAAAAGGACAAAAAGTCTACAATCACCGTCTTTGCTGTTGATGAACAAGTATCTTCATGGCTTTTGCCTCACCTGGGAAAAAAGTTCCAGAACAGACAGTTCAGACATGGACCTCCGGCTGCTGGCTGTGGCACTGCTCCCCTGCTGGTGCGGTGATCTTCCAGGAGGACCTCCGGCAGTGTCAGCCCCAGAGCCAGAGGCTCCGACCGCCACCTGAATCTCTGGGATCATGTCCATGGCGGACATGTGACTGTCCCTGGACTCCTGGAGCTGTCTCTCAACCCAGCCCCGCTGCTCTCCACTCGTCGCTGTTGCCTGGACAGGTCCTCTCTCCTGGTGCGTTCCCCGGAGCCCTGGGAAGACTGGCCTGCCCACTGCCTCCTGCGCCTCTGGTCCCCACGCAGGTTGTACAGGTCATCAATGGGGGCCACCTCCCTGGAGTGGGCCTTCATGAAGACCCGGCCGTTCCGTGTCCAGGCCTGCTGCCAGACGTCGCGGTCATCCCTGACCGCCATTAGGAGAGCGTAGGCTCTGGGGGTCAAATCCTCAGCGATCACCAGGCGTGTGCCACGAAGTTTGCGACACTTGGTCTCTGGTGCGCCTGGAGATGAACCGCACAATAATGCTACGGGGGGTGTCTCTCTGCTGCCTCCTCCCCAGCCTGTGCACAGCCTCTATGTCCTCCCGCTGGACCTTCACCTGGAGCTTCTTGTTGAAAAGGTCCAACACTGCCTGCTCACAAGCCTCCTGTGTCTCATTTGCCTTCTCTTCCACTCCAAACACACGCAGGTTGTTTCTTCTGTGGTATGCAGCTGTGTCCTCACTTTTTCTGTCAGCAAGCTTAGCCAAAACAAAGGCATCGTCACATTTCTGGAACAGATCTGTCTCCCTCTCCTTTGCCTTAGCCAATTCTGTTCTTAAACTGTCATTTTCCTGTTCCAGCTGGAAGACCTTGCCACGCAGCTCCTCAACAGTGTCTGTCAGTTTCACTAATCTTGCGCCATTTGCACCTATTTCACTCAACACCACATCTAGCTTCCTCATCAGTTCAACATTTGAGACACTCTTTTGATGGGAGATAACTTCTTGCTCTACTTCAATGCTACCATCTAAAGGATGGTGGTCTCCCTTGGCAGCCATCGCTTCCGCTCTGTCAACAAATGCGAACTGTTTCAGTGTTTCCCTGACAGATGTTGGGTTGCTTACAGTCAGGGTGGCAAGCTTACTTTTCTTTGGTGTTGTAGGAGTAGCTGATAACCGAGAAGTGTCAGAGAATGTAAATATCTATGTTCAAGACCACCCATCTTATTTTGCACGAAAACCCCCTTTTCACATCCAAGTCACGTCCTTCTCATGTCAGTTTTAGCCAAAATTAACACCTTTTCACAAATAAAATTAACACACAAAGACCTCTAAAAATCGACGCAATCAGTACATTAAAAATGGGGGCTTGCGTGCTAGATAAGATAGGGCGATCGTGAACCAACATATTTACATTCTATCCCAGGAACATAAAAATCTAATGGTTTACAGCACGTTCGTCTACTTCCAGCACTATTAATAAATCAGAACAGACAACTGGCTTTCCATTTTGGTTAGTTATTTTTACATCTAATGAGTTTATAGGCCCATTAATTAGTTCTTTAAATTGACTGTTTTTTCCAACTGAGATTAATCGATAATCGCAAAACCCTGCCCTAGTTGATGGCAAAACCTTTAGAACTGTAGACGGATAGCCATCAAACAAATTAGCTTCTGTTCTTAACTCTTGTAAATGAACATACAACATTGGGTTTACGAGAAAATCAGAAGGTTTATTACCTTCAAACTGATAAACTCCTTCTCTTGTACTAAATCTATAAGCTCTGTCACTACTGTGAAAGCCTAAGATTTTAGCCAGGCCCTTATGGAAAGTATACTATCTTCTTTCCTCTAGTGGGAAATGTATAGTAATTCTGAGGTTTGCTTCGTTAATTTTTAACAATATACTAAATTCGCTAAGTACTTCTTTTAAAGAACAAAAGTTGTAGTAACCATCAGGTATTTGCACATGAGTTATTTGATTGCCAACCTCGTTACTAATATTGATCCAGTTATTTTGAGCCCCTTCAGATATGTTAGCCCACATAACTTTAAAGCCAATTTCTTTAAGGGCAATCCTACAACTCCCGCGCCAATTGACAATTGGGTACGTTAAGAACACACGCTCGTTTTGCTTGGTTATATAGATGAACATCCTTTTTATAACTATTTTAAAAACTAATTAAAAAATGGAGCCTTTTAAATATAACGAAAGTGCCACTTACAATGTAGGAGCGTTTTATAATCCCAAATATTTAGACTTCAGCAATCTAACCATTGCAGTAGACCAATCATACGGCTTCCAAGTTAGACTTGTAAACCCACTAACTAAATATTCAAATCCTCCAATAAATAATGATAGAGTGCCATCAGCATGGTCATCCCGCCCTATGACGTTTTACCAGAACCAGTTAAATTTTGCCATGTACTGCGCAACTACTGGCTGCAGTGTTTAAACTGCAAACCATTTAAACCACCCCAATCTTTTAGTAAGGGCAGTATATAACTTTCATGTTTATTACCAGTACAGACGAATACTAACTGAACTACAAGTAGCCCTCCAAGCGACAGCGCGTTTAATCCATTCAACAGCCCAATGAACAATAATGCATATGAAAGAATTTGCAACGAATTTAACATTAATTCTTTAACTGACTTTAGACAAAGTTAGACCGCAATCATGGGTTAGGCACATTGTATTTGTGGGGTGTAAAAAGAGAATATACTTATGACTACTGGCTGGCCATACTTCTTTTTCAACCAGACAAACAAGTTCGATTGGGATCAATAGAACAAAAACATCCTAAAGCCTGGGCAACATTTATCTTAGATGAAAGTGAAGGTCTAACAATGCCAGGAGTGCAAAGACTTAACGACTCCATACGGACATACGTTTGGTGTCTATTAGGAGCACAAGCACAGACCAAGTCTAGCATACTAGATCAATCTACAGGCTTTGATGCCAGAAAAAATTTCTAGCCAATTTAGAAGATGCTATTAACTCTGCTGTTGATTTGCTGCCAGCATACAAAGGTATCAAGACGTTCTTGCACATGCTAGGTCAAAGGTTGACTTTGTTGTAGGCCATGGATTATACATGCTACCCTCTGACCTTAGGCTACAGATTGGCATGATACAGAATTATAACAATGAAATCCTCATAGCTGGAGACGACCAAAACTTAGGACACAATCAAAGCTTAAACACAAGGCCCGCCCATCCATTTTTAAAAAAGTACCTAGCCCTGAAGAAAGCGATCGGTTATAAACACCCAGAAAGCCCCCACAGCCAGAAAGCAGCCCAGAAAGCACGCCACCTGTTAATCTACCTCACACTGACAGTCACATAACGAAAAGACAGCCCTTGTTGTATTTTAACTTTTACTGGATTAGCCATACTTTATTTCACTAAAAATTAATCCGCAGCTAGCACTCCTAACGTCCACAGATGGTCGGCCATATAACCAGCAACTTTGCCTATGTAGACAAAACCCAACTAACAACACTGCCTATTATGCCAGGCAGAGCATCAAGCGCTTTGGCAGCTACTTCTTTAATAGGTTTGCTAGATGATGCAATTGTTTTCTAATCCAACTTTTACCAGGCTGAGGCGTTGGAGGGGCTACTGGCCTGTTGGTGCACCACCTGTTAAAGCATAAACGAGTGTAGAGATAGCAAAACCCAACGCCGTTAATATGCTAACTACTGTAATCCCTTTTCTCTAAACAGAATCCTTATTCTTTCTGCCAGCGTAGTGTTTTCATGAAGTATTCTCTTTATTAGTTTCTTTGAATCTGGTTGTTTGAGATTCTAGATTTCCTCTGAGAATAGAAATCGCGCTTAATGCCATTCCTTTTGCCCATTAAATTCTGTATTTTCTGCTGTATTCTAGCCTTTTCTTCTTGCCCTAAATTGTTATCAGCCAGCTTATTTTTTTCTTCTTCTATCTCTCTTTCTAGCTTACTAAGTTTTGCTGTGCTGAGCATTAGTCCTTCTTTATTGTCGTAAACGCCCTTAACCCCGGGAGGTAACCCCCGGAATGGGGATCACAATTTTTTGCTAATTTTTTTTTTGAGTCTCCTCACTTAAATTTTTAAATTTTTTTGCTATTATTTCTTCTGTGTTTGATTTAAATTTGAAGAGGTATGTTTTGTTTTAATTGTTTTGGGCACCCCCGCTCCAAGTTTTAAAAATTTGACAACCGGTTTTCGGTTTTTTTAAACCCCTTAAAAGATTTAATTGTTTTTCCTTAAAATTTGGAATTTTTTTGTAATTGTTTTATTTTTTAAAAAATTGTTTGGGTTTTGCGTTAAAGTAGCTTTAAAAAACCCCCCTTACAATTTTTTATAAAACAAAGGGCCCCATCAACTTCTCAAAATCATTAGGATAAACAAAATTCTGGTAGTCCGCCCTATGTTTTTAAAAAAATGATTGAACTCTTCTCGCAATGCTTAAAGGTGTGGGGAGTAAAAAACCCACTTTCGCTCTTTTCTTGAATGGGGGGGCCAAATTTTTTCTTTTTTCCCTTCTTCTTCAATGGGTTTTCCAATCGCGCAAAACCTTCCCCATATTTTTTTTTTATTTTCTTTTTTTTTTTTAAAAAAAAATAAAAATAAACCGGTTTTGCCCGACCCAAAAGAAAAGAGAAAAAACCCCCACGGTGTAAAAGGTATAAGGGGCCAGATGTAATTGTGTAAAAACTAAAAAGTTGGGCCCGCCCGATTTAACAGTTATTTTCCCCGATCTTGGGCTGAATTTTAATAATGAAAGGAAAATGCAAAAATATCTTCAAAATAAAATTACATCGGCAGACCCTAATGAAACTGTTTTTAAAATTTAGGCAGGGTATTTTAATCATAAAAAAAATCAAACTGGAGGAAAGTGTTGTTGAAATAGGAAGGGACTTTTTTTCCCCCTTAAAATTTAAATTTTATGGCAACCTAAAAAAGGGAAAGAAAGTTTATAGGGAATACAAACCCAAAGGGCCTTAAGCCCCATTTTTAAAGGGGTGTTGAAAAGGGTTTGGTTAAAGAAGAGGCAGTAGCAAAACTTTTGGGAACAAAATTCTGCCCCCCTCTAGATTTTGAACTTTTAAAAGAGAAATATCCCATTTATTAAGGTGCAAAAAAAGAAAAATTATTAAAAACCTGCCATTTTTTCCTAGCATTCTTTTGTTCGTTGAGCCCCCTTACAAAATAACAGTTAGGACATCCTCTTGGTTTTGAGTTTTTAAAACCCCGGAGGGCCCCGAACAATTTTTAAACCCAGTAAAAAATTAAACGGTTATTTTTTATGAAAACGTTATAACCCCATTACAGAAAAAAAAACAAGGGGGACAATTTTGGAAAACAAAAATCAAAAATCGGTCTCAAAAGTTTTAAAGGAATTTTGTTCTTATTTACTGAAGGAACAACCTTTTTTAGAGAGAAAAGAATGTTTTATAACCCAAAAATTGGGGAAGGTCGAGGGTGCAATAAATGGAAACCTTTATTTGTTTTCCCGGGCGCGGCCCTTTTACCTCCCCAACATTTGATAAAAATAAGAAAGTTTTTTTGCGGAAATGGAAAGGGTCCTGCTTTTGATCTTGTAATGAAAAAAACTTCCCCTTTATGATAAAAACCCAAAGGGACTATTAAAAACCCCAACATGGGTGGGGCTGGTTTTTAGACCCCCTTTGAAACAGTTTTTTTTGGAAAAGTGGAGAAAGGATAGGAAAAAGAGGGCATAAAAAAAAAAATTTCACAAGAAAGCAAGGAAAAGGCCCAATAAAAAGCCTTTTTTAGGGTTTTGTGCGTTTCATTTAAAACATTAAGAAAAAGGGCAAAAAGAGGGGGTTTATTAAAATGTAGAAAATTTTTAAATAAAAACGGGTGGATAGTTTGAATTTTTTTTAAAAAAACCCATGTTTCTTATCTGGGGGTTTTACTGGTGGGGGGGAAAACTGTCTTCGTATTTTAATTTTGTTACAAAAAATAAAGGTTTCTTTAACAAAGCACTTTGTTAAAATTCGCCCCAAACCTTTAAACCCAAACAAGTCTTAAAAAGGGAAAGGAAGTTTTTTGGACAGACGGGAAAAATTTTTTAGTTGATCCTAGCTAAAAGTAAGCGACTTTTTTAAAAACATTATTAAAGACTATTTGGGGAAACCCGGGAAACCCTTTTTATTATTGGACTGTTCGGGCGAACGAGAAAAAGTTAAAAAAAGAAAAGCTTCAAAGCTACCCTTTAGCGGCCGACACCTTATTTTTCTGTGTTTTTTCAAAATCAGAAATCAAAATTCTGTTTAAAAGACTTTAGATCACTTTTTAAAAACCCCGGTTGTTTTTTTTTTACACAAAGGAAAAAAGATAGTTTGAAGAAAACTTTAAGTAAAAAATTATAAAATTTGGGGACAAAGAGGGAGTTAAAAAAAAAAAGAGCATTTTAAAAAAAATCTAAAAGCACGCTAAGCATCCCTTACGGATGCCCCCCCTTTCAATACTTTTGTTTTTTTTAATTTTAATATTAAAAAGAATTTTCCGGGGCCCCCCAAATCAAAAGTGGGTAGCCCCAAAATGCGTTGAGTAGAGCTAAAAAACTAGCAGACAAAAACCGAGTTTGTTAAATGGGAAATCCCAAAAAATTTTTTGGGTTTTGATACACGGGATGTTGGGGCTTAAAACGAAAGAAATTAAGACAAAAACGACAGCAGAATCCCCCCTAGAAGAGAAAAAATTTTTGGGGGAAACGTTTTTGGCAAAAAAATAAAAATTCATAAAAGAAAAAATGCTGGGGTTGCTTCCTAAAAGTTTTTGGGAAATTTTAAAGTTTGAACTACCCCCTAATGTTACTTTAAAAAGGAAAAAAATTTTTTAAAAAAACCCTTTAAAATTGCAGGCCCAAATCTTTTAGCTTGGTTCAGGAACAAAAGAAAAAAAATTTAAAAATAAAAAAAAGGGTTCAAAATTTAGGCTCAGAAAAAAATTTTCCTTGCTGAATTTGGGGAATGCCCCGTGGGTTAAAATTTTAAACCCAAGCTAGGGGGTTTTACCTGGCAAATGAATGTTTTTTTCGTTTAAATTTATTATCCGAGGGGGGGTGCCTTTTTTTCCCCAAACTTAGTTTTTAAAGGGTTACAAATAAAGGTAAAAAATTAGATGCCCCTTTTTAAAAGCTTGGCATTGAAATTTAAAATAAAAACGGAGACAAAATAAACACCCATGTATCGTCTGAAAGGGTTTTCGGTGAGGGTTGAAAAGACAATAACAGGGTCGAATTTATTTAAAATTAAATTGTTGATTTTATTTCGTTTTTCTTTTAATGAAAATGTGCCAGAAGGATTAATAAGAAATATGTACAAGATTTTAATTTTAAAAATTTAAACTTATTTAAAAAAGCAAAGTTCAACCGTTTTGGTTTTAAAGGGAAAAAAACTGAATTCAAAGGAAATAGAAAGCGACTTGGATAAGTTTAAAAAGTTACTAGAAAGAATATGCTAAAAACTTTAAATTTTCCTTTTTATTTATTTTTTTTCTCACTTTTATAGCGTAAGCGCCCGGGGCTAGTGTTGCCCTTTTAAAACTAAGGGGGGGGCCCCCCTTTTTGCAAATTGGGTTTTTTTTTAGGGGTTGGGGCAAATTTTTTGATTGAAAAGGTGTTTTAAAAAAAATTAACCCTAAACTACAAAAAAACACTGCAGGGGGGCCTTAGCATTTGGCAAAAATTGTTCATTAAATTAGAAAAAGCCAAAAACATTACAGGATGAAAACATTACGGAAAAAATTTTAGAACTTATTGGTGATGGTGAGGATTATAACGGGCGAAAAAATTAACTTCCAAAAAGGGGGGGAGAAGACTTTTACTTTAGACAGGGAACCCCTGAAACCCTTTTAAAAAGAACATTGAAAAACAAAAAAATCGGTTTTAAAACCCCAAAAAAGGCAAAAAAAAATAAATTTCATTTTTTTTTTTAACCACTGGTTTGGGGGGGACCCCAACCTTTTCATCTTTCCCCGAAAAAAAAACCCTTTTTGGGGAGGTTTTTAGACATAGTAGCACCCCTAAGAAAGGTTTTTCTTTAAAAATTCACGGGGGGGTTTTGGGTTTTTATTCGCTCAAAATTCATTTACATTAAACCCCCCCTATAGGGATCTGTGGCTTAATTCTAAACCCTCGCCCCCCGCCCCTTCCCCCGGGATACAAGTAAACTTAATTTTTGTCCCAAAAGGCAAGAGTTTTTGAGTCCCCCCACATATTTCCCTTTAAAGCTAATTTTTTTTTTTTGAAGCGTTTATGGTTTTAAAATGTTTTCTTTAAACTTCTTTTTGTTTCATGGGGGTAAGACTGCGGCAAACTCCCATCCCCTTCTGTTTTTGGGGTTTCTTTATTTAATTTTTTTGTATATTGATAGGTTTAAAAAGCTTTAGCTAGATTCTTTTAAAAAATTTTTTAATGGGGTTGTGATCGATTGGGTTTCCCGGGGGTCCCCCTTTAATGTAACTCATGTTTTAAAAAAAGTTGGTTTTCAGAAAACCTTTTTTAAAATCTTTTCCCCTCATCAACCTGGATCAGCCCAGGATATTTTTTGGGCTCGATGTTTTTTGTTTTTAAAGCCACAGCCCAGCAGTTGAGCTTTTTTCTGAAAAGGGTTTAGCGTCTTTGGGGATCTTTAAGCCATTCAACAACTTAAAAGCTAATTAAAAATTTTTTTTCTTATTTTAATTTATGTTGGGGGATACAGCAATTTCCTTTGGTTGGGGGTCTTTGGAACTGAGTTAACAAATCTAGGCCTTATTATTCTTTTGGGGGCAGGCAGATATATTTGCCAAATTGCCTGTTTTGAAAGCCAGTCTTTCGCATCTGATTCAGACACTCTAGCAGCTTTACTCAGTTTTTCAATAGCAGTCTTTCCTTTCCAATACCCTTTAGGAGAATAATATATTTTGTACTTCGTATTGTCCACAAGAAGGACTGTATTTTAATTGTATTTTAATTATTTTTTAGATTGTTTGTGCAAGAATATAGATTGCTCCCATAGCGCCCACAATAAAACCAATTTCTGCTATTTTCTGTTCTTCTGATGGTTCATAAAAGTCAGTCAATTCTGGAGGCGGTGCTGTTAGAAACTTCTTTCCTGTCACTAAGTAATACTCATTCATTGCCTCATCAACGTCTGTAAATGTGTGCTCTGCATGGCCCTGTTCTCTTAACTTTTTATTAACCCCTTCGCTGCTATCATATTTTGCTAAGTCCCATGCTAAGATATTTTTTAGAAAAACACAAAAATCACGCCTATGCTTTTCATTTGCTTATAATTCAGAAGATATTGAACATAGCTACATAAAAGTATATATCACATGAAAGGAAATTGAATGAAAAATCTGTTTGTAACAATAACATAATGGAATGATATGCTAGAATGACACATGAACTCCTTGAAATACAATACAAAAAAAATGAAAAAAATCAATCATGACGTTATTAGGTGATGCTGGAGCTCACAGCAGTTCATAGCACATTTTGTATTGAACATTTACAGTGTACAATGATCCAGGAAGCAGTGTCCAGTCACAACATACCACAGTCTAGCCACACAAAGAATGAAAGGCGTTTATCTCCCAGTTTCTGTCACCTGTAGAATTCCGAAAAACACAAAAATCACGCCTATGACTTTCATTTGCTTATAGTTCTGAAGATATTGAAGATAGCTACATAAAAGTTATATCATATGAAAGGAAAATGAATGAAAAATCTGTTTGTAACAAAAATATAATGAAATGGTATGCCGGAATGTCACATGAACTCCTTGAAACGCAATATAAAGAAATGAAGACATCAATCATGATATAATCAGATGATGCTGACCTCACAGCAGTTTATAGCACACTTTGTGTTGGAGTTATACAGTGTACAAAGACCCATGAAGCAGTGTCCAGCCACACCACACCACAGCCTAGCCACACAAAGAACGAAAGGTGTGTAGATCTCCCAGTTTCTATCGCCAGTAGAAACACTGAGTGTGATAGTTCCAGAAGCAGTCTTCCAAACACAATCCTGGTTTGCTGGGGCAGTCTGGGCAGTAATACCTGGTGTCTTTCCTCTGCCCTTTCTTCCAGCAGACACGGCACCTCTTTGATGGCCGTGCTTTATGTTGGGTAGGGGGCAGCACACCGATGAAGTGTCGAGCACACAACCTGACAGCATGGTCATCCTCAGCATTAGCTGGATCTTTGTCGCCAAAAATCATCTCATTCATGGCTTCTTTCTGGAAGTCAAGGAAGAAGCTGCTGTGACCATCCTTCCTGAACACAATGTGTTCATTCTGCATCCAGCACCAGCAGGTCCAACAACAGGCCCAGCACCAGCAGGTCCAGGCTGAACATCATCTCCATGCTGCATCAGCCTAGCTGTAACACATTGAAAGCAAGAGTTCAATTTTCTACAGAAATATTTCATGAAATAAAAAGAAAATGTACCACCCACACACACACACACACACACACACACATATGAACACACACACACACACACACACACACACACACACACACACACAGTGTAAACAAGCCACACCCCCTTCTGTTAGTCCAATAAAACTCAAATAAACGGCATACAAAATCACTTCAAAATGATAACAATTTTTTGTATCTACTCTTGCTTTCAGTTTATGAAAATATTCACAAACACATACACACCATAAGCGAACAAACATACACAAACTGAAATTGGGTCATTAGCATGACACGCCCCCTTTCATTTTCATCAAGCAAACACTGCAAACAATCCAATGAGTTATGCTTCTGAACAAGAAACTTCACTGCAACATTGTTTAGATCAGTGTTATTTATCACTGTGTGCTTTCTGTTTTCTAGAAAAAGTATCATCAACACACACACACACACACACACACACACACACACTTACCCACGCACACACACACATTTCCCCTACTCCACCCTGCCCCTCACACGAACACACACAGGCCATAGGGAAGAGTTGGGCACACATCGGCAAGAAACACTTGTAAACCACAAGCAAACCAAACACACGCAGCGTGACTGAGAGCGAGCGAGCGAGCGACTGACACTGGCACACGAGCCCAACGCCTTGAAAGTCGGTCAAGCACACTGGTCATTGATGACCGGCTCGCTCGCTGACGCGGCCCCGATCAGCGGTACAGACATACAATACACACACTTGGTTGTTCTATTCATAATTATACTGAGAAGAAAAACAACACCATTATGTTATAAAATTGAATGAATCTCTCAAATACACTCACCTGCGTCTTGAATTATTGGATCTCCATGCTCTGAGTCTGACTCAGACGACGAGTGACTCAAAGCTTCTTCCACTTCCAGATCAAACTCTTGGGTCATTAGCATCAACTTCACGAAGTTCGATGCAGCTGGATCAAAATCTTCTTCATCTCCACTTCTTCATCTCGGTAAATTTCGTAAATAACCTCTGCAACTGTATAGCTTCGTCGTGCGCCAGCCATGGCTTCGAATACTGAAAGTAGGACTTCACAGTACCTTGCTTATCGATCGTCATAAATTATGTAAATGAAACCAATTACCTTGAACAAATGGTACACCAAAAGCAAAGAGTGGTCAAGGGAGCTTATCAAATCATAAATAGAGGGATTTTCGGCAATGCTGGACGAAACAGAAAGAGTGTTGAATCATGACGGACAATGTTCGTCAACAGCGCATTGCAGGCGGCACTTTTTGTAGGATAAGTTCGTCATAGCAGACGGATTCTATTACCAGTGTAAGGGAAACAATTCCCATGCTGTTCATATTGGATAATCGTTCTTTATGTTAATATGCGCGATGGGTTATGGGAACGTTGCCAAGTGAAACAAACTGCCTGCTTCCAATCTTCTCTTCGTCTCTGTACGACTGAATATTACATGGTGGCAGCGGTGACTGAACTAAATTCACCCTCCTAAGAAGAAAATGGAAAACAGGGTCGACGAAGCTGTTCGACGCCCAATCAACCTCCCTCCTCCAAAGCCATTCGACGGCACAGCAGCCAGCTGGCCGAAATGGAAACAACGGTTTCAGCGCTACCGAACCAGTACAGGTTTGATGAACAAAACACGTGAAGAACATGTTAGTTTTTTCTTATACACAATGGGAGACGTAGCAGATGATATCATGTCAACCATGAACATTGACGAAAGCACGATTGAACATGACGCGCTTGTGACTGCGTTTGATGGCTACTTTGGTGCACGGAAAAACACGATCGTTGACAGGGCCAAATTCAACAAAAGAACACAGAAGTCAGGAGAGACAATTGAAAATTTCATTCAAGATTTGTACAAGCTAGCCGAAGACTGCGAATACGGTCAACTGAAAGAGGAACTAATCCGAGACCGAATTGTTGTTGGTGTATTTGATGATGGTCTCTCAAATGAACTTCAAGCAAAAGCTGACTTAACACTCAGTCAGGCGATACAGACCAGCAGACAAGCAGAAGAAAGGAAAGAAAGTCAACACTTAATTAGAGGGGATACTGCCATCAACGCCATCAAACAGCAATCAGAATCAATAAAATATTTTAAGACTCCAGCATTTGGAAGAAAATCCTGTGGATACTGCGGGAAAGAATCTCACTCCCGAGATAAATGCCCTGCACGTACAGCAATTTGTTCTTCATGCCAAAAACGAGGACACTATAAAACGGTTTGCCGAAGCACTGCACGTCACAGTCGAGATTTCAGGCGAAAATCAGTTCATCAATTATCAGAAGAAGACTACTACACTTCACCTGAAGAAGAAGATGAACTTCTAGGCAATATCTTTCATCTCCAAGAGGATGACTCCTGGACAGCAGAAATCATTACAAATGGCAGGCCCAACGTTTTCAAACTGGATACAGGCGCATCTGTTTCAGTCGTAGGTGAAAAATGGGCTAACTCTTACAAGTTAAGAAGGAAGTTGGCATTCTTATATTGTTTTCAAAGTCCTTTAGTATGGCATGTGACTCTATGACACTTGGAAAGGTTGAACACACTATGAATATGAAATAACGATGTACATTCTTCGTGAAATTATAAACACTTCAAAACTAACATCATGCCAAGGACAACGAATATGAAAGAAGAAAGAAGTACATGAAAGAAAATAGACAAAATAAGAGCCGAATACTTTTCTTATTAATTTATCACAATGATTGTAAATTTGAAAGACATTAACTACTTTTCAAAAAGGGAGTTGTAGGATAAGTTCGTCATAGCAGACGGATTCTATTACCAGTGTAAGGGAAACAATTCCCATGCTGTTCATATTGGATAATCGTTCTTTATGTTAATATGCGCGATGGGTTATGGGAACGTTGCCAAGTGAAACAAACTGCCTGCTTCCAATCTTCTCTTCGTCTCTGTACGACTGAATATTACACTTTTCATGACGTACACTGTACGTCAACAGCGCAGTGAAGAGGTTAATAAAGTCTAAGTGAGTAATTCGCCTTTTCTCATAAGCGTCTCTTGCCTTAGCTAAATCTTCTATTGCCTTGTTATGACGCTCTCTTTCTTCGTCGGACCTCAATTTACTAAACATATAATTGCTTCCAGAGAAGGCCAAGGCATTAACAATAGCTCCTCCTACCATCATAACTACTCCCGCCATCTTTTTATAAATTATTTTCTTATGAATTAATCTTTCTATGAACTAACATTTTCTGGAATAATCCCCTGTGTAACAAGAAAGTCTTTTGAGGCAATCCCTGCAGTAATTACAACTATAACCTTAACAACATCCTCAATGTCTAACCTTCCTAGGTCAGCCGGCTTCATTTTAACATGTTTTTTGCTAACACGCTATAGCCTATACTAAGGCCGCTAATCACAGCAGAGTGGTAAATCGTATTGATAATCTTTTTTTCACTCATCTTTTTATTAACTAAAAAATAATTAAAATAATCATAATACGAAAGGCTGTCTATGTGTTTTTTTAATCATATAATCTTTTGTTGTTAAAGCTAAAAATAAAGTTGCAACTATAGTTTTGGCGAATCTTCTATCTTTCCCATGTTGGGCGGTTTTATTCCTATCAAACATTTTGCAAGGGTTGAATAGACTATAACGCCAACGATAGGCACTGCATAATTAACCAACTTTAAACTCATGGTTTTAAAAGTATTATATTATTTTTATTGCTTTTAAAAATGGATTGTGACGAACTATTAAAGTGTGAGGAGCAAGCAGACTACTCTGTAGACAACTGCCATAAAGAAAGATTATACTATCTGGCTGCGTGTGGAAAAACTAGACAGTATTTAGGTGTTGAACTAAGTATTGAACAGATCCAACAACTGTCTACATCAGACGTTGAGAAGTACTACGCTAGGTACGAAGCACAGCTAGGGTCAAAAATGGTTAGATCAGTGGGTCAGACAATGATTAGCCTATATGCTAAGCTAGTAAGTAAGGTGGCGCCAGTTGATTCAGAAGAAGATTTAAAATATGACTTATCACAAGATCCGGTTTTAAACAAGTCCCTAGAAACTCTTGCATGTGACATGTACTACAAATTTGGGACTATGTTATGCCCATTCATCATGGGATTAATTACCTTTAATCATATTAATTTTGATCATATTAAATTTAATCGCAATAAAAAAAAAGAGCGATCAGGAGAAGAAGACGCCGCAGGACAGTCCGCAGGAGCAGAATGTGCCACAAGTGAATGTACTGCAGGAGCAGAATGTGCCACAAGTGAGTAATGTTACTAAGGCTAAAAATCCTGGACGTGTTGTAAACTGGCTGAATGGAACAGACTGCAAAAATCAAACCAATCAGCAAAACAAAAATTGTTAGACAGTAACACAACATCGCCGCCGCCAACAACAACACAATTAACAACAACACAATCAAACAATAAGACGTATCATTATGTATTGGGTGCTGCTGCTGTTGTTGGCGGGTTTTTTGCATATAAATACTTAACACCATACCTAACAACAAAGCCGCAAACCCCCACAGTAAAAGAAGAAGAACCGCCTTCTGCAAAAAAAGTGCAACCTCCTGCAGTAGACCCATTTTCTATGGAATAGTTTTTAAGAACTAGATAAAGTACAAGTTAAGAACTAGATAAGTACAAGTTAAGTTAGTTACAGAAACTACTTTTTAAGTTAAGTGCAAGTAAATTACAAGTTAAGTGTAAGTAAATTATAAGTTATATAAAGTACTAGTTAGGTTCTTAAGTTAAGTTCTTGTTATGTTCTTAAGTTAAGTACAGGCCAAGTCAGTCAAGTTAATCTTTTAAAGTTCTCCAATGTCCTACAGCATATGAAAACTCAGGATTGACGTAAGTTCTCTTGTTATTGTTGGAGACTAGTGATTTCTTGTTAACTGAAGTTGAGTTTACTTGATGAAGAGTAGAGCGCAGATTAACATTTGTGTGATAAAATACTTTGTTTTCAAAGAGAGCTTGCTTGTAGTTATCGTGAGTTATATTTTTTTTGACAACTTCTTTACTTATACCTTTAGCTTTTTTCATTACAGAAGTCTGGCTGGCAACGCTATACATCTTTGACCGCAAACCAACATATTCTTTGATAACTGTTCCATTAAGTTCATCCTTCATCTTTCCAATTACTTTCTTGTTTACAGTTGAATGTAAAGGGCTGTCTTTTGGATAGTCACATGTGTCGTACCACCCATCAGCTCCTTTAGCTACTTCAGTTTCTAAATCCTTATAAAAGTCTTCTGTGGGGACGTCTAGAATAAAAGAGTCAGTGTCTGTGTAAAGGACTCTTGCTTCTGGGTACAGCGGTTTAAAGTAGTCGTACAGAAATTCTAACATTAACAATTTAGACAGCTCTAATACAGTAAAGCCAATAAACACTGGCTTGTCCAACTTAACATCCTTTTTCTTCATCATAATGCCAACCAGACTGTCGTTAAATCTTCTAAAGTCTTGATAGTTAGGTTTAGAGGCAAACTTAATTGCTTGGTTTTCTTTTGTAACTAATTTAACATCTTTACGATTGTGTACGTTCTCCATGGTTTTGCCAAAACAGCTGTTGTTCATCAGTTTAAAGAAGTCTTTTTCTGAAGCATCAGTGGCTTGGGTTCTAAGATCAGTATTCTTCTTGATGTATGGCCTCATAAAGGGTCTTGGTCAAAAGCAATGATTCTGTGAACGGCTGTCAGCTTCAGTCCGTGTCTTAGGTAAAACTGTAGGAGTCTGTAATGGCACACATATTTAGTTTTGTGTTGAAGATTAGGCACAAGTTTAGGTGGTTCGATAGGACTCATCTTTAATCTTTCTGCGGCTAGGGGATAATCGTTGTGGAGATCGTGTAATTCTTTAGGATATTCTAAGTCTACTTCCAAGATTAGTCCTGCTGGATTATCGGGCGTAAGCTGTGACAACATACCTAACACAGTGTTAACATTATGAGGTCCTTTTATCATTTTAAAGTTTCTCAGTGGAAGCGGTTGACTCATAGCCCATCCATACAGATTGTTAGCGTCTAAGTACATTAGATAGTTAGATTGTTTGGTGGGATCATAATCGTCTAAATATTTGTTGTTGGCTTTGCAGTAAGGATGTGAGGCCATGCTAATACCTCCCCTCAGCCCGTCTTCAATCATCTGGAGTGTGGGTAGATCAGATATTAAGTCAATCTGAATGTTTGTAGACTTTAAGAAAGCGTCCCAAGATAACCCTGGGGCAGAGATGTAATGTGAGGAGTCTAAGTTGTAATGTTTCATACATGTAGATCTGTAATTCTGAAAGACGTCTGCTAATAAACATACGTCAGCCAATAAATATTGATCGTGATAGTCGCCCATCGTTTCACAGTGTAATTCTGTCCAGGCTTTCTGTGCGTATTCATAGTCAGAGTCAGTTATGTCTTTGCCTCTAAGACTAGAAAAGAAAGCGCCTTTAGGGGGAAGTAAGTCTTCATCAAACCTATCCCACGAGTTCATGTATTCATAAGGATAAACGCCTTTACGCACTAAAGATGGATCAAAGTATTGTTTAGTGATTGGAAAGTCTTGTAGAGATCCCGCTAACTTATCCAAACTAGCCATCAGATGTTGGGCTGAGTCATAAAAGGATAAAGAGTCAAGAGTAAAAGTCATGTACTTTTCTGAAGACTGTGCAATGCAGGTAACCCTCTTATATTCAGAAGTCACTGCTTGCATGATAAAATGAGAATCGTAGCCTCGTAAGTTATGAAAGAAGATAGGCAGTTTCCATGTCTTAAGTTGAAGATTACAATTGCTGTGCGCAAGCCCCTCTGAACTTTCCAGTAATGTGATCGTGGTCTCTTACTGCGTTGCCTAATAATTCTTTATTACATATCCAACAGAGAGTGGCTGAGTCATAAAGTTCTTGGTCTTCAGAAGTCATAACAATGTCTGAAAGATTTAGTTGGTTGGATAATTGATTGCGAAGTTGTTTCATCTCCTCTAAAAATCTGCTAGCTGCGTTGGTGTCGTGTGTTGGCCGTCTGACCTAACAACAATAAACGCATAAGAACAGATCTGATGGTGAGTTAATAAGGTTGTTTTTTGCTCTTGCTGTTGTGGGCCATAGTACTGCGGTAAGAGCGATTCAAAGTCAGCATAAACCATGTACGGGCTCATTTGCATTTTGTGTAAATTTTTAAAACTAACTTTAGACCCTGGTTTAGGTGTGAGGAGTTTGGTTTCACTGTCTACAAAACTTTTACAATGAGTTCTATGACTGGCTGCTGCTTCTATAGTAGGGATTCTGACCAAACACCTTCTACAAAGCTCTTGTTTAAAATTGTCTTTTGTAGTATAGGCCATAACTCTGCTTATTGTTCTGATTAATACATAATGACTCTTAGAACCGTCTGCAAACAGGATCAAGTCTACATGTTTGTTAAGCGGCTCGCCTAAAGTAGGGGCGTTGGGAGAAATCCTTAGAGGGACTAGATTGTCTACTACAGACCATTTGCATACGTTTACCGTGATTGGTTTGTTTTGCTCTTCAAACTGAGATATGCTGTTTATACTTACTGGAAAGTTTATGTTATCAAAGTTCAGGCTATCTTTGTATTGGCCATAATTGGAAACTCTGTTTGCATGATTTTTAACAGGATGTAGATGTGCTAAAACACACCACATAAAACACATGTTGTCAGAATTATGTATGTTTAAGACTGCTCGTTTTAACTCTAACTCTTTTGGAAGAGGAAGGTAAGAATTGCCAACTATAGGATAGAACTTTGTTTGTCTTAATTTGATTTCAAGGACTGTCCCTTCAGACCAGCCAGAACCCCTTAACTTTGCTTCTTCACTTGCATGGTTAAACTGTGTAAGCATGTAGTCAGCCCAGTTAGAGTTAAAGTCGTGATAGCTGATTACTTCTTTCTGTTTAGTTGAAACCCAAACTCCCATGTTACTATCATCAGGCGTTATATAATCAATCAGAACGGCCAACAACACTTTTACTGGCGGCTCCATCTGAAGAGACTCTGGGATTTTAGAGATAGCGTGTGCCACGCTTTCATGAACGTTTGTAGGGTTAATAATATCCATGTCTACTTCGCTAAACGTATTGCTTAATTGTTTTTTTTCAATATCAAGTATTTCTTCCATTGTATATAGTTTTCCGTCCTCGAATTTACTTGTGGTCGTCATTTTTAAAGCCACAATATTTACGTAGATTAAAAAAATAAATGTATATAAAAGTAAGTAAAACGAGCTTTTTTATTCTTCACCCAAGTGTCGCAACACTTCAAGGCATGTTAGCCTTACAATAACACCCACCAATATTTTAGCTTTTTCTGAATCACTACAGTCAATGTTTATCACTTTGATTGCTTCGTTAAATAGTTCACTATTATCTTTTATTATATTATTTACATCATTCTCAAAACCAAATTCACTAAAATCAATGTTTAATAATTTCATTGTTTCGTCAAATAGTTCATTACAATTCTTTAAATCAGATTCACTGAGTTCAGCAGCCATTTTTAAATATAAAATAAATAAAAAATTAATTGTAAATGTAAATTCAGCTATTATTCATAGGCTTTTCTAATCGTAAAACCTAATCTTCATTAAAGTAAATAGATATTCCTTCAGGGCTGGTAGAAAAAGTTAGATTAACATCTTTAGAAGCCATATAATCAATTAAAACGGCAAACAACTTTATAGTTGGTTGGGGCCAAGAATCTGGTATTTCACTAATGGCCCTCTTCACGTTTGTTTGCATCTTTATGTGATTAAAAAGATTAGTAATTGATTCTTCAAACTTGTTTTTTTAACTCTTCCCTATCGGCCTTCCAACTCAACTTGTAAAGTATATTAGTAAGCTTTTTAACGTCTTCGGGCTTCATTTTTAAAACAGAATAAAATTATAAATAAAAAAATTAATTAGTTTCTCTCTCCCTCATTCACTCCCACATCTCTCTCCCTCATTCGCTCCCACATCTCTGTCTGTCTGTTTACTTCTTTGTCTGTCTGTCTGTCTCCACCTCTCTCCCTCTCTCTCATTCACACACACACACACACACAATAGATAGGGAGGTGCTTGCAGGGGAGTGTGAAGGGGGGCTTTTTGTGGTTCGCACTTGAGCGACGTAAATTCGAGACAGCCGCTAAAATCACTTATCAGAGTCCTGAATCAATAATCACAAGATCTCTTCAAAGTTCTCTGAGCGGCCGCCTGAAAAGGCAGCCTTTGTAAGTGAGTCGGAGCGTAGGCACAGCTCAAGCCAGTCGGCGGTTATGCACAACCGTTACTATTTTTAGACCCACGTCATGCGTTTGTGGCGTTCACTGAGAGGCTTGCAGGGCAGTTGTCGGAGGTAGACTGAGAGGTTGTTTCCAATATTCTCCAAATTCAGGACTTGCAGCATGGCGTGAATTTGTTTTAAATTGCTGGAAATGAAACTGATTGGAAGCCCAACAATGTAAAACTGCGAATACCCATAAAGCACATTGGCAATAGCGCGCAATTTGCATGCATGATCGTCAGAATATCCACATTTCTCTTTAAGCCATTGAGCCCAAGTTTCTTTTATTCTCCCACCTTTTCTTTCCGCTTCATGCCAATTTTTGCAAAGATTCAAAAAATGCCCAAATTGAACGTAGATCATGATTGTTTGAGCATGCTGCTTCTTCACATTTTTCACGCCCTTTTTCAGCCTGTTAACAATTTCATTTTCAGTTGTTGTTTGTGAAAAAAGGCTTTCCGAAAACGTTTCTCTTGAAATAGCTGATTGAATGTCAGCCTGATTTGCCACAAGATAGTCATGTAATTCTTGCGGTGTTGAAGGTTCTTTTCTCCTTTTCTTGTTCCCTTTCTTTTCTTTAAACAATTGCTCAATCTTCCTTTTAGGCTTCTTTGGCAATTTCTGTGGTCCTTCTATTTTTGCTTTTTCAATTATTTCTATCATTTTTTGAAAGTAGTGTTGATTCTCCCGCAAAATAATCATTTCTTCTTCAGTCCACAATTCCGTTGGTGTTGGCGGTGGTAATGGGAGATTTTGAGCTTGTTGAAAAGTAGAAGCTTGATCCATGTCAGGTAGAATTAAAGTTGATGGCTGTGTTGAGAAATCTAATAAAATTTGATGAGCAACTTGCGATTCCAGAAGTTCTCTCTCTAATTCTGAAGAAATGCTGTCTTGAGACATAAATATTTCTGGTAAAATCAATTCTCTCACACGTCTGAACAGCGCAGTCACTCTCTCGCACGTCTACACAGCACGGGCTCCAATGTAAAAATGGCAGGGCGGCTCTGCTATGCGTCATACATCGAATGTCACGTGATTTAAGCCCAGCACTTGATTTGATAAGAGGTTTACACGCGGGAGACATGTGCTATGCGTCATACATCGAATGTTCTAGAATAATCTAGTTGCCGCTGTATAATGAGAAAGCCACGTAGAAATGATGCCATACCTCCCTATCGATTGGTTGAGCGTGCACATGCGACACTCGGCCCATCGCGCGATGATTAACACCTGTGTTGCATTGCGACAAATTTATCGATTTTGCGGTGCCAGTCTGGAGTATGACTGTCAACCCCTTTTTAGTTCATTTTATGTTCCTGGGAGAGAAGGTAAATATCTATGTTCACGATCACCCTATCTTATCTAGCACGCAAGCCCCCATTTTTAATGTACTAATTGCGTCGATTTTTAGAGGTTTTTGTGTGTTAATTTTATTTGTGAAAAGGTGTTAATTTTGGCTAAAACTGACATGAGAAGGACGTGACTTGGATGTGAAAAGGGGGGTTTTCGTGCAAAATAAGATGGGGGGTCTTGAACATAGATATTTACATTCTCTAGTGTCAGATGCACTAGTGTTAGGCGAACTTTCACTGTGCTTAGCTGCCTTTCTTCTCCTCTTTCTACTTCCTGGTCTGGTCATACCAGCTACCAAAACAAAACATAACGAAGTCCTGCCACGGGCATAATCTGCCGATTTTCTGCCTGGAACTTTGTGTGCGGCTACACAGACATCTTAGTATACGTTTAGAGATGACTAATTCGCTTTTAATAAACTCAAAATGACCATTTCACCAATTAGCACAGCAGTACTCCAAATCGCGTGTGTGCAGCCGCTATGAGCGGAGTTCACCCCTAGTGGGTCAATTTGAAGAGATTCTGGGATTTTAGAGATAGCATGTGTTATACGCTTTCATGAACTTTTGTGGGGTTAATAATGTCCATGTCTAATTCACTAAACATATTGTCTAATTGTTTGTCACTACCTTCCAACAGTATGTTGTTGGGTAGTTTTTTTAAAAATCCAGATTCATTTGTGGGCTTCATTTTTAAAACCACAATATTTATGTAAATTAAAAAAAAAAGAATGAATGAATGAATTAAAAAATAGATGGATTCAGTGAGCAAACGCGCTTTTTATTCTGTTTCTTCACCCAAGCATTGCAACACTTCAAGACACCCTGTTCTTACAATAACATCTGCTCATATTTTAGCTTTTTCTGAATCACTACAATCAATGTCCATCACTTTGATTGCTTTGTCTAATAGTTCACTATGATTTTTTTAAATTAAATCGTTTACATCATTCTCAAAACCAGATTCACTAAAATCAATGTTTAACACTTTCAAATCAATGTTTAACACTGTTTCGTCAAACAGTTCATTACAATTTTTGTTTTATTAAAGTCATTAGATCATTCTTTAAATCAGATTCACTGTGTTCAGTCGTCATTTTTTAAACCACAATATTTATGTAAATTAAAAAAATAAATCCTCAAAACATTCATTTTTTTAAACTTCATTGCCCACACACAATCAATAACAGCACTTACAGCGCACTCTGCCAACGCAATCAATCTGCGGGCGCCGCCAGCAACAGCGGCCTTTATTGATTGCCTTGGCAGAGAGCGTTGGCAGTGTGCGTTGGCAAGTATTGATTTCTGCCTCCCTTTCAATCATAATAAGCAAAACAATAATAATAACCAAAACAATCATAATCATTAACAATCATAATAAGCAAAACAATGATAATGAAAGTGATTTGTTTCCCTTTAATTATGCATCAAAGTAATTGTCTTCCCTTGAAGAAATTATCTATTTATAGATTCATAAGAGAGAGTTAATTAACAAAGGTCGTGTTTTTGTGTTTAGTCTGCTAAAACATTAATATGAATATTGTACAAAGTAATGACTAAAAAGAACTTTAAAGTACAGTTGTTGTTTAACCTTTAAAAATGTTCTACTTAAATATAAAACAATTTTAGCAACAGTCACACTTATGCACTAACACCATAGAATTATAAAGCTTTCAGTGTGCTTAATTTATTGAATATATCATACAGAGAATGTGTATGTATGTGGTTTTATGTGTTTTGTTAATTGTAACTATACAAGTCTTTGTATATTTTTAGCAACATCAAGTGCTCAAAACTAGGTTAAACGATCCTATGTGGTCACTTGGCCTACAAACTAGGTCAAACGATCCTTGTGACAACTTGACCTAGTTGATTGAGGTGCTTTGCTTAGCTAGGAGAGAATGTCGATATCTGTGTTCGAGATCACCCCTTTTTATTTTGCACCCAAGCCGCACTTTGAAGTTACAATTCCTTTGATTTTTGAGTTTTTTTGCATGTTAATGTTGTTGTTTTTTTTACAAAAAGATGTTAGTTTTTGTAAAAAGTGGCAAGAATAAGAAGAATTTTTTTCTAAAAAGAGGGGTTTGTGTGCAAATTAAAAAGGGGTGGTATTGACATTCTCTTCGCAGGCCGAAATCGTTCTCCCCTCCTAAAGGTGACTGCAACTTTCTCAGCGCCTAGTAAAGGATTTTATTTATTCATTTTTTTTTAGGAAAAAAACTATTTGTTGTCTTTTGGTATATCTTGTGACTTGATAGGGTGATAGGAGGAAATTGTTTGTAGAAAGCATGAATAGAAAGAAAAAAAAAATTGTTGATCAGTGATCGGAAAAGGAGGTGGCTTGGTTAGTTCATGGCTTTATGATGAAAAAAAAGGTTTTGTTTATTCTAATGTATTGTAATGATGTTTTGGATAGTAAGCTCCGGAAGTGAGCGATGGAAACTATCGTGTTTAATGTTTGTGATATGTTTTTAAACTATCCTTTAATATGAATAATGAATATATATCTATTGATAAACAAGAGTGTGCAGAAATCTTTCCTTGATATGTGTTTAAGGGCTGTTACTGTTACTAAGGAATAATTTTATGACGGGAAATCCTTCTCTGAAATGTAGCGATTATGTGAAATGAAAATAAAAAACATCCTTGTCGTGATGGAAGAGACGAAAGCAAATCATTTCTTATATGCTATGATTATAGTCTTAGTTTACTGTAAATGGGTCTGTGTGGAAATCCTTTCCCCCCAATGTGTAAAGCATGATTTCGAAAGGGTATATGTGGAAATCCTTTCCCCCCAATGTGTAAAACGTGATTTCGGAAAAGAGAATGTTCTACTGTGATATTGTATGGAAAATGTACGGATTTCACTATGGGAATTTTTCCACAAGTCCTGGTGAAATATAAAGTAACTGTTGGTTATGAATATGATTAATAACCATGATGAATAATAGCCATGTTATAGTAGGCTAGATAATCAAGGTAGTTATCAGTTCCCCCAGGTAAAGTCGTTGTCCTTCTGTGACCGGGAACGGCTAGGGTCTGGGCATAGCCGTCTCCGCCCTGCTGAGGGTGTGGAGAGGTCGACGTGGGAGTCGACAGTAACCCGACATGCCAGTTGTGTCAGAGCCGCCGCTGCTGCCAAGCCAGAGCCGCCGCCTTTGAGGTATTTGAACCAGCGACCTGTTGGGCCAGTCGTACCAGAGCCGTCGCTTCTGCTGTACCAGGAACATCGCTTTTGTGGTGCAACATCTTGTCTGTGTGTGAGACGCAGCTTTTCTTGTGTTGGAGCCTTCGCTCCTGCTGTGGACAGAGCAGTCACTTCGGTTTTGTGTGGACTCTGCGAGCTGCTCCTCCTGACTGTGCGAGTCCCAGGAGAGAACTTCTTCCACAGCATTCTTCACGAGAGATTTGCTATGTCTGTGGAGTTGTGCCGGACGTGGCCAAAGAAAAAATACTATATGTCTAAATGAATTGTACGCCTAGGGTTACGGCGTACGTTATTCTACTGAACTGATATTGTTGTATATTGCTGCGTTTGTGTGTATTTGTGTTTTGATGGCTTGGGCAGCATAAAAAAAGAAAACGTTGACTTGTTGCCTGGCTGTCCATGTTTTGAATGTGTGGGTGTGCATGTGAATTTAAAATCGTACACGCATCCGAATTTTGGTGAGTCAGACAGACAGACACACGCACCAATAACAGTCTTATATAAAATAGTTGAAAGAAAGGGGGTGGGGAGATGGTCAGGAGGAAAATTAATTATCACCTAAATACAAAATACATCTGAGGTTGTGTGGTGAGCAATGAATATTACTGTCCAATTCTGGTGTCAATACTTCTGAGTGAAAGACCATGCGCATGAATGAGAGAGGGAGAAAGGGGAGGGGGATAACATGCGGGGGAGGGGGTATGGAAAGGGAGGTGAAGAGGGTAGGAAGTGGAAGGCGGGGGGGGGGGGGGGGGGGGGGGTGAAGGTTAAGATTACATGAGAAGGAGGAAGGGGGAGGAGATATGTGTGGGAGAGGGGAATGCATGGCTGTTCATATGCTGAAATCACAAGACACCCTCTTCTTTTCCTCTTTTCCTACAGAATGGATAGACAAATCCTTTCACTGAGGTGCAGCTTGGCAGCAGGTTCAGCATGGATTTAAAATCACTTTATCCTGCACACCAGCTGCCTGCTCTAGTTCAGTTTTCAGTGCGAAAGTTTTCTTTTCAGGGTAAGGGAAATGGAGAACAAACACATACACAAAAAAACAACAATAAAACTAACTTGAGGATGGTAAATATCTTGATGAAGTCAGATGTATGTCTGCCTTAGTCCTTGCCAAACATCAAATGGATGGATTGAATCATTCACAGCATAGGAGCCTGTTAAATTGGGCATCATCAAGGAAGACAAATGTACAAATCCTAAGAAATATTTATCTTAAAAAAGGGTCCATTTCTCAAAAGGCATGCAAGCAACAGACCGTAATTTTTCATAATTCTAGTATGAACAGACTTTTTAGTCATGGTTGACATTTTCCCCAGCAGATTTGGACCACAGCTATGCACATGAAATTTTGGCAAATGCATGTCAATGGCATGTAAGGGTAAAAACGTTTTAAAATTCTACAACACAAAAACTCAGTCTCATTGATGTTGCATGCTAGAAAACTGACAAGCCATGATGTTTCTGCTTTTCTGTTTGATGTGTTTATTTGTTGTTTGAAATGTGTTCCTACCTCATTTTGTGGCTGTTTTAACAGCCCAGGGAGGGTTACAGCATGTTCAGGCATTTTCAGATGGTTGCATCTGAAAATGCCTGAACGGGCAGCCATACACTTATTTTTTCTTTTATATGGATAGGACAAAGAAGGATTTTAGAAGCATGTTTGGTAAAACCTACACATGTAGGTCAGAGTTCAAGGTTACAGCAAAGGTCAAGTAGCAATTCAAAAGTTTGAACAGATGAAAATTGTCCGGACTTGTGAAAAAATTTTTTTGGTGTGTGAAAAAGATTCTTTTATCCTGGAATTTGGAGTCAGTAAATGAGTTTAGTGCCATGTCAGAGAAAGTATCAAAATGATGCATGATTTTTGAGTGAAAAATCTAGCAGACAGGAAAATAAAGGGTCGTGTGGATTGCATAGAAAAAGAAGGTAAGGTAAAAGAAACAGACATGAGATCTGACATGACATGAGTGGGGCATGGTATGGGGCAAAGGCTGGACACTGCGATGAATGTTTTAGTACAGGTGATCTTCTGAGAAAAGCTAAGTGCAGCTTTGAGTGAATTAGAGAAAGTATGGCATTTTGGACCTAAACTGTGACCATGGATTCGGACCTGTTGTTTTGGAGTGAGGCGTGTGCCACTCATGCGGATTTTTTCCTGTAGGTTGAGTAGAGAATCATGGGAGCATGTGTCACTCTATTTATTCGTTATTGATTACTATTCTCTGCCTCATTTAAGATTCCTTTCAGTACCTTGATAGAGGTATACTGTAACCTGAAAATTGATACTGTATGAAAAGTCACTGGCAGTTGTGTCATCTGTGCTGTGTGTAAAAGCTGTCCTGCTTCTTAGGACCCTTCTGTGTTGACTAAGGCACTATCTAAAAGAGTGAAAAAATAACACAGGTTTCTTGTAAACTCCTGGGAATCCTAATAACATTTACTACAACACACTCACACTTGTGTCATTCTGGTACATAGAACACACATAATAATTTACATTGTACCTCAGTTTAATGTTGAAAAAATAGGAATACAATAACACAGAGAACAAACCGGAACATGATATGCAGCAAGTAGGCCTAACAAGTACAAATAGGTACACAAATTGTTACTTGAGATCATATTTTAAAAGTACACATGTTCAAGAGATACATTTTGCTTTCAACAAGAAAGGCGCCTGAGCCTAAAGAAGAGGGTGGTGAAGTGTTCATAGACTCAATAATTCAGTGAGAATGTTCAACTTACAAAACACATCAGTGATCAAAGTGTAACACCATATGTTAATTTAAAAACTGCAAGTGCAATGTAGAATTGTCAACATCACTCCAATGGCAGATAGCACAACAGGAAAAGGAATATACGTCACTCAGATTCAGACAGAAGAACAGGAAAAGGATTATTGTATATACATGGCTCCAGATGTCGACAACAGGAAAACGATTATCATATATACATGGCTCCAGATGTTAACAGGAAAACGATTATCATATATACATGGCTCCAGATGCAGACAGCACAACAGGAAAAGGATTACCATACATACCAAGAAAAGGAATATCATACTCTTAGACACAACCTCTGCTCTCCGAAATTTTGAGCTTTCCAAGAACCTTCTTCAGCTCTGTTCACATGCACATGCATTCACTTTAAATCCACACAACACAGTATAATTTCTCTCCTATTCCTACTTTGAGGATCACTTCTGATTTTTGTTTGTTTTACAAGCAAATCTGTTGCCGATTACCCCATTCTAAGCCCTTATTCTATTTGCTGGTCAAATGACTTCTATCTTTTTAAGACACACAAGAAGCCAAGTCAACAAAATGGTTTCATTCACTTATTTTCTCACTTGTTATATATGTGAACTGGTCAAAATGATTTTATGTCTCCTTAAACTTAAGTTTCATTTTCATACTTCTAGGCAGAGAGAAATTCAAATAGAGGGATAGACACAATAACTAATACTGTGGATATAGAGAGATAAAGCATGCACATGTAGAGAAAGACGGAAAGATAGGGCAGAAGAAAAGAAAAAGTAAGCCATCCAGATGAAGTTTAGTTTTACAATTTCTAGGCAAGCTGATCACACAGGGCGTCACAGGGGTGACTGCCACACAGGGAAAATAAGGTTCCATCCTGTAAATAGAACAGAAGAAAATGTTTACATCAATGTATGGTTTGGAGGCTTACTAGAGACGTCCTATGGTAGAAAAGGCATGGCCACACAGAAGCTGCTAGTTATTGTCCGAATTTGTCCTTGCTGAATTGAAAAGAAGTTAAATGAATGAAATGCATTTTTTTTCAATAAAACGGGTCAAAAGTTGCATGGGTAAACAGACAATGCAGAGTGCACATCCAGGGTCCACTTATGACAAGTTGTACAGTCATGCTACCTAGCTGCCAGATTTCAACAGAAAAGCTGGGTTGGTATCTGAATTGTGACCTGATAAAATAGTGGAAAAAGCTCTTTTTCAAAGACAGAGAGGTAAGAATGGATCAGAGGGGAAGAATCCAGGAGATGGACCGAGTCAAGGAGAAGGTCTGGAGAGAGGAAATTGCTGGCACAACACTTATCCCAGACAGAGATGCAATTGTTCTTATAGACCCTTATCCCTGTGTGGGCAGAAGTGACCAACAAGGGACAGTGACATCTCAGTGGCCAAAAAGTGCCACTACTGAACATGTGACCCAGGAAGCAGGACTGGAACCTGCTACATTCTCAGTTTACTACCTCAAACTTTGCAAAAATAGTACTAGCTGAGTTCAAGACATACAGTCTAAAAGGCAGCAGGGGTCACCAGTATTGGCAAGTCCATGGGGGCTGTCGTTGGACGGATGTGATGGCGCCCTCCAGAGGGAGAACTCACTCACTCCGGCTCTGTGACTAAGCAATTATTGTCGTAGCACGTGGTGTCCTGCTTATGTTGATCAGAACAGGCATCACTGAACACCACCGAGCTGACTCAGCAGCAGTGCAGTGTCCCCTCTGGTAGCTTGCCTCTTGACGACTTGACACTGACTGCACCCTGTGGATTGCTGGTGCCGGGGCTGAGGTGGGCCGGGCTGTGATTGGGGACAGGTTGTCGGAATGAGCGGTGTGGGTGCAATGCCATCGATGTGGCACAGAAAAAAACAACCCAACAACAAAAAAACAAAAGAAAATAAAAAAAAGAAGTCTCTTGAATTCGAATATGAAAAAAAAAAAAGAAAAGAAAAAGAGAAGTTTCTTGCATTCATGATCAGAGTGAAAACATCGCGTTGGTTTACGCCTGAGAATATATATATATATACATATATAAAACATTTTTTCATATATTGATCTATCTTCAAACATGTATGAAATCATGCCAAAAATAAACATGAAAAATAAGCATACAAGCATCAACAATCACGAAAGAATGCATAAAAAGAAAACTGGAAATGAAATGAGGCAGGGAACAGTAAACAATAAACAGTAAACAAGTGGGGTAACATTTGCTCCCATAAGAAAACCTATCACAGAGTAACTTTTATAAAAGTATAAAAAGAAATTAACAGAGAAGTATGGGTCAGCAGACAAAATTATAACTGAAAAAACAGCAAGTATTTTGATGACATTATTTCTGCATGAGGTAAATTGTACAATGCATCTTTTTTATTGTGCAGTTCATGGTGAACTGCACAAGCCATAATTGATATTTTTGTATTGATAGAAGGAACACAAATATTTCGTGTGGATATGACCTAGAGCCATCCTTTTTTTTCTTGATTTCTTCTACACTGCACAAATCTGGAGAATATAACAAAACACCATTTCAGACCATCTTTAAAAATGTAACAGCATCTAGTAAATCCGACCCCCTCTCCCCACCAAAAGAAGCCCATTAGGGTCCATTAAAAAAAAAATCTGGGTATGAAAATGGGTAAAATATCAAAGTTAGCCAATGACATGTGTAGTTTCAAACTGAAAGAAATTCCACACTGCTAAATATGAATGATTTGGTTCTTCACTAACCATCTCACTTCAGCCCTTGTTGCCCTGAGTGCCAGAGTGGAGAAAGTGGTGATACAATGGGTACCAGCACACTGTGGCATCAGAGGCAATGAAAAAGCGGACATTCTGGCAAAAGACGGTGCACAGAAGGGGCAGGCCAACAACCTGGTGTCATACGATGAAATTAGGACAATCATCAAGGCACAACAAGGAATAAAATGGTGCCTCCTGCATCCCAAATACAACCCTGAAGACACATACCATTTGCTGGGACGACGGGAACAGGTCAAGATCTTCCGCCTGAGGACTGGACACAATCGCCTGCTCCACCACATGCACACAAAATTTGGCATTGGACAGAGTGGAGAGTGCCCTTGTGGTGAGGGACCAATGACAACTGACCACATCCTTCAAGTCTGTACGACGTATGCAGCATCCAGGAGAAAGTACTGGCCAACACCGACAGCAGTGGAAGCCAAGCTGTACGGCACCCTGGAGGAGCTGCGACAGATTGCAGCCTTCATCGAGGACACCGGGCTACTCATCTAACGGGATGGCGAACGAGGAAGAAGAAGAAGTTCTTCACTGAATTTGAACATGAACATTATGCTTGTGTAACTGTTGCAAACAGAACAGACCTCTGCTTTATCACAAATACAAGTATTCTGGACCGATTATAAAAAAAATCACATTAGAATGACACACAAAACCTGCATTTGAGCAACAAGCAGGCATAAACAGTTAACATCTGCCAAATGTGTGGAGAAAAAAAAAGATGCATAATAATTCAGCGATATGTGCATTCTAAAAAAATTACTTTGATTTGCTCTTCTCTTTCTTTTCTGCCATGCTCATTCAACATTTTGCACAACAATTTGCTGGATGGAAGTGCCAAGTGCCACAGGGGAATTAACTCTGAGTAGGGGTTGTTTTGATTGCATTTTTTATTGTTCTTTGGCCGAGATTTAGTACGAATGTTGGACCACACTAAAATTGGTCAATCATAAGTTGGGCTGGAGATATAGTTAATACAGAGTTAATTTATACAGTGAAGTTGACCGATCATTTTCATTCAGTTCACACCAGGAAGGTCACGACAGAAAGCTCCACTCAATAATGCAATTTTCATAATGTTTCATGATACACATTTTTCTTTTGGGTCAAAGAGGAAAAAAGTGTGTGTGCGTGTGTGTGTGTGTGTGTGTTTGTTACTATCTTTCAACAAAATCAGCATTTTTACATAAAAATGACTCTGTCCAATTCATGTTGTTATCACTGTAATTCAGATGACTGCAGAATACATACTTTAAAAAAATCTGTACAAAGCTAAATTCAATTAGTACAAGAAAGCAAGATTAATTTCTTTTCCTTACATCAAAACAAAAACGCCATGTGACTCTGGCCATATAACTGTAACATCACACCAGATGCTGAGAATTTACTAAGTGAATCAGCAGCTTAGCAATCTTCCAAAGTACAGTCAATTTAACATAGCCATGCATCATTATAAACTTGTCCTTCTGGACACGCAACAATCAAATCTAGAAAGTGTAAAAGGAATTCATGACAATTTCAACACTGTACCTGAAACAGGACCACAGGAATAATATAATGGATACTTTCACCAATGGAATATCACAGAAAGCTCACAAGCACTGCTTACATGCTGTCTGCAAGATGTTAGATGTGAACCAAGCATTTGCCACTTCCAGCTGAAGTCATCACCACATTAAAAGTTTCGATACAAAACATGAATCACATCTGCAAGTTGCTCACAACACTACATGTTTTTATACAAAACAACCTTACCATGTCTGGCAAACATGCAGTTATCAGAACATATTTGCACTTATCAGAACAGATTTTTTTCAGTGCAAAATAAACATACTGATCACATTTGCCAGTTGAAGTTATCACAGCATGAAATGTTCCTATACAAAAAACAGAAGTTATCATCGCATGAAATGTTCCTATACAAAGCACACAAATCACAACTCATACCACTGATATTTCTACAGTCTGATTTTCAGATGACGTTTTCATTGGAAAAAAAAACACATCATGAATATGAACTGAACTTATTAGCTTTTCTGTTTGCATCGTCAACCATTGCATTTTACAGCATCCTGCATTTTAACTGTTGCGGCAAGGCACCGCAGAAAATATTGAGTGGAACAGTTCACATAACAAAGTAGGAAAACATGGAAGTGACTGAGCAAACCCAGGTTTCTATGTGAACATTTCCTTCTCATATAGCTACACAGTTCAGATATGCAATTCAACTCAAGTCTCATACCGGACAGTTCAATATCATCCTACCAAGATATATAAGATTATCAAGACATGTGAATGAAAACAGATTTCACTATGGACAGTTCACTATCAGCCCATTAAGATACGTTATACAGATTTCACATTATCATGCTATCAAGACATGTAAGTCAATAAAGGTTTCATTGTGAACATTCTACCCTCACACTGAAGAAATCAGAAACGTAAATCTAGGTTTTATTGTGCACATATCATTCTCATATAGCTAAACTGTCCAAATTATGCAAGTCTGTGCAGATCTAATTGTGACAGGTTTCACTCTTAAACATTTCACTCTCATGCTGTCAAGATACAGATGTCTATGCAGATTTAACTGGGACCATTTCACTCTCATAATACCAATATATAGGTTTCACAGTCAATACAGGTTTCACTGTACATGTTTCACTCTCATGCTATCAAGATAAGTAAATCAATACAGGTTTCAATGTGAACATAATTTTCAGTCTCACAGTATCAAGATAAACAAGTCCATACAGGTTTCACTGTGAACATTTCCCTCTCATGCTATCAAGATAAGTCAATACAGGTTTCACTGTGAACAAATCATTCTCATGCTTTCAAGATAGATAAGTCAATACAGGTTTCACTGTGAACATTTCATTCTCATACTTTCAAGATAGATAAGTCAACACAGGTTTCACTGTGAACATTTCATTCTCATGCTTTCAAGATAGATAAGTCAATACAGGTTTCACTGTGAACATTTCATTCTCATGCTACCAAGTAAAGTAAGTCAACACAGGTTTCACTGTGAACATTTCATTCTCATGCTTTCAAGATAGATAAGTCAATACAGGTTTCACTGTGAACATTTCATTCTCATGCTATCAAGTAAAGTAAGTCAATACAGGTTTCACTGTGAACATTTCATTCTCATGCTACCAAGTAAAGTAAGTCAATACAGTTTTCACTGTGAACATTTCATGCTCATGCTACCAAGTAAAGTAAGTCAATACAGGTTTCACTGTTAACATTTCATGCTCATGCTACCAAGTAAAGTAAGTCAATACAGGTTTCACTGTGAACATTTCATTCTCATGCTACCAAGTAAAGTAAGTCAATACAGGTTTCACTGTGAACATTTCATTATCATGCTATCAAGATAAGTCAATACAGGTTTCACTGTGAACAAATCATTCTCATGCTACCAAGTAAAGTAAGTCAACACAGGTTTCACTGTGAACATTTCATTCTCATGCTTTCAAGATAGATAAGTCAATACAGGTTTCACTGTGAACATTTCATTCTCATGCTACCAAGTAAAGTAAGTCAATACAGGTTTCACTGTGAACATTTCATTCTCATGCTACCAAGTAAAGTAAGTCAATACAGGTTTCACTGTGAACATTTCATGCTCATGCTACCAAGTAAAGTAAGTCAATACAGGTTTCACTGTGAACATTTCATTCTCATGCTACCAAGTAAAGTAAGTCAATACAGGTTTCACTGTGAACATTTCATTCTACGGAAGTCATTACATGTTGCATTTCAGTCTCATACAGTCAATGTAAGTTTTACTATAAACCTTGCACTGTCTCACTTCAGTCTCAAACAGTCAATGTAAGTTTTACTGTAAACATTTCACTGTCTCACTTCAGTCTCATACAGTCAATATAAGTTTTACTGTAAACATTTCACTGTCTCACTTCAGTCTCATACTGTCAATATAAGTTTTACTGTAAACATTTCACTATCTCACTTCAGTCTCATACAGTCAATATAAGTTTTACTGTAAACATTTTACTGTCTCACTTCAGTCTCATACTTAAGAAGTTTTACTGTAAACATTTCACTATCTCACTTTTGAAACATGCTAGTCTTTAAGGCTCCATGGAAAACGTTTGACTCTCATACTTTCTAATGTTAGATTAAAAAAAAGGTTTTGTTTTACTTATAAATTTTCACTCTCATTCTAACAAGATGTGCACATCAACGCAGATTTTACAGCAAAGATTTCATTCACATAAGTGAGTTCAGGTTTCACTTACAAAGTTCCTGTCTCATGCTGTATGCCAAGTCAACATAGGTTTCATTTCAAAGCCAACATTTCACTCAAACATTCCAGATATGTACATCTACTAGAGGGCTTAATGGTTAACATTTCAATCTCATTACATCAAGATATTTTAGACAATGCAGGTTTTACTGAACATGTTCCACTCTCACACTGTCAAGATGTGAAACCATTTCCATTTCACTAGAACATTATAGAGGTTAATACAAACGTTCACTAATACATTTACCCTCAAAAGGTATCCTAGCCAATACAGGTTCGGTTGTGAACAATTCAGACTCGTATATTGTTAGAAAGTGCAAATCGATACAGATTTCACTGTGTCTATATCAGTCTTAACCTACCAAAATCCATTTAGGACACTGGCATGTTTCACCATTAACTTTTCACCTTCAAACCATCAAACACATACAATTAATGCACACATCACCCCAAAGTGTCAAAATATGACAATAACCTAAGTCAATGTAGGTTCCTTTGCAAACATCACACTTGTATTATCTGACATAGTTCTGTGACCCCTTCAACTTCAATCTAACAAACTACAAAAAATTTCAAAGTTAAAAATATTACTCTAATGATCAAGAATTAATCGTGAAACTGTAAAACTTTCTAGCTCAAGCTATCAAGATCTATAAGACAAATTATTCCTCAAGTGTAACGAAGTGGTCAACTGAAGTCCACTTTGTTTGAGCTTCCGCAAGCAGTCCACACACAATACTACATTCACTGAATGACATCGACGCAGGTCACAGTTTAAAATCAAACAAAAAAGAGGAGTCATTACAGATTTCCTTTATTACATCTGTCACCATTCACTCTCAAACCATCATGACATGGCAGTTCCTTTATCTACCAACATGTCAATTTGTCAAATTCAAGATGACACGTTGTTTGGGTAGGTTTACAGTAAGTTAACAAAACATCTTTCTAACCTCCATTGCAGAAAGAAAAAGCCAAAGTTCAAGGCAAACCCATTCCTTGTTCTCAAGCACAAGTCAGTAACCAAACCACATGATGCATTCAGCTATCTTGTTTAGGGTTTGAAAGTTTCTCTCAAATAACGTTATGCTGTCATGCCCAATCATGGTTGTGAAGCTTGTGGATGACAAAAGCTCCTTAAGCCTATGCCCCAAATTTTCAACACCGATGAACTATGACCTGTCCATCAAGCCTTATTTGACCGCCACAAAACTGATAAGCATTGGGCGATACATGACTGTTAGTGCCAACACTCATGATTGGCTGGTTTTTCTTGCACCACAGCCAAAATGGCTGGCGTGGCATATCACCAAGTGGAGCATGTGTGCTTGGAAACCATCACAATCCCCTCTCACTGCAAAGAACAGGCAGAACTCTTGTTGTTGCCATTGCCACTGCTTTCGTTTCTCTTTGCTCTTGATGCCACAGCACCAGCCACAGATGCTGTAGATTTAATAGATTTTTTTCTTTGTAATTCTTTCCCTGAGGCTGCCGAAGGGGTAGGGGTGGGTGTAGAGGCGACACTGGTACTTGCTGACTTGGAGACACTGTCAGTCTCGGCATTCTGATCAGACTTAGCAGGGGGTTCAGGGGTGGTTTTCCTGACCGGACGTCCAGGTTTCATTTTGTTGATACTTGATGTGACTGAAAAAGATAAACACACGACTGGAAAATACAACACTACTAACAACAACAAAAACAAACAAAAAACTTACAAATTACATTCTGATTAGGCAAACTGCCAGTTAACAGACCAGACGCCATTGAAATCAAGTGGATTTTCATGGGCTTTGTATGTGTGTGTGTGTGTGTGTGTGTGTGTGTGTGTGTGTGTGTGTGTGTGTGTGTGTGTGTGTGTGTGCACACGCATGTAATATGAGAGTGTACGTTTCTCCCATCCCCTTCTCCTGCCTATTGTCTTTGTTTGAAGGTTCATATCATTGAACTGGCCCATTTATTTATTTATCTGTTAATTTCATTTGTAGATAATGTTTTGAGGAATGTATAGCAGCCATTTATTTCATCTTGTTTTATCATGACATTTCTGCGGGATGATACATGATGGGGCCCCGATCTCTTTCATGGTGACTGGCGGATGCTGCCTCCTTTGTCTTGACTAGCCCGACTTCCAGTGTGTCACACACCAAACTTTCATCCCTTTTTATCCATCGACCATTTGGCTATTCTGCACTTTTAGCCGTTCCAGGTTTAATGTACTTTGGGACAGACATTCCCACCCACGGGTTTCACCCTTGGGTTCATTCAAAAAGTTCAGCTGGTCAGTCAAAACCAGGAACCTTGGGGTGGCTATTGTGTACACTATAGTATCCATGGAGCCATATGTGAGCTACATGCAGGAGTGAGAGCCAAATATTATCCTGGCCACCCTGAAAGGGTGCAACTGCCTCTAACCGTAAGGCACTACCCTCCCCTGCATGCTACCAGAATATGAGAAAGACAAAGACAATGGTACTCAGCAAGACCAAAACCAAGACAGCAAATACACTTGTTGATAACCACGAACTGATAAGATAAGATAATGTTGCTTATAGCCCAGCCGACCGCAAAGGGCCACATCAGGGCTGTCACCACGTTAAAATCAACTCACAAGTCATTAAAAAGAAAAAAAAAAAACCTTTCACACATCTTTTTAAATGACATCGTCTAGAAACGCACCAGAAACTTCGTTAAAAATCTTTCTTCCGTAAAATCTTAAATCAGATGAAAAATGTTAATCTATCTCAAAAACTCAAGGATCACGTCAGGCAGGACATCCCTGAACAGGATCTTCATGCACTCCGCTGTAAAATGTTTGTGTCTCACATCGTGCAAGTCCCAACACTCTAAAAGAACATGTTTCATTGTGAGTGGCGCATGACATGGAATGCACCACGGAGCTTCTTCACTCTTTAAAAGGTAGGAATGGGTAAAATATGAATGGCCGGTGTGCAGCCGGCACAGAACCGTTTCCTCTTTACGACCACCAGACGTAGATGGGAGGAACTCCCCAAGGTCTGGACAGATCTGAAAGAGTTTGTTATCCGTCTGGGTGTTCCAATCCTCCTGCCAGAGGACTCTGACATAATCGTTAATTTTGGGTTTCACATCTGAGCAGGGGATATATATGTTGGACAGTTTCTCTCTTGGCTAAACGATCAACCATTTCGTTCCCGCCGATGCCAACATGACCAGGAACCCAAGCTAGAGTAATGTTGTAACCATCCGCTTTCAACTTGCTAAACAGTTCAAAGAAATGTAAAAGTTCTGGATGCTGAAGGTTGCGGCCAGCTATGGCCTCCAAAGCTGACAGCGAATCCGACAGAACCAGATAAGATAAGATAATGTTGCTTATAGCCCAGCCGACCGCAAAGGGCCACATCAGGGCTGTCCGACAGAACCAGAAAGTCCCTCTTCGAAGAATGCGAGATTATCTTCAAAGCCAAAACCAGAGTGGTAAGTTCAGCAGAATAGACAGAAGCATTGGAATGAATATGTTCCAACAGTATCTGAGAAGGAGCCCCAGGGCAGTAGGCTGCACAGGCCACTCCATCCTCAGACTTGGAACCGTCAGTGAAAATTTTCTGATAGGATGGGAATTTGGAACAGAGGTCAGCATACAAGGCCTTGTATGCCAGAGAGCTGGCAGACTCTTTACGAAAGGCTGCAAGATCAAAACGAATCTCTGGTGTGAAAAAGGTCCACGGAGGCTGATCCGGAAACTTGGAAAAATCTGACACAACTTCTAGGTCTAGACCTGCATTCCGAACGTGAGGCTGCATACGAAGACCAAACGGCGGAATACAGTTAGGGTGGGTTTCGAATTTGTTTTGAAACTGAGGGTCAAAGACACAGTCATAGGCAGGATTCTGCGGTTCTGAGACCAGTCTGATATAATAATTTAGAGACATTTTCAGCCTGCGGTTGGACAGTGAGGGTTCACCTGCCTCTGCGTACAGGCTGTACACAGGGGTGGTGGGGAATGCTCCAAGACAGAGACGAAGCCCTTGATGGTGGATAGGGTCCAAGAGTTTGAGGTAAGAGGGTCTTGCAAAGCCGTACACAGCACAACCATAGTCTCAATAAGCAGACCTCTGGATGACGAACTGACACTACCCCAAAGAGGATTGTGACCGTTAAAGTCACCCAACAGCAAAAAAGGTCGAGGAAGTTCTCCGATCAGACTGACAAGGTCCTGACGACAAACCGGGACAGAAGGTGGCAGATAAAGTGAGCAGATTGTCACAGTCTTGTGGAGAGTGACTCTCGCAGCTACAGCCTGAAGGGAGGTAGTCAGAGCGACAGGACTATACAGCAGAGTTTTATGTATGAGAAGGGCAACACCGCCCGACAGTCCCAATGTGGATGGTTGCGTAGGTTTAGAAAGAATATTAAAGCCAGAAAGAGTGAAGGTCTTCTGGCTTTGAATTTGAGTTTCCTGAAGAGCCACGACGGAAGGTTTTATAGATTGACACAGAAGCTGCAGCTCCTCAAAGTTGGAATTTAGTCCACAGATATTCCAATGGATTACTGTACTATCCATGGTGCAGAGGGCGAAAAGGAGAGAAATCAAGTCATCTCCTCATCAACGTCTGCATCCAATGGTGTAAATTTATTGGATAGTTGTACCGGACTGTTTGCATCTACAGACCTGCTGGTAGACTTGCCCACAGGTGAAGAAGGCCTGGATTTGGGAGATGGTGGGGGTTTCTTCCTCATCTCCACCATCTCCACACTCGGTTGAACTCCCTTGCCCGCACGGGCACTGTACAGAGGAGTTCGAGGCGGGAGAGCTGGCTTTTTAATCTGCCCAGCAGCAGATGTTGTAGACTGCTGGGGTGGCGGATTTTTTGCCTCCACCAGGGGCATTCACTTTGGGTTGGGAGGTGGTGGACCTGCTTCCACCAGAGTTTACTATTCTTCCTTGCAGAGTGTCCAGGAAAAGATAAATTCATCAGTCTGGCAGCAGACTGACCGAGTGGAAACTTTCTTTACGGCCGAAGCATATGAAGATGCTGTTGGCGTCTGACTGCCAACAACCTGTTTGCGGGCCTCAAAAAAGGAGATTTTCTTTTCAGTTTTGATTCGTTGTATAGTGGATTCCTGAATCCAAACAGGGCAGTTTCGTGAAGAGGAGGGATGGTCGCCACCGCAGTTCGCACAATGTGCCGGGTCTTTACACGGCCCATCATGGGTTGCCTTGCAGCAAACACCACACACCTCCTGCCCAGAACAGCGGTCTCTGACATGACCAAACTTCTGGCATTTAAAGCACCTCAACGGGGATGGGACATACAACTGAACTCGGACATTCAGGTAGCCGACTTTGATGACCGGAGGCAGCACAGGGTTGCAGAATGTCAGAAAAAGGGTGTTGGTGGCCACTCTTTCTGCACCTTTTTTTACTGTCACCCTATGCACCTCCGTCACACCCTGGGACGCCAGTTCCGTCTTGATCTCCGCTTCCGAGACACCTGTCAAATCCCGGCACCGAATTACTCCTTTGGACGAGTTTAATTGTTTATGGGGAGTCACCCGGATCTCTCTGTCCACGAGCTTTGTTGCCCTCAGCAGCTGTTCCGATTGTTTTTTTGATCTGCACTGCACAAGAAATGATCCATTCCGTAACCTTTTGATCGACTGAGGGTCACTTGCTAGACCTTGGAAGCCCTTCTGGATGGCGAAAGGACTCAGAGCTGAAATGGGCTTTTCCTGCTCCGTCCCTTCCATCACGAGCCAGGAAGCCCAGAAACCAGTCCTCTCTCTTATCTCGATATCTGAATCACTATCAGATTGAAAATCCCCTGAAATAGGGGTTGCTGCCTTCCTCTTCTTTTTGGGGGGATGTTTTTAGAAAAAGCCATGTTTATTTTATTATATTTCATCTCTACCTTGGAGTCCAACTAAGGGGCCAGGGCCAAGAATCACTGTCTTGACCCCTTCCAGGCTTCAGGAGAGATATACGACAAACAGAACGCCACTACCCCTATCCCCCCTGATCATGCTCAACTCCTGGGAACAGAGAGCCGAGCAGCCAGCAGGGGAACTGCCTGTCTTGACCCAGCCCCAAGAAGGGGAGCCGATTAGTACACCCCGGCCAGAGTGTACCCCCTGTCTAGGAGAGGTCCGAGCCAAAGTGATGTGTTAAGGGCACTTGCCCTCTCAATCACCAGGATCTCATTACCCTCCAACACAGGTCGCACCGCACGGCAAACGCGGCGGATCTTAAGGAGACCACAGAGAGAAAAAGAGTGTGGAAAAGAAGACTTGAAGGGGAGACGAAGATAGAAAAGGGCCAAATAAGAAAGGCAGAAAACAAGAAAAGGAGAAAGGCGGGTTACTATTAGTCAGGATCCTCACCCTTAGCCTTATCTGACATGGGAAGCCCTACCAGGGGCATCAACTCCTTACCACGTTATTCTTAGGCTTATTCTTGACTTCTCAGGCCTAGAAACAGTTTGAAAAAAACAGCCTATCTCCAAGTATTGATGCCCCCGCCAGCAAAGCCTAAGGATCACTGGACCGCGCAAGCCCTCCGACCATGGCAAGGTTGCAACCCCCGGAGGGAACCACGAACTGGAACAAGTTGAAAAGTTCAGATATCTGGGTTAGACCATACACCAGAATGGATGATGCGAGCAAGATCTCGCTCAAAAGATCAATCAAGCAAAGGTGACATACATTAACCTGTTCCCTGCCTGTGACGAGTAACGCTCATTGTGAAAACCGAAAATCACTACGCCCGTGATGAGAGTGTCTCGTCGTAACTTCATCACGGAAAGCAGAAAAATCTACTGGGGAGATGACCGTGTAAAATGTTTTCACCTCTTCTACTGATGTCAAGGAACGGCCCCTTTCCCTTCACGTGAGCAGTTAGCTGACCATATGTTATGCAAATTGCGAGTTGAGAGGTTACAGCTGATAAGCATATTCAAGATGGCAGCTCAACCCAGCACTTTGTCGATGTGTCCCGTTTTCAAGCATTACACTGCGCTTGATGTTTTAGATGACGTTCTAAATAATAAAGATAGTGGTGGAGAAGACCTTTGAGGATCGGATCCTGATACTAGCGATGAGGAAGAGATGGATGGGAATCAGCACCATCCACTTTTATCGGAGATACATGCTGGTGATGATGTGGCTTCATTCTTAGTTGCACTTGACAGCAGTTAATAAAACGCCGTTAGCGAGGGCGAGGGTGACGAAGCGGAAATAGCCGAACCCGTGCCATCAACAAGCACTGCACCCCCTCCTGTCATGACCGGAGAGGGATGTGGACATGGTAGGGGCTCAGGACGATGGCGAGGGTCCCGTGGAAGCGGCCAGGGGGCGTGGCATGGGGCGTGGCCAGTCCCAGCCTTGGTGGTGTTTTCACTGGGAATCCTGGTCTGAAAGTCAACTGTGCCAATTTTCGGCTGTACAGAGCTCCAGTCTACCAGTTCCTTCATGACCAGAAACCGGATTCAGGCAAGTAGCTCTATTTTTCTTTTCTTTTTTGTTTGTTTCTTCATTCCTCCACTATTTATTTTCTGTATTTCTCTTCTTTGCCATATTTCCTACTAAAATCACATAATTATGGCAAATAATGACTGTGTGTGTGTGTGTGTGTGTGTGTGTGTGTGTGTGTGTGTGTGTGTGTGTGTGTGTGTGTATGTGTGTGTGTGTGTTTGTGTGCACGTGTGTGCCTAAGCATTGTTTATTTCTGTATGCAAGTTTTCCATATAAGTTTGTTCATTTTGTAAAACACAGAAGCACACATCCACACCCTTTTTGTACACCCAGTTCTTATAGAACAGGGAGTACTTTAGAATGGGAACGAAGAAATGCTGTGTGTGTGTGTGTGTGTGTGTGTGTGTGTGTGTGTGTGTGTGTGTGTGTGTGTGTGTGTGTGTGTGTGTCCGTGGTCAAAATGTGTTCCACTCGCTGCAGACAAAACTACTGGGCCGATCTTTCTGAAAATTTGTAAGTAGAATAGAATAGAATAGAATAGAATAAATTTTATTGTCATGAAACCTCAGGGTTTATGAGACACAATATGGTTATCATAGAAGAACAAAACAATCATACACAAATTTCCCTAATAATGACTGAGCATTCTCCATAGTCATTAACTGGCTTGGAACAATATTTGAAGCATTAGTATTAAGACATTGTATGCCCTTCATTAAAATATTTCTGTTGGCATCAAACTTTTCACAGTGAAGTATGTTCATTATGGGCCACTGATGATGCCTGATGTTTTAGTTTACCGCTATAGCCGTTACTAATGGCTGTAACGGCCTGTAACAGTTTTTCTTCTTTACGGAATATCTTAGAAAGTACTTGGCTGATCTTTCTGAAAATTTGTAGGTATCTTCATTATGGGTCACAAATAATGCCCGATGATTTAGTTTACTGTTATAACCGTTACTAACGGCTGTAAGGGCATGTAACGGTTTTTCTTCTTTATGGAATATCTCAGAAAATACTTGGCCGACCTTTTTGAAAATTAGCAGGTATGTTCATTATGGGTCACAAATGATGCCTGATGTTTTAGTTTGCCCCGTTATAGCCGTTACTAATGGTTGTAATGGCCTGTAACCGTTTTTCTTCTAGTACTTGGCCAATTTATAAGCGGTTTGGATGATCTTGTGACTAATCGGATCCTCTGTCCATATGTAAGTGATGTAATGCTGAAAATGGATTAAACAACCCTTAAAAACCGCTATTCTGCCGTTATTTCTTATATATAGGTGGATTTTAATGAAATTTGGTATGTAGAAAGGTTATCACACACAAATGGCACTTCGATACAGTGTTTCAAAATTTGACCGTTAAAAACTGTTATTCTTAACATATTGTCCGTTTTGGATGAAATTTGGTATGTACACAGGCTTTTTAGCCCAGTGAGGACTAAAATACCGGTTTCAAAAGTGTATATTGGTTATATAACCGTTAAACCGTTATTTTGCTGTTATTTTATTATATATTGGTGGGTTTTAATGAAATTTTGTATATAGAAAGGTCATCATTCACAAATGGCACTTCCATGTAGTGTTTCAAAATCTGATCGTTAAAAACCGTTATTCTTGACATATTGTCCGATTTGGATGAAATTTGGTATGTACACAGGCTTTAGCCCAGTGAGGACTAAAATACCAGTTATGCCCCTTTTTACCTAAAAAATAGTACCCCCAATTATGAGCAGATTGTCATCAAGAACAACATTGCTTGGGATTTATATGACTGTCATGTGTCAGTGCTGACGTTGAATAAATAGTAAGACCACTTTTTCAGTGTTCTGACTCATTCCATTTGGCACAATGTGTTTGTGTATACTCGAAAACTGTTATTTTTGGTAAATTTTTTATAAGTATGTTAATTTCTGCTGCACTAATTATCAACATAAGTCATTTTGACAGGACATTATAGATCAATGCATAAGAACAAAACATGCCAAAAATCCGAAAGATTTGTCAAGAAATAAGTGAGCAGTAACCATTTTACTGAACCTACCCCCAAAAGCAAAATTTTACCTTGGCACACAGTTATTCAAATGTGGCAGTGAAGGCGTTAAAGTGAGACACATCTTCAGCTCCAGCTAAAGCACAGACTAATGGGAGTGTTACATCTTTCCAATCATAATGTATTAAGCAGAGATGTGGACTATGTACAACCACATGGAAAAGAAAATAGAAGCATTTGAAATGTGGACATTCCAACATTTGGGCAGAATAAGTTGGAAAAACAAAGTTATCAATAAAGAGGTGCTATTCCCCTATCCTCCCCTCTTTCCAGCAGTCCTAAGAAGACATTGAAAGAGAAATGCCTGTTGAGTCTGATTTCCACACTGAAGTGGCCAAAGAGCTGAATAAACCAACTGATTTGCTAGTGACTGTTCCAATCTCTCTCCCCTCTTGGAAAGATCTTCTGTTTCAGCCACTGGCGCGGAGATGCCATGCTGATCCCATGTCTGTGTCTCTCCAGACCAGTCTTATGTCAGGAATTATCTCTCCGAGCAGATGTTTTCCACCATCATGTATGGAGATCATGTCTGGCCAAAGACAATTCACTTTTAAGGAGTACTGATTATAAGTAGAAAATTTTTCTTTTTTCCTGAATGTGCTTGCAGTCTAGCGTCTCTCCAGCAGAGGTCGCCATCGAGGACACCACCCGCTTTATAGAAGAGAGCCAGCACTCTGAGGGATTTCAGATCTGCAATGGCAAAGACCTGCCACCTTATGGGCAGAGATATGGACAGCCACTGCCCCCTTTTGTCCGAACTGATTTCTTCTCTGCATAGGGGTCTCCTTGACTGAGTGAGTGCCCTAAATGGAGCCTTTCCTTAGTCCTGGAGTATCTGGCCTCAGGGCACTTCAAGCCTATCAACGAATGCTCTGTCGGGAATCTCACACTGAAAACTTGCCTTTTGATTGCCCTGGGTTCTGCAGGGTCAGTGAGATTCATGCCCACTTCAAGGACCCACGGTCCCTGTAATGGCATAATAATGGCTCCGTATCCCTGTCCAACTTCCCAGCCGAACCGCCAAACCCGAAAAAACGGCCTCTCTCGTTTAACCTTCTTCCGCTGAACCCTTCATCGTCTGGTACCAGACCTGGACATCTGAAGGTGGAGCAGGTTATCTGTTGTCAGAGCACTGAAGGTCTTAACCTTTACCAGCCAAAAGTGGACGACAGGATTTCTCTCCCTTGAGCCGAGTCATCCAAGTCCGGATGACGGACAGACAGCAGTACATTCTGACGTGTCGTCCATAATCAGATCACGGGAACATAAAAAAATTCCTACACTTTCCATGAAATGATCCAAGGGAAATAAGCTCTGTAACTAGTCTTGGGGATGTTGGAACGAGTTGTAGACCATACTTTCAGTGGCCTATTGTGAACTTGGCTGACCCCAGGAGCTTTGAAACAAAGAAACTGGCGGCACCGTCACGCGGTACGTATTTCCTGTGTCAGAAAAAATGTCGGTCAGGCGAAGGGGTGGCAGCAATTTCTCGCTCAATGAAGCGCTTGAAATCATATTACAAAGTGGATCTGGTGATGAGGGGAGTGATAGTGAGATAGAAAACTTTGAAAGAGAATAGGAAAGTGAATTGTTTGAAGATGCAGCCGTCCCTTCATCTTCCGTTGGGCAGAATAAGAAGCTTTTATGATATCTTGCACAATGATTGAGCATTGAGCAGTGTAGGGTAAACAGTTTTATGATGCATTGCACAATGACAAAGTTCAGCTGTAGGAGTTGAAAGGATGTATTTCATACTGTGTGAAAAAGTTAAAATGTAGGGGATTGAAGGGCTCTATGATATACTGTACTATGACAGAAACACATTGAGAATGAAATATGTCTGACAATGGGATTCAAACGCTGCACTCATTACTGCTATTTCTGCATGAACCAAGATATGACAGCCTGAGAGGTTTCTTTCTTTCTTGAATATGTCATCAATTTCTGTGCCCAAAAACCTTTGATCATGGTCATCACTTCAACTTTTTGTGTGCTAATGCAACAAACAATCATGTCAAATGGATTGAAGACCCAAGCGATCATTTCCAAGCTAGTTTTCTCACACAGACAGGACCCATAACAGTACCCTATTCCTTGATTTGCCAGTGTGAAGTGTAGTCATCACTTACTTTTGGCTGGCAGGACAATAGAATTTTTCTTGCTGGTCTGTGCCTTGTGGCCGCGGTAGACCTGTGACATTTCCATCAGTTCCTTCAGCTTCAGGTCCTCCTCAAAGAGCACCCGCCGCACCTCATCCCGCGATGCTGACTCTGTGGACAGCTTGGTGATGCGAGGTCCTTCCTGGTGATTGGTGCACAGCCAGTATGTCTTGCCACTGGGCAGGTGGCATCTGTTGGCAGTATAAAAACAGTAATGACAAAGGACAAATGCCTTATATCTGGGCAAATGATGCTATTTGACGGCCCATATCTCTTTTTTTCAGTTCTGGCAGTGTTATAAGAGTGTGTATGCACACATGTGTGTGTGTGTGTGTATGTGTGTGTGTGTGTGTGTGTGTGTGTGTGTGTGTGTGTGCGTGCATGTGGGATAGGATAGGATAATGTTGCTTATAGCCCAGCCGACCGCAAAGGGCCACATCAGGGCTGTCACCACGTTAAAATCAACTCACCAGTCATTTAAAAAAAAAAAAAAAAAAAATTCCATACATCTCAGTAAATGACATCGTCTAGAAACGTACCAGAAACTTCGTTAAAAATCTTTCTTCCGTAAAATCTTAAATCAGACGAAAAATATTAATCTCTCTCAAAAACTCAAGGATCACGTCTGGCGGGACATCCCTGAACAGGATCTTCATGGACTCCGCTATAAAATGTTTGTGTCTCACATCGTGCAAGTCCCAACACTCTAAAAGAACATGTTTCATTGTGAGTGGCGCATGACATGGAATGCACCACGGAGCTTCTTCACTCTCTAAAAGATAAGAATGGGTAAAATACGAATGGCCGGTGTGCAGCCGGCACAGAACCGTTTCCTCTTTACGACCACCCGACGTAGATGGGAGGAAGTCCTTAAGGTTTGGACGGATCTGAAAGAGTTTGTTACTCGTCTGTGTGTTCCAATCCTCCTGCCAGAGGTCTCTCACATAATCGTTAATTTTGGGTTTCACATCTGAGCAGGGGATATCAATGTTGGACAGGTTCTCTCTTGTGGCGTTCTTGGCTAAACGATCAACCATTTCGTTCCCGCCGATGCCAACATGACCAGGAACCCAAGCAAGAGTAATGTTGTAACCGTCCGCCTTCAACTTGCTAAAAGTTAAAAAAAAAGTAAAAGTTCTGGATGCTGAAGGTTGCGGCCAGCTATGGCCTCCAAAGCTGACAGCGAATCCGACAGAACCAGAAAGTCCCTCTTCGAAGAATGCGAGATTATCTTCAAAGCCAAAACCAGAGCGGTAAGTTCAGCAGAATAGACAGAAGCATTGGAATGAATATGTTCCAACAGTATCTGAGAAGGAGCCCCAGGGCAGTAGGCTGCACAGGCCACTCCGTCTTCAGACTTGGAACCGTCAGTGAAAACTTTTTGACAGGATGGGAATTTGGAACAGAAGTCAGCATACAATGCCTTGTACGCCAGAGAGCTGGTAGACTCTTTGCGAAAAGCTGCGAGGTCGAAACAAATCTCTGGTGTGAAAAAGGTCCACGGAGGTTGATCCGGAAACTTGGAAAAATTGGACACAACTCCTAGGTCTAGACCTGCATTCCGCACGTGAGGCCGCATACGAAGACCAAACGGCGGAATACATTTCGGGTTGTTTTCAAACTTACTTTGGAATGGAGGGTCAAAGACACAGTCATAGGCAGGATTCTGCGGTTCTGAGAACAGTCGGATATAATAATTTAAAGACAGTTTCAGCCTGCGGTTGGACAATGAAGGTTCACCCGCCTCTACGTACAGGCTGTACACAGGGGTGGTGCGGAACGCTCCAAGACAGAGACGAAGCCCTTGATGGTGGATAGGGTCCAAGAGTTTGAGGTAAGACGATCTTGCGGAGCTGTAGACAGCACAACCGTAGTCCAGTTTGGAACGGACCAAGGCTCTGTAGAGGTGCAGCAAAGTTTTCTTATCAGCGCCCCAGTCGGTGTGCGCTACGACCCGCAGAATATTCAGTGCTTTCTGGCAAGCAGTTTTGAGGTGTTTGATGTGGCTGAGAAAGTTAAGTTTCTGGTCAAAAATGACTCCCAGAAATTTGGCCTCTTTAACAGCTGGAATGGGAGATTTCCCTACTTGAAGTTCAGGATCTGGAAAAAACTGACGGAAATTATGGAAGTGAATACACTGCGTCTTTGTTGGAGAAAAGGTGAAACCGTTTTCATCCGCCCCACGGTGGATTTTATCTACGCAAAGCTGGAGCCTGCGCTGGACACTCGGGTACAGGCTTCCAGTTGCGTAGACAGCAAAATCATCCACAAACAATGAGCAGTCTGAACCCTGCTGAACTGATTGAACAATGTTGTTGATTTTAATACTAAAGAGGGCAGGAGACAGTATGCTCCCCTGTGGAACACCCAACTCCTGCTCGTGGACATCAGAGAGAGTGGTGCCAACCCGGACCTGAAACTGTCGTTCTGCCAAAAAATTTTGAACGAAAAGCGGAAGATGACCTCGAAAACCCAGATCATGGAGATCATGAAGTATCCCCGACTTCCAGGTGGTATCGTAGGCCTTCTCCAAGTAAAAAAAAATTGCCACTGCATGCTGTCTGTTCAAAAAGGCGTTACGAAGTGTAGATTCCAGACGAATCAAATGGTCAACTGTAGTCCGATGTTTGCGGAAACCACACTGTTCTTTCGCCAAAAGGCCATCGGTTTCGAGTTTCCACATGAGCCTAGCATTGACCATTTTCTCCATCAATTTACAGACACAGCTGGTCAAAGCTATGGACGGTAGTTTGATGGATTAGAAAGATCTTTTCCAGGTTTGGGGATGGGAATAATGAGGGCCTTTCGCCAAGAGGGTGGAAAGCAACCTGTAGTCCACACATGGTTGTATACCTGTAGCAGTATGTTCAGACCCTCTTGCGGAAGATGTTTTAACAGTTGATAATGGATTTCATCTATACCTGGAGAGGAATCGCTGCAAGAAAGTAAGGCAGATTTCAGTTCATTTAACGTGAAAGAAGATTGTAGTCTTCCATGTTGTCTGACGAAAAGTTGCAGGGTGATTTTTCTTTAAGGGCTTTGTTTTTGACAAAAGTGACTGATTTGTTAGAAGAGGAGGAATTCTTTTCAATGGTTGAAGCAAGCAGATTTGCAACTGCTTTCTTGTCTGTTATTAAAGAGTCAGAAAACTTGAGATGGTTCACAGTGGGACAGGTGTTCTTCCCTTTGATTTTCTTAATGATGTTCCACACTTTTTTCTTGGAAGTTTTCGATGTCAGCCTGGAGCAGAAACTTCTCCAGGACCGATGTTTACTGATTTTAAAAGTGTGTCTCGATTTGGCACGGAGTTTCTGATGGGCTCGAGCGTTGGGACCCGAAGGTCGTTGGTATACCCGACGCTGAGCCCGTTTCGAATTTTGGAAACTTGTTGGCAGTCTGAATCGAACCAGGGTGTTTTTGGCATTTGAAGTTTATCGGAAGACACTGGAATACAGGCTTTAGCACATTTGATAACAGTGTTAGTCAGAGATTCAGCTGGGCTCTGAAGAAAGTCAGTGTCCTGGAATTCTTTAGAAATAGTGGCTGCAAATAGATCCCAGTTTGCTTTCTTATAATTTAGATGTTGAGAGACAGAGACGTGTTCAGTTATTACAGGTTGTAGAAGGACAGGAAAATGGTCACTTCCGTGCAGATCGTCATGGACAGACCACTCATAGTCCAGGACCAGCGAGGGGTCACAAACCGACAAATCTAAACACGAAAGTGAACCTGTGGAAGAGTGGAGGTAAGTTGCAGATCCGTCGTTCAGACAACACAAATCTAAATCCGAAAGGACATCCTCAATTAGCAGACCTCTGGATGATGTACTGACACTACCCCAAAGAGGATTGTGACCATTAAAGTCACCCAACAGCAAAAAAGGTCGAGGAAGTTCTCTTATCAGACTGACAAGGTCCCGACGACAAACCGGGACAGAAGGTGGGAGATAAAGGGAACAGATTGTCACAGTCTTGTGGAGAGTGACTCTCGCAGCTACAGCCTGAAGGGAGGTAGACAGAGCGACAGGACTATACAACAAAGTTCTGTGTAGGAGAAGGGCAACACCGCCCGACAGTCCCAACGTGGATGGTTGTGCAGGTTTTGAAAGAATATTAAAGCCAGAAAGAGTAAAGGTCTTCTGGCTTTGAATTTGAGTTTCCTGAAGAGCCACGACGGAAGGTTTTATAGATTGACACAGAAGCTGCAGCTCCTCGAAGTTGGAATTTAGTCCACGGATATTCCAATGGAATATTGTACTATCCATGGTGCAGAGGGCGAAAAGGAGAGAGATCAGGTCATCTCCTCCTCAACATCTGCTTCCAATGGAGTGAATTTGTTATTTAGTTTCACTGGACTGTGTTGGTCTACAGACCTGCTGGCAGACTTGCCAACAGGTGAAGAAGGTCTGGATTTGGGAGACGGTGGAGGTTTCTTCCTCATCTCCACCATCTCCACACTGGGTTGAACTCCCTTGCCCGCACGGGCACTGGACAGAGGAGTTCGAGGGGGGATTGCTGGTTTTTTAATCTGCCCAGCAGCAGATGTTGTAGACTGCTGGGCAGTCTGAGGGGTGGTGGATTTTTTGCCTCCACCAGGGGCAGTCACTTTGGGTTGGAAGGTGGTGGACGCGATAAGATAAGATAATGTTGCTTATAGCCCAGCCGACCGCAAAGGGCCACATCAGGGCTGTCACCACGTTAAAATCAACTCACCAGTCATATAAAAAAATTTTAAAAAAAAAAAAAAAAAAAAAAAAACCACTTTCATACATCTCATTAAATGACATCGTCTACAAACGCACCAGAAACTTTGTTAAAAATCTTTCTTCCGTAAAATCTTAAATCAGATGAAAAATGTTAATCTCTCTCAAAAACTCAAGGATCACATCAGGCGGGACATCCCTGAACAGGATCTTCATGGACTCCGCTGTAAAATGTTTGTGTCTCACATCGTGCAAGTCCCAACACTCTAAAAGAACATGTTTCATTGTGAGTGGCGCATGACATGGAATGCACCACGGAGCTTCTTCACTCTTTAAAAGGTAAGCATGGGTAAAATACGAATGGCCGGTGTGCAGCCGGCACAGAACCGTTTCCTCTTTGCGACCTCCCGACGTGGATGGGAGGAAGTCCTTAAGGTTTGGACGGATCTGAAAGAGTTTGTTACTCGTCTGTGTGTTCCAATCCTCCTGCCAGAGGTCTCTCACATAATCGTTAATTTTGGTTGCACATCTGAACAGGGGATATAAATGTTGGACAGTTTCTCTCTTGTGGCGTTCTTGGCTAAACGATCAACCATTTCGTTCCCGCCGATGCCAACATGACAGGAACCCAAGCAAGAGTAATGTTGTAACCGTCCGCCTTCAAGTTGCTAAAAAGTTCAAAAAAAAGTAAAAGTTCTGGATGCTGAAGGTTGCGGCCAGCTATAGCCTCCAAAGCTGACAGCGAATCCGACAGAACCAGAAAGTCCCTCTTCGAAGATTGTGATATTACCTTCAAAGCCAAAACCAGAGCAGTAAGTTCAGCGAATATACAGAAGCATCTGAATGAATATGTTTCAACAGTATCTGAGAAGGAGCCCCAGGGCAGTAGGCTGCACAGGCCACTCCCTCTTCAGACTTGGAACCGTCAGTGAAAACTTTTGATAGGATGGGAATTTGGAACAGAGCTCAGCATACAAAGCCTTGTACGCCAGAGAGCTGGTAGACTCTTTGCGAAAAGCTGCAAGATCGAAATGAATCTCTGGCGTGAAGAAGGTCCACGGAGGTTGATCCGGAAACTTAGAAAAATCCGACACAACTCCTAGGTCTAGACCTGCATTCCGCACGTGAGGCTGCATACGAAGACCAAACGGCGGAATACAGTTAGGGTTGGTTTCGAATTTGTTTTGAAACTGAGGGTCAAAGACACAGTCATAGGCAGGATTCTGCGGTTCTGAGAACAGTCTGATATAATAATTTAGAGACATTTTCAGCCTGCGGTTGGACAGTGAGGGTTCACCTGCCTCTGCGTACAGGTTGTACACAGGGGTGGTGCGGAATGCTCCAAGACAGAGACGAAGCCCTTGATGGTGGATAGGGTCCAAAAGTTTGAGGTAAGAGGGTCTTGCAGAGCCGTACACAGCACAACCATAATCCAATTTGGAACGGACCAAGGCTCTGTAGAGGTGCAGCAAAGTTTTCTTATCAGCGCTCCAGTCGGTGTGTGCTACGACCCCAGAATATTCAGAGCTTTCTGGCAAGAAGTTTTGAGGTTTTTGATGTGGCTGAGAAAGTTGAGTTTTTGGTCAAAAATAACTCCAGGAATTTGGCTTCTTTTACAACTGGAATGGTGGACTTGTCTAGACGAATTTCAGGATCATCAAAGAATCGACGAAAATTGTGGAAATGAATTGACTGAGTCTTGGTGCGGGAGAAGGTAAACCCGTTTTCCTCGGCCCACTGTTGGATTCTGTTGACGCAGAGTTGGAGTCGACGCTGTACACTGTAGTAAGAAGCTCCAACTGCATACAGCGCAAAGTCATCAACAAAGAGAGAAGACTCAGTGCCCAGTCTTACTGATTGGACAATGTCATTTATTTTAATGCTGAAAAGGGCGGGAGAAAGGATGCTCCCCTGAGGAACACCCAACTCCTGCCCATGAATGTCAGAGAGTGTGGTGCCAACACGCACCTGGAACTGTCGATCGGCTAAAAAGTTTTGAATGAACAGAGGCAGGTGACCCGAAAACCAAGTCTGTGCAGGTCCATGAGGACTCCTGTTTTCCACGTAGTGTCGTACGCCTTTTCGAGGTCGAAAAAGATAGCGACCACATGTTGCTTGTTAAGAAAGGCATTGCGGATGGTGGTTTCCAGACGGATTAAATGGTCAACCGTCGAGTGGTGCTTCCGGAAACCGCACTGTTCACTGGCCAAAAGACCATCGGTTTCCAGCTTCCACATCAGACGGGAGTTGACCATCTTTTCCATCAGCTTACAGAGGCAGCTGGTCAGAGCGATTGGGCGGTAGTTGGAAGGGTTGGTAAGGTCCTTTCCAGGCTTTGGAATGGGAATGATCAGGGCTTTCCGCCAGGAGGGCGGAAAGGACCCTGTGGTCCAGATATGGTTATAGACTTGGAGAAGAGTCTGGAGACAGCTTTCTGGAAAATGTTTCACAACCTGATAATGAATGTCATCCAGACCAGGGGCAGAATCAGTGCAGGTTTGTAAAGCTAATTTAAGTTCAACGATTGAAAAAGGAAGATTATAGGTTTCAGAGTTGTCTGATGTGAAATTGTATGAAGATTTCTCTCTAATCTCTTTGTTTCTAAAAAAGACTGCAGATTTATTTGAAGATGAGGAGTTCTGTTGGATGGTGGAGGCCAACAGATTGGCAACAGCTTGTTTGTCAGTGATCAGAGCATCAGCAAGTTTCAAGTGATGAATGGAGGGGTTGGTGTTCTTCCCTTTGATTTTTCTAATGATGTTCCAAACTTTTTTCTTGGAAGTTTTAGATGTCAGCCTGGAGCAGAAGTTTCTCCAGGACCGACGTTTACTGATTTTGAAAGTGTGTCTCGATTTCGCACGGAGTTTCTGATGGGCTCTAGCGTTGGGACCCGAAGGTCGTTGGTATACCCGACGCTGAGCCCGTTTGCGAACTTTTGAAATTTGTTGGCAGTCTGAATTGAACCAGGGTGTTTTTGGCATTTGGAGTAGGTGGTGGACCTGCTTCCACCAGAGTTGACAGTTCTTCCTTGCAGTGTCTTCGAAAACGTAAAGTCATCAGTCTGACAGCAGACTGATCGAGTGGGAACTGTGGGAACTTTCTTTACAGCCGAAGCATAGGAAGAGGCTGTCGGCGTTTGACTGCCCACAACCTGCTTGCGGGCCTCAAAAAAGGAAATTTTCTTTTCAGTTTTTATTCTTTGAATGGCGGATTCCTGAATCCAAAGAGGACAGTTTCTTGAAGAGGAGGGATGGTCGCCACCGCAGTTAGCACAATGTGCCGGATCTTGACACGGCCCATCATGGGTTGCCTTGCAGCAAACACCACACACCTCCTGCCCAGAACAGCGGTCCCTGACATGGGCAAACCTCTGGCACCTGAAGCACCTCAACGGGGACGGAACATATAACTGAACCCGGACATTCAGGTAGCCGACTTTGATGACCGGAGGCAGCACAGGGTTGCAGAATGTCAGAAAGAGGGTGTTGGTGGCCACTCTTTCTGCACCCTTCTTTATCGTCACCCTGCGCACCTCCGTCACACCCTGGGACGCCAGCTCCGTTTTGATCTCTGCCTCCGAGACACCTGATAAATCCCGGCAGCGAATCACGCCTTTCGATGAATTCAACTGTTTGTGGGGAGTTACCCTGATCTCCCTGTCCACAAGTTTTGTTGCCCTCAGCAGCTGTTCAGATTGTTTTTGTGATCGACATTGAATAAGAAACGAGCCATTCCTCAACCTCTTGATGGACCGAGGGTCACCTGCTATACCTTGAAAGCCCTTTTGGATAGCAAAAGGGCTCAGAGCTGAAAGGGGTCTTTCCTGCTCCGTCCCCTCCATCACGAGCCAGGAAGCCCCAAAACCTGTGCTCTGTTGTACCTCCGTATCCGAATCGCTGTCAGAATTGAAATCCCCTGAAATAGGGGATGCTGCCTTCCTCTTCTTTTTGGGGGGAATTGTTTTTGAAAAAGCCATATTTAGTTTATTGTGTTTCATCCCTCCCTTACCCACCCACCTTGGAGTCCAACTAAGGGGCCAGGGCCAAGAAACCAATGTCTTGACCCCTTCCAGGCTTCGGGAGAGATATACGACAAACAGAAACCACCAACCCTATCCCCCCTGATCATGCTCAACTCCCGGGGACAGAGAGTTGAGCACTGCAGGGGTTCACATGGCCAGCAGGGGAGCTGCCTGTCTTGACCCAGCCCCAAGAAGGGGAGCCGATTAGTACACCCGGGCCAAAGTGTACTCCCTGTCTAGGAGAGGTCCGAGCCAAAGTGATGTGTTGAGAGCGCTGGCCCTCTCAATCACCAGGATCTCATTCCCCTCCGACACAGGTCGCACCGCACGGAAAAGAAGACTTGAAGGGGAGACAAAGATAGAAAAGGGCCAAATAGGAAAGCCAGAAAACAAGAAAAGGAGAAAGGCGGGTTACTCTTAGTCAGGATCCTCACCCTTAGCCTATCTGACATGGGAAGCCCTACCAGGGGCATCAACTCCTTACCACGTTACGCTTAGGCCAGGCAGCATCTCAACTTCACAGGCCTAGAAGCAGTTGGTAAAAACCAGCCTATCTCCAAGTACTGATGCCCCGCCAGCAAAGCCTAAGGGATCACTGGACTGCGCAAGCCCTCCGACCACGACAAGGTCGCAACCCCCGGAGGGGTGCGTGCATGTGTGTGTGTGTGTGTGCGTGCATGTGTGTGTGTATGCATGCACATTTTTGTGTGTATGTGTTTCCAACGAAAGTTCTGTGCTCCTTCCCTTGGTTCTCTTTTTGTTTCTTGCTGTTACCCACCCACCCGCCCATCCCTGTCCATTCCTCAAATGGTTCAAATACTGGAATGATGACCCATTGACACACTCCATGCAGATACAGGTACAAGCATGACATGACATGACACAACAAGAGAGAAGCACACACACACAGTCAAGCAACAAATTAACAATAAAGGGAACAAAGAAAGAAAATCAGTACAGTCAACAGAGAAAGAGGGGAAGAGGAGCAACAAAGAGAAAAAGGGGACAGGGATGAGCAGACAGGCTCACAAGGTGATCACATGAAACACAATGGGGCAAACCGGCATAGCTGCTGCAAAAACTTGTCAGCCTCCTGATTTTCTGACAGCTGCATACGAAGTGTGCTGAATGCCTCAATGAAGTTGGGGTTCTCCACGGCATTCTGTGCAATCATAATGGCAACACAACTTGTCACTGTTGGCTCAAGCCACTTGTCCCTATCCACATTATCATGTCAGTGTTGAAACAGTGTGTAGCCGGGTGCTAAAAGTGTATTTCTTGGTCACCCATCGTAGACGAGATAGTTTGTTCATGAGTTATCTTCCCCTTACCTGCCTTGATCGATCGATCTTATTTTTATTGTGTGAATTCTTTAAATCATGAATACCTCAGAACCTACATAGTTGTGTATACGTCGCTGAAGTCACAAAAATTAATGTATTTTATTCATTACAGTCGTGTTGGACTGAGAAGCCCATATTTTCGCTGAAACTGGTATTTTGACCAAATTAATCTTGGCGCCATTTTGAATTGACAGACAAACTGTAAATAATTCTTGATATCACAAGAAGTATGAGAGAATCCAAAGAATCCATGAATGCACATTGAAAGTAAAGCCCATAAGCTTTCATTTCGTATATTGCATGCCTATGATCTTTCTGTACAAGCTTGCGACTATACGAAATGACTGACAACGCCGGTCCCTTTAGTGAGTCGCCTTCTTTGTTTACTGTCGGAGTTTTGATCTAAACTGTCGTTTCATGAAATTCGGACTTCCCAATCGAAATATTTTTAATAACTCCATTTCTATGATAGAAGCAACTGAAAATATATAAAAATTATCATCCGATGGACAATTTCAGGGAATAACATTTTATTGAAGATCGTGTTCGAAGCACGTGGCGACGGCCATGTGGTGATAAGGCAAGTTGTGTTTTCTATCAAACTTTAAACGCAAAGTTCTCCGCTTGGACGGCATCTTGGATAATGAAATTCATACGTACAAAAAGAGCCAGATGCCAGCTTTTTATTCATTACAAAAATATTTCATGTTGTTCAGTATTTATCATCGAGATAAAGAGAAATATGACGTTAACTCGTTAAAAGTGGGTTCATTCTCGGACTTCAATCACCAATAACTTTACACAGAATAGTCAAATATGACTTCTTGCATTTTATTCCTTGGGTTCTGAGGTTTTCATCGATTTCAAATATGTTTGGATACTTTGAACAGACGGCGAGCTAGACAATGCAGAAGCTGCGACAGATAGCACAGATTTTGTCATTTGCCATCTCGAGAGGCTCATTTTCCGTGCGGCGCTGCGTTGTCTGCTTTGCGGTCCGGGTCACCTGTATATATTAAAGGCGCTGCATTAGTGCGAGCAGTGTTGCCCCGAGAGTGTTGCCTAGAGTGTGCTCAGTGCGCTGAGTGCTGAGAGAGAGAGAGAGTTCCCAGGCAGTGCTCCTGGTTTGAGTTCCTTGCCATGGGAGAGAAATAAAAGAAGAAAAACCCTGCTTCCTCCTGTGTGTCTTCTTGACTGGCTGCTGTCCTTTGGTTCCTGCACTTATCACCATCTGCCTGTCTTCACCTGCACACCCCTTATCCCTCCACACCATCACAACTGCATGCTTGGAAAACATTGTTGTCGAACTTACCGTAAGTAATGAAACTGTAACTAATAACTTGGCAATGAGAGAAGCAAAAACGATTGGAAAGTCAATGAATCTGTGTATGAGCCGAGGAGGTAATGTTCTAAGTACATTTACAGTTCAACTTTTCATGGCAGCAGAGCGTAAGTATGGCGCAAAACTTTAAAATACTGCTGAGTCTAGGACCGGACACAGTATACGAGTCATGGAAAAATGAACTTGAAGTATGGAAGCTAGTGACAGACGTGAAATCTGAGAAACAAGCATTAGCGGTTACGTTATCGCTAACAGGACAAGCTCGAGCCAGAGCTTTGGAGATTGACGCTGCAGAACTGAACACCAGAGATGGTATGAACGTTTTAATTACTGCTCTTGATGCTCTCTTTCTTCAAGATGAAGTTGATCTAGCCTATTCTTCATACTCGGATTTTGAGTCATTTAAGAAAGGGCGAAGCATGTCAATGGCTGATTACACTGCAGAATATTAAAGAAGATACCCGATCTGCAAGAAATACAAGATGGAGTATCCAGATGCAGTGTTGATGTTCAAACCACTGGACAATGCAGGTTTGACAGAAAAAGAAAAACAGTGTTGACTGCAGCATCTGATAGAAAATTTTCTTCTATGAAGTCAGCTTTGAAGAGAATTTTTGGAGGTCATTCAGGAGCCAAAGTTGAGGATGAAATCATAGTGAAACAAAAAGAAGCATTTGTGACAAAGAATAGTACAAGATACAGAAGAAGCAGATTTCCAGATCCACCTAGTTCGAGTGATCAAAGAACATGGCCAAAGAACAAAGTTCCAAGAGGCTCTAATCCACTGGACAGAAATGGAAGTAGAACAAAGTGTGCTGTTTGCCAGCCAGTGTTTCACTGGGCCAAACAAAGCCCACACAAAGAAGAAGTGAGAATGACAGACAAGATAAGATAATGTTGCTTATAGCCCAGCCGACCGCAGAGGGCCACATCAGGGCTGTAGAATGACAGACACTTACACTGAATATTATGAAGGATGTGAAGAACAATGTAACTTGGCATTATTCACTAAAGAACACAGAACAGAGAATGAGATATTGATGACAGAATCTTATGGCTGTGCAGTTATTGATACAGCATGTACCAAAACTGTCTGTGCAAGAAATGGGTATGAGGAATATGTTAACAGACTACAAGAAGATCAAAAGAAAGTCATCAAGAAAAAGGCAAGTACAAAGATTTTCAGGTTTGGAGATGGTTCTCAAGTGCACTCATACATGAATGCGATAATCCCAGCTCAGATTGGCAAGACAAAGTGTAATATTGAAACAGAAGTTGTGGATATGAAACTTCCACTCTTTCTGAGCAAGAATTCTTTGAAGAAAGTAGGAAATGTTCTGGATATGTCCAATGACAAAGCCATGATGTTTCAACAACCTGTGGAGCTAAACTACACTTCAACTGGACATTATTGCATTAAAATTGTCAGAAGCAAAGGAGCGATGCAAAACGATGGTCAAATTCTGCTGACCTTGGAAAATCTAGATGAAAAAGAACAAACAAAATCACTTTTGAAACGTCACAGTTTGAGCATGCTTCAGCAGAGAATCTGAAGAAGTTAATGCAGAATGCAGGAATAAAGACATAGATTTGTTCCAGAAAATGACAGAGTTAGTAGAAGAGTGTGATGTATGTGTTTGACACAGAAAAACACTGCCAAAACCATCAGTAGGAATGCCTTTGGCAGACAACTACAATTAAGCAGTGGCTGTTGATCTCCATCAGCTTGGCAAAAATGTATGGTTCCTTCACATGATTGACCAGTTTACTAGATTCAGTACTGCTGCAATAATCAGAAGCAAACAGTCATTGGCCACAGTGCACAACTTCATGAAGTACTGGATTGCAGTGCACGGCCCACCAAAAGTACTGATAAGTGACAATGGCAGAGAATTCAACAATGACGAATTCCATGACATTTTGTGAAAATTTCAACATTGAAGTAAAAAACTACAGCAGCGTACAGCCTGTGGAGCAATGGTCTGATGGAACGTCACAACCAAACCCTTTCCAACATTCTGCTGAAAATCATGTCTGACAAGAAAGATCTGGACTGGGAGACAGCACTGTGCTGGGCACTGGCAGCCAAGAACAGCATGGTCAACACCCATGGCTTCAGTCCCTATCAGCTGGTGTATGGGAGAAATCCAAACTTTCGTCTGTAGTCAATGACAAATTGCCTGCTTCGGAAGGCACCACCAGAAGCGAGATGGTTGGAGAACACATCAATGGTATGCATGCGGCCAGAGAGGCATTTCACAGAAGCTGAAAGTTCAGAGAGACTGAGAAGAGCTTTGAGAACACAGACACGATCCTCATATGATGTATATCAGATGGGAGACAAGGTCTACTACAAGCGCCCAAATAATGAAGACTGGAAGGGACCAGAAAGGACAAGATGAAAGTGTGATCTTTGTGTGTCATGGTGGAACTCTAGTCCAAATACATCAAACTAGGTTAAGAAAACTGAAAGAAGAAGAGAAAACAAACCTGAAGCTGAGTGTAACTCACAGTCTTTTACAAGCAACAGTTATGAGAAGAACAAAAGCTCACAGTACACCAAACCTGCTCGCAGATACTTCTTTTGGCAACCTGAAGGATGGAGGAACTCAAGGCGGCCATATCACTTTCCTAGCCAATGAGAAAGGCGAGGTCATTCCTATTTGCTGGAATTCCAAGAAAATTCACAGAGTGGTATAAAGTACACTAGCTGGTGAGACATTGGCTATGGCAGAAGGACTTGATGTATTTCTGGCAACATTGTTCACTGAAATCACCACAGGAAAAGCTTCCACTGACAGTCTACCTCTTGTCTGCCTGACTGAGTGTAAGTCACTATATGATGCCTTGAAATCCACAAAGCAGTGACAGAAAAACGGTTGAGGCTAGAAATCAGTGGGATCAAAGACTTGATGGAGAAAGGAATTGTGGAAGAGGTGAAATGGTCTGACACACATTAACAGTTAGCGGACTGCCTAACCAAGAGAGGAGCTTCACCCACACTGCTGCTGAGAACACTGGAAGATGGAGCAACAATCACTGCATATACTTTTGAATCTTTTTATTATCTAAAAACCAAAAAAAGATGGAGATAAGTATGATAACGATAGACGGTATCGGAACAGTGCATGCTTGGAAAACATTGCTGTCAAACTTACTGGAAGTAATGAAACTGTAACTAAGGAAATAACGTGGCAATGAGAGAAGCAAAAAAGATTGGAAAGTCAACATGTATGAGCCGAGGAGGCAATGTTCTAAGTACATGTAACCTGTCAGAATTCACAGGTTACTAAGGTTTTAGTTAATTTTAGTATGTAAAAAAAATAAATAAATAAAAACTTTCATTAGTGATTGTAATATTTTGAGGTAGACATTTACTGCTTTCCACTAGTATTGTTGTTCTATATGTCTTGTTATTTAGCCGATCTTAGTATTAAGACACTTTTATTTTTACCTGTTTGGCCACTTCCTGTTGACTGATCTCTTCCTGCAAATGTGCTGAGTCAGACAGACAGGTTGGGGAAACGTTGTGTGTGACTTGGGGGTGCTAATCCAGGTTAGTTACTCTAAGTATTAAAATTATGCTTCTAAAAGATACCAACTGATTCTTTTCCTTTAGAATTGCCATATATTTTCTATGCTGTCAGCTGGATGGCATTGATTTTTGGTGGATTTTCCTTATAAGAATTGCACTTGGCTTTAGCTGTTATACTTTCAGTTGTTAGAATTTTAGGCCCGCATGTTGAATTAAGTTTAAACCTAGCTGTATTATTTGAAGGTGAGTTCAGGTTATTGTTCACTGTTGCTTTAGAATGTGGTTCACACCAATTGTTCCAGAAACATTTTTGAGAGATTGTGTTTTAGACCACATGGTCCTAAATAAAATCTCATTTTCCTTTGTTCTTGCAGTAAAATAGTGTTTGTCACATCACATGGTTTTAATAGAGGAAATGTCTGCATCTCATGGTTCTTTGTGTATTAATAATGGTACATGTGTTACGTTTGGTACATGGTTCTTTGTGTTTTTATCATAGCACATGTGTTAAGTTTGGTACATGGTTCTTTGTGTTTTAATCATGGTACATGTGTTAAGTTTGGAGAAGTTTTCCTTGAATTTCAGAGGATGTTTATTTTTGCTTTCTCAGTTGAAAAGAAAAAATACTTGCTTTCAAGGACGACTGTTATCCTTAAATTATTTTATTAGTGTCAACTTAGAGACTGATTTTAATCAAAATGGCTATGGTAGTATCAAAATGGTTTTTATGGGGACATTTGTTGGAAACCTGGGAAAGAAAAGATTGATCTGGTTTACTGCCTAGTGGTTCAGTTAGATGACTGATAAAGGATGTAACTTAAGCAGATTTGCCGCCATGGTCAGGTGGCCAATTGATAGCGAAGAGCTGTCAGTATGTTGGTATGCAACTCACTGTATTCAGTTTAACATTGGATCGGATCAAAGTGTATTTGGCATTACCATAACCAGGGTCAAGTGGATTTGAACTTGATAAGATCACTACTACTTTGTTAGTGATGCATTGTCCCTCATTGTGTGTTTCCTAGTTGAGATGTTTTGCTGAAGGTCTTTGATGGCTTTTGGTTTGGCCATTGTTATTATTTGTGTTTTTTCGCACACAGTCCTGTGCAGATTTTTATGTTTTGTATTCTTTTGCAGTGCCTCTTTTGAGTTGCCCACTACTTTTCTTCTTCTCTTTGTCACAACCCTAAAGTTCTTTTGTCACTAATCACTTAAAATTGAATCAGTCCATGTTTTAGGTTAATATTGTTGTTTGGATTTTTGTCTATTTAAATTGTGGATAAAAATTGGAGTATAATCGTACAGTCAGAGTTTGGGTTATTTGTGGTCTGGGTCTGTGCGTTTAGGAACCTGGGTTACATACATTTACAGTTTAACTTTTCAAGTGTTGCTCCAACAGCTGGCACCCAATCACTAGTCATCTTGACTTAGTCTGCCACAACCTTATTCACATCGCCATCGCCATCATCTTAACTCTACTACAACATTCATTTCACTCAACACTACGGTAGTCAAGTGCAACATTTACACACATAGATATGTCATCTTTTACTACTCAGTTTTCCTGTTTGCAGGAATCTTACCTGCAGCCTGGAAAACTGGGCAGTACAAAATCCTACAATCAAATTCCACTACTGTAGCCAGTTTGCTACTGCATACTTGGTAGTTCTCTGTGAACACTCATACATTGGAAAAGGAAGGTGGAGAAAATTCAGATTCCAACCAGTTTTCAGACAATGATTTTTACAATGCTTTACCAGAGGTGACTTTGATTTGCTACAGTTGAATGAAGAGAGAGCACAATCAGCAGCTGCTATAGAAGGACAGATGGAAGCAACAGTGAAGAGAAACTAGGTGATGGAACTTGCTGTTGTTTTCTACTTGGCCAAGGTTTGAGTTGGTTAGTGGTCACTATGTTCCACCTAATCTGACCACTAGGACGACATTCAATCAATGCTCGGGACCTGTGCATGTGCTGGACACATCAATGACAGCTGTGGATACTTTCAGCTTTTCTATTTGGATCAGTTGTTCAATTCTGTAATCAACTTTACCAACCAGCTGTGTGGCTCTGAGATACACTGGGGGGCACTACTCAGTGAGTACCAGCATGATGTGTACACGCTGCAAACAAAACACTGTCATGCATTGTGTTTAACTCCAAACTTCAAGGTGTTTTACACCTTTGTGTCACTAGTGATGTCATCTGATAGTGTCAACATGACCACAGACAACTTCTCACATCAATTCTGAACACAACAGTATACGACATTCTCAGTGTACCATGCTGTCTGGTGTTGTTGTAGGTCTCCAAAATAAGTACCCTGCTTTACACTTATTTCCTTTTCTCTAAATCCAGGAATGAAGGGAATACTTGTATCATAGGAATCTAGGAACAAGGGGAAGTAATGGTTCACAGAAAAGTAGAAATGAAAAACTTAAGATCATCTCAATACTAAATACAACATCCATTATCACCAGTTTCATCTGTTGAGATGACATCTCTCTATAAACTAATAATTCAGTGTGTGATGGAATTGAATTGACCTGTAAGTTGCTGCCGATTGAAATACTGATATTAGATTCTGACTAGTGGCTGAAATGACATTGACAAGCACTGTCAATTGAAATAGTGATATATGAAATCATGTAGAAGAAATGAGCTTAATTTTGATGACAAGAGGCATACTGATATTAGACTTGTGTGGCAGAAATGAGGCTGAAAAAAGTTGCTGGAAATAGAAATACTGATATTTAAAATTGTGTCGCAAAAATGAGAGAGAAGCTGCTGGCAATGTATATACTGATATAAGAATTGAGTGGCAAAAATGAGAGATAAGATAATGTTGCTTATAGCCCAGCCGACCGCAAAGGGCCACATCAGGGCTGAAAAATGAGAGAGAAGCTGCTGGCAATGTATATACTGATATAAGAATTGTGTGGCAAAAATGAGAGAGAAGCTGCTGACAATGGAAATACCAATATTAGAATTCAGTGTGGCAAAAATAAAAGATAATGGCAACAGAAATACTGACATAAGAAGTGTGCGGCAAAAATGAGCTTGTTAGAAATTGCTGGCAGTGGGTATACTGATATTAGATAAAAGTGGTGTGGTAGAAATGAACATGATGAAGTTGTCTGCAATGAAAATACTGATATAAGATAAAGTGTGTGGCAGACGTGAATGTGATAACTGCTGGCAATTGAAACATTGATTTTAGAATATTAATGTAGAGAACTGATAAATACCAATCCTGACTCAAAACCACTCTCAACCAGTTCGAGCGGTTTTGAGTCAGGAATTGGTATTTATCAGTTCTCTCCTAGTAAACCCTACAAACAAACATACAGGCAACTCACACACACTAAGACACACACACACTAACACACACACACACACACACACACACACACACACACACACACACACACACTCTTTCTTTCTCTTTTAATTAAATGACATAAAATCCGCACACTTCTTCTGACTAATTTCTACCTACAAACTTTGTACACAGGCAGGCAGACACGGGGCTGAAACCTGATCACTTAATTTACGGCTCGCGGCCTTTGTTTACACAGCGCAGGCTAGGCGCTCTGGTTGCAAACTCACACTCGGCTGGGTTGCACCACATTGCATCAGCAAATGATTTGGAAAATTCTAGATTGCTACGTCGCATCGAGGCTGTCACGTGACAAGACCGGTTTTATTGTTGTTCAAGCTACCGCACAAGAAGGTTGTGTTTTGACTGCGCTCCGGTGTGACCACTGTGTTTTGTTGTGTTATTTTAAAATGGCTAAAACGTTACTGAAGAACAGGTTTGTGCTATTCTATGTTTTACTTTAACTGCATGAGAGAACTGTAATATGCCGCTTTTAACTCACCTTCGCCCTCAAACCAGTTTTCGGGCAAAAGTGACCTAGAAGCGGCATATTACAGTTCTCTGACAAGTAAGACTTTAATAACCAAAAAATAACGATTATCTACAAACAGACATACTGTGTAGGGTTATCCGTTTTAATACTAATTTACAAAACTTACTTGTCTTTTAAAACTAAGTTATATTTTTGGCATAAAATCCGCACACTTATTCTGACTAATTTTTTACCTACAAAACTATGTGTAACAGATAGGCTGACACGAGGCTGAAACCTGATCGCTTAATTTACGGCTGGCGCAGACGAGCGACCTTCGTTCACACAGCGCACGGCCCGCTTACAAACCGCGACCAAAAATCAATAAAGCGGGAGACGGGGCTTGCCAGGTGAGGGGTGGGGGTGGGAGGGGGGGGGGTGTATTCATTTCAGGTTGACAGCGACACCTGGCGGCGCGTTAGCGAATGTTCTAGACTGTCACGTGTCACTCCCACTTTGTGGCCGCCACGTCAGCAAGACCGTTTGTATTGTCATTTATCTTGGCGGCGTTGGACTGTGAAGGTGTGTGGTGTGTAGTGAGAAGATATTTACCGGGTTTTGTGCAGGTTGGTTTTGTTTATATAATATTTTGATCATGGCAGAACAAAGACAGTGGGAGATTTCTAAGCTGAAAATACTTGACGAGCATGTTGAGTACCATGCACAATTTGTTAGTGCTTTGGATGAGTTGAGAGCGGCAGGCCCATCATCAAGTAAGAAACTACCCGCCTTCCCTAAACCACCAAAAAGAAAGCTATCTGATTTGTATGGAGAGCAAGCAAAAAAACAAAAGATGACACCAGAAGAACTCCACCAATACTTGAAAACAAAAGAGGTTGATGTGGGAATGGCAGTTAGGAAAGAAGTTTTCGTTTTTGGAGCAGAGGAAATAACGTCTATTGCTGTTGCTATTGATAAACTGAAGGAGGGGTATAGACAGCTTCAAAGGCAGGAAGCTACAACAATGTGTTTTTAACTTGCAATATGGTTGGCTTTTAGAACAGACCTTCAAGGCCTTTTCACAAGAAAAAGACAGTGGAGCGCATACTCAAAAATGGGATGAGTGGTTGAAGAGCAATGTAGGGATATCCCTTCATATTCTCGCAAACTAAGAGAGATTGCTCGTTTGTTGAATCCATATGCTAAAAGGTTTTCTACAGTTGGTCTTTCTTTCATAGAAGTCTACGCTATGAGGAAGGATTTGAATTTAATGTTTTCAAGCAGTGAGGAGATTAGAAATTATTGGACTACTCCCGTACAAGAGCCAATACAACTCCAAACACACTCCTCTCAAAGTCCGCAGCAGTGAGAGAGAACCAGCGCTCCACCCTAGAGCGGTTAAAGGTCACAGTGGCAAGCCGTTTCTTCAGCGCCCCACCCTAGAGAGGTCAAAGGTCACAGTGGCAAGCCGTTTCTTCAGCGCTCCACCCTAGAGCGGTCAAAGGTTATCAGCGTGAGATCAGACTTTTTTTGCTGCTTCGTCGCTTTGCTGTCTACGCTTCACCTGCTTCAACGTCCTGCTTCTACGCCCTGTTACAAACTTTTAGGCTGCCTTTTTAGGCGGCCGCCGGGTGTTTTGTTTTATTTAATCAGGCTTTTTAAAAAGCTCTGCCAAAGCAGTATTTTACTTTAAAAAAACAAAAAAACACTAACTCTGCCAATGCCAGTCCCAAGCCTGGATGAAAAAAGAGGAGGGGTGTGGTATAAACTTTTTTTTGTGCACTTGGTGGCTGCTTTGAACTTGCAACAAAAGAGCCAATGCATCACAAAAACGCAAGCACTGTCTTGCACCAAGTGGTGTTACACATGACAAATAATAAAGCTCTGTGTACACCACACACACTCCCACCCCCAAGTCACCCCAAGTTCTTAATTAAGTTTTTAATTAAGTCACCCCAAGTTCTTAATTAAGTTTTTAATTAAGTTACTTCAAGTTCTTAATAAGTTCTTGATTAAGTTCTTGATTAAGTCACCTCAAGATCATAACTAAGTCATCCTTTAAGTACAACCAAGTTCTTATTCAAGTTATCTTATAATTATCAAAAAAATACAATCTATGTTTTTATCTTAAATAGCAGATGTCTAATATAGTACACACACGCCTCAAAAAAAACGCGTCATCGTTGAGGATGTCTTGCTCAGCGTTCTCTGCATAGATCTTAATGAAGTTCTTACATCCTAAGCAACCGCATTGATTACAATTCTGGTCTATGGAAATGTCTTTTATAGACTCCATGTCTTTATTTATTGACTTCATCATTTTATAATACGCCATGATCTATTTTTATTAAAAAATTTAAAATTAAGTTCTTAATATTATTCCATCTGAAATGGATCAAAATGATCTTTTGTTGTTGACGGTTCTGGCGTGCTGTTGCCTTCTGTATTTAGCGGTTCAGATTTTTTTGATTGCTTTTGTTTCTGCTGCCATTGTGTATATATTTTATAACCGTAATAACTGCCCCCACAGCAGCAAGGGCGCCAAAAAAGGCAACAGTTTTAAGTTCAATATACCATGAAGCCTTTGGTGCTGTAGGCCTTGAATTACTTGGAGTTTTTATAGCTGGCATTGAATCAACTTGTTCTGGCGTTGGCGGTGTTATGTTTTCATTATGAGTTATATTCTGTAACATTAATTTTTTTTGTCTGTTCCAACTCTGCTAATTTTCTTCCTGCTTTAACACGCCCAGGATGAGGATGCTTTTCAATGGTCTCCACCAGATTCAGTGTTTTCTGCTGATTTTCTGGCTTGGTTACTTTCTCCACCTGATTCAGTGTTTTCTGATTCTGCTGATTTTCTGGCTCGGTCATTTTGAAGGGAAATAAAATCTATATGATTAAAAGTTATTAATCCCATGATTAATGGCGATAACAATGTTCCAAATCTATAGTATAAATCACATCCTAGAGACTCTAATGACTTTGTTAAAACTGGATCTTGCGTTAAATCATACGCAAGATCTTGTTCAGAATCAATGGGAGCAAATCTACTGACTAGTTTAGTGTACAAACTAAGAACCGTTTGCCCACACTTTTTCACCATTCTAGACCCCCGCTGCGCTTCATACCTGTTATGAATACTTTAAAATGTTTTGCGGCGACATCTGTTGAATCTGTTCAATGCTGAATTCAGTTCCGAGGAACTGTTTTGTTTTTCCACATGCTGCCAAAGAATACAGCCTCTCCTTTTTGGGCATAATAGCTTGGTCATCAACTTGGTCATTCATAAGTTCAGGAAGGTTTAGGCTGCTTTGTAGCTGTAGTAGATCATCACTGTTCATGTTTTTTATTAATTATAATTATTTTATTTTCTAAAAATGAGCACCGAAAAAAACTGTTGCTAACCTTGTATACCATTCTGCTGTTATTGGAGGTCTAAGTGTAGGTACTCAATGCTTGGTAAAAGCTTGTTAAGAATTAAACCAGCAGATCTTGGCAAACTAGACTTTGAGGATTCAGCAAAGCTAATTGCTATCATTGCAGCTTCGTTTGCTACGAAAGATTTTCTAGTTAAGCAAGGAATAATTCCGGACAATATAAATATGTAAGAAAAAAATACATTTATAAAAAATGGCTTCACTCGTAATGATGATAGGCGGCGCTGTGGTTAATGCGCTCGCTTTTAGTGGAAGTAATTACGCATTTAGTAAACTGCGAGATGAAGGCGAGAGAAAAAGACATAACAAAGCTGTGGAGCAACTAGCCGCAGCACAAGATCGCTATGAAAAGCAGAGAATTGAGCAGTTAGATTTTATTAATAACACACTGAAAAAACAGGGGCATGCAGCTTACACATTTAAAGATGTTGATCAAGCAATAAAACAATATTATCTTGTAACAGGCAAACCAATCGAGACATTGCCCCCACCAAAATTCAGTGACTTTTATCAACCATCAGAAAAACAAAAGATGCAAGAAATCGGATTTATTGTCTTTGGTATGACCGTTGTGTATTTTGTTGCGCATAATATTGGCTGAATAAAAAATGAACAAAATCTATTATTCGCCCAAAGGATATTGGAAGGGCATCACAGCAATTAAAAAGCTAAGCAAGCAGCGGGAGTCAGTGAACAAACAGCAAAAGAATGGTTATCTAAACAAGCGATTTGGCAAATTTATTTACCTGCGCCTAGGCGAATACAGAGACCACACTTTGTGAACACAATACCGAACGACACCCATCAAATGGACCTTCTATATTTACCCTCTGATACAATTAGACGAAAAAGATTTAAGTACGCACTTACAGTCATTGACGTAGCTTCAAGATACAAAGATGCGGAACCATTAACACAAAAGAGTGCTTCTGCTGTTGCTGTTGCTATACAACTGATATACCAACGAGGCCCGCTAACTTATCCTCGCATGATTCAAGTCGATGATGGAAAAGAATTAAAGGGCAAGTGAATCAATTATTGTTGAAACATAGAGTTACCATCAAAAGAGGCATTCCGGGAGTTCACAGATCACAGGCTTTAGTTGAAAACTTTAACAAACAGTTAGCTGAAAGACTTTTCTCCTACCAGTATCACAGAGAGCTGATTGACAATTCTCGCAACACAGAATGGGTTAGAAGACTGCCCTCAGTTTTGTGCGCAATGAATAATGAAGAATTTAAAGGACTAAAACCAGTACAAGCAATCAAAAGAAAACAATAAATGTTGTTGAAGTAGAGTCTTCATCCGGCAAACTATTACCGTTTGGTTTAAAAGTAAGGTACCTTTATTTACCGGGAGAAGCAGAAGGGGACACTCGCATCAGGGCAACCGATCCAGTTTGGAGTGTTGATCCATATGAAATAAAAAGAATTGTAAAAATGAATCCGCCCGTGTATTATTTACGAGAAACTGACACAACAAAACAACCAGCTCCTCAACGATCTTTTGTGAAAGAAGAACTGCAGATAATCCCACCAGACACAGTTCCGCTTTAATTAATTTACGTAAATATATTTGAGTTTAAAATGGAAGCTCAGAAGGAAGTGCAGAACGAAACAAGAATGGTAAAGGAAGAGACCTTGAAAATGATACGGGAATCATTTCATGCGTGTAATGCTATTAAGGAAACATTTTCGGGGATTAATCAATGCATGCTAAATCATCCAGATCACCTACAACTTAAACCCCCAAATTGGGAAAAAGAATATCTTGAAATAATAAAAAAAATTCGAACGCGTCAAGCAAACATGAGAAAAGATTTAAATGAATTGGATGAAGCTATGATTGATCTTATAACAAAAGTTAATGAAAAATATAAACCCTCCTGTTTATGCGGTCCTCCAGTGCCCGATTGCATATGAAAACTCTGGATTAACAAACACCCGTTTTGTGTTTGTTCTATCTAATGACTTCTTTGTTACAACCGTTGTGTTGATCTCATGTAGATTAGATCGTAGTTTTACGTTGTCATGATGAAAAGTCTTATTGCCAAACAATGCTTCTTTGTAGTTGCCATGTGATATGTTTGACTGCACAACACTGCGAGATATTCCCTTTGCTTTCTTAATGATTTTCTCCTGGCTCGAAATACTGTACATTTTCGACCTTAACCCAACAAACTCCTTGATCACCTTTCCAGATAATTCATCCTTCATCTTTCCTAAAACCTTCTTGTTAGTAATTGAATGCAAAGGCGAATCTTTAGGGTAATCGGATGTGTCGTACCATCCTGCATGCCCTTTAGCTACTTCGGTTTCCATGTCTTTATAGATGTCTTCAGTAGGGATATCTATAACAAAACTATCTGTATCTGTGTAAAGTACTCTGGACTCAGGATACGAGGGCTTAAAGTAGTCATAAAGAAACTCTAACATCAAAAGCTTTGATAATTCTAAAACAGTAAACCCAATAAATACAGGCTTGTCTAATTTGACTTTCTTTTTTTCATCATTATGCCAAAAAGCTGATCATGAAATCTTCTGAAGTCCTGATAATTAGGTTTAGAAGTCAGCTTAATTGCTTCGTTCTCTTTGGTGACTAATCTGACATCTTTACGCTTGTGCGGATTCTCCATAGTCTTTCCAAAAAGCTGTTGTTCATCAACTTGAAAAAAGTCTTTTTCTGAAGCATCTGTGGATTTAGTTCTAAGATCAGTGTTCTTCATGATGTATGGTTTCATGAACTGTTCTTGATCAAAAGCAATTATGCGATGAACTGCTGTCACTTCAAACCATGTCTTAAATAAAATTGTAGAAGTCTGTAATGACAGACATAATTTTTTTTGCCTCGAAGATTAGGCACAAGTTTAGGCGGTTCTCTTGGATCCATCTTTAGACTTTCTGCTGCTAATGGATAGTCATTATGCAGGTCATGGAGTTCCTGAGGATATTCTAAGTCAACTTCTAGAATGAAACCACGCTGTTGATCAGGCGTTAAACTGCTCAACCACTTTAATGCCTTTTGAACATTTTCGGATCACCGCCTGTGTACATTTTAAAGTTACGTAATGGAAGTGATTGCGCCATTGCCCATCATACAGATTGTTTGCATCTAAATACATAAGATAGTTAGACCTTTTACTTGGATCATAGTCGTCTAAGTATTTGTTGTTTGCTTTACAGTAATGATGCGACGCCATACTAATTCCTCCGCGCAATCCGTTTTCAATCATCTGAATCATTGGTAAATCTGACAATAAATCAATCTGTACTCCAGTAAACTTTAAGAAAGCATCCCAGCTCATCCCGGGCGCAGAAATGTAATGCGCAGGATCCAGGCTATAGTTTCATGCAGGTCTTTCTGTAATTTTCAAAGACGTCCGCCAACAAACATGTATCAGCCCTCAAGTAGGAGTCATGATAGTCTCCCATTGTTTTACACTCTAACTTCTGCACGCATCTTGAGCATGCTGGTAATCAGAATCACTGATGTCCTTTCCTCTAAGCCTAGAAAAGAACGCGCCTTTAGGTGGAAGTGTATCTTCATCAAACCTTTCCCAACTGTTCATGTACTCATAAGGGTAAACGCCCTTTCTAACAAGAGTTGAGTCAAAATATTCTTCTGTTATTGGGCAGGACTTTAAGGACATAGCCAGTGACTCTAATGAACCCATCATGTGTTGCATAGAGTCATAAAAAAGACATGTTTATTAGATTAAAGCACATGTACTTTTTGATGACTGTGCAATGCATGACACCCTGAAGGCATCGTCCACTGCTTTCATTATAAGATGAGAGTCGTAACCTCGCAAGTTATGAAAGAAGATGGGCAGCTTCCATGTCTTAGGATCAAACTTTAGTTGAAGATTGCATTTACTGTGCGCTGCTCCTCTGAACTTTCGCTAATGTGATCATGGTCTCTTACTGTTGGATTCTCTGCGTCTGATGAGAGACCTAAACCACAAATCCAACAGTGAGTGGCTGCGTCATACTGTTCTTGGTCTTCAGGCGTCATCTGACATCATGATTTCAGATAAATTCAGATTATTAGAACAGTCATTACGCACTTTCTGCATGCGTTCTAAGAAGTATTCTGCGGCATTTGGCCCTCTATATAATTCTGGCTTTGAATGGACACCATCCGACCTAACAATAATGAAGCAAATGAACAATTGATGATTACTCATTAAAAACTGTTTCGAAGTTTTGTGGCGTGCCTCATAAGGAACAATAAGCGACTCAACTCTGCGTAAACCCAACATAATGGGAATTTTGCATCCGTTTCCAGTTCTTAAACTAACTTTACTTGCCTTCTGGGGCGTAATTAGTTTTTAAATTACAGTCAAACTGGGCAAAAACAGTGTTTCTTATGTTCACTGCGCTTTAACAGATGGAATTCTTGTTAAACATTTTCTACAGAATTCTTGTTTATGTCCATCTTTTGAAGTATGCTGCATTAGTTTACTCATTGTTCGTATCAATGTGTAATGTGGTACCCCTCTGGTGAAAACATCAGTAGTAAGTCAACATGATTTTTGTCTGGTTCGCCAATTTTTTGGGTGTTCTTAGACACTTTAATCGGCAGTAGTTTTGTTTCCTCACCCAAATGTGTATACATTAACAGTTATTGGTTTGTTTTGTTCAAAACCGATCAATGGAATCCACGCTAACAGGAAAGGACACCCCACTAAAGTTAAGGTCATTGATGTAAGGCTGATAGTTAGATACTCTCTCTGCGTTTTTGCGGATATAATGCAGCCTTGCGAGAACACACCACGTAAAGCATTTGTTGTCCTGAATTCTTTATGTTTAGAACTGCTCTTTTCGCTACCAACTCTCGAGGCAGTGGAATGTAAGACTTGCCAACAATCGGTGCATACTTAGCCTGTTTTAATCTGATCTCTAAAACTTCGCCCTCTGACCAACCAGAGCCTCTCATTTTGGCTTCTTCAGCGGCAGCGTCAAACTGTGCAAGCAGTTCGTCTGCCCAACCGGGTGTTAAGTCATTATGAGAAAGAATAGTCTGTTGTTTAGTCGAGACCCAGACTTCTAGATTTTCTTCATTATTGTTACATAGTCGATTTTAAAAAAGCTAACATTACTTTAACCGGTGGGTCTATTGTTAGTTTGCCTGGAACTTGAGAAATAGCAAAGAACAACACTTGCCCGTAGTTTGTTGGGTCAATGACTTCTAGATCAATATATCAGTGCTCTTGATAAACGCTCTCTCTCAAGCATTCCTTCAAACAATTCGTCTGGTCCTTCATATATCTTAGCCATGTTGAGTTTCTTTTCTAACTCAAAAAAATTTATTTAAATTAAAAAAAAAAAAATTAATCAGAATCAATATCAACGGTTTTTTGTGCTTGGACTCATAAACTAAAGTATAAACACCCTTCGATGTTGTTACTGTGAGCTGTTTAGAACAGAGTTTAATGTCTCGTTTACTTTTTTTAAGCATTCCTTTTTTATCTGCTCGGCGTCTGGCTGTTGAGAAAAACTTGTCCTCGCCTTTCTTTGAAGATCAAACTTTTGTCTTTTGTAGTCATCAAAATCAGCTGTAAACGACTAAATTCTTTCATCCGTGATGTTTGAGTCAGCTAGTGCTTTATTTATTGTCAGTTTGAACGAACTAATTTGGGGCCTTTATTTTTAACCTTTAGCTGTGTGTTTTTGGGAGTTTATTTTTTAAATTTTTTTGCTGGCAGTACTTACCCCCAAAACGAGCACGGGCAAAGTTTTTAAAGAAAACGCCTAGAGGTAAAGCGGGGGGTGCGCCTTTTCCCTTTTAAAAAGGAGCCCAAAACACTTTTCCCTGCTGATAGACCCATTTAAATAGTCGATTTTTTCCAGTATTAAAAATAAAAAACCAGGGCCCCTTTCCCTTTTCTTTTGGGTTTTGTTTGTTTTTTGGGAAAAGGTCCTGCTCTATTTTTTTCCCTTTGTGAAAATGTTGGTTAATCTAAGGGTTTTTTAATGAAGGGTTTTTTTACTATCCCTTCTTTGGCACGCTGTAGGCACTTTTGGGATAAAAACCCTGAACAGACATGCTTTTTTTAAAATAAAAATAATTTGAAATTGTATATTTTTTAATCTTTTATCTTGAATTTTCAGCTCCCGCATCATATTTTAAAAAAAAATTACTTTAAGCGGTTTATGGGCTTTTTCCTTCTTTATCAATTTAAATGTTTTTTTACGTCTCTCACAGTTCTCCCTTCCAGAAAACCTTGATTACCCTCGGGTTGCCCTTAGGTAAACCCAATAAACCGTTTTTCGTTGTTAAATTAAATCAAAAGCCTAACATTGTGAAGATTTTAAATTTTTAGACACAAGGTTAACTGTTGGATTTCTACCCCTCCCGCCTCCAAACAGTTTTCTTATTTCAAAAAAAAATGCTGAAAAGGGTTTTTAAGGGCCCGTAGAGAAAAAGGTTTTGGAAATCCCCCAAATCGAAATTGTACTTTCGTTATTTTGGTTTAAAAAACTTTCACTTCCTCTTTTGAACGGTTTTCTTCATCTTCAAAACAGCAATAAAATCCCTTTTAAAAGCGATCTTGCTGCGACACAAAAACTAAAATTCCATATAGTGTTTTGCCCTGTTCAAGGAAATGTTGTATGAGAAACACTCTTTGGGAAATATTGCAAATTTTGGGGATATTGTTGCTCAATCACCTTGCAAAATTGGGGTTGCTAAAAACGTAAAATCAAGGATGTCAGAAATGCGTTTTGCTTCGGGTTGATGATTTGAAAAACACGTTTGTTTTCCCTTTAAAAAAGAAAATTCCCATATGACAATCTGTTTTTAATGCCCTTGATAGAAGGCGCATGCGTTTTTAACAATAAAAATCGGGGGGAAAGGGGAAAAAGGGGATTTCCATACCCCAAATTTTAGAGTAAAGACTTTTTTGCTGTTTTTAAACATCTGCGGGGTGGGGGCCCGCCATTCAAATTTTTTGTGCTTCTTCTTATCTATTCCTTAAAACGAAAGATGGGCCCTTTCATTCTCGGTTAGCCATAGATCAAAATGGGGTTAAAAATATGTCTGCATTTTGAAAGAAAAAAATTTCTTCCCCCTCAATTTTTATAGAAATTTTTTTAACGATTGCCCTTTCCCAAAATTCCCTGGAAAGGTCCTGTTTGTGCCCTGTTTTTAAAAAGCGAGTTCTATTTTGAAAGTAAGACGTGCAAAACCTAAAAACAATCACTTAAACCGCCCCTAGGTCGGGAAATTGGGAAAGTAAGAATTTGATCCGATCAATAGTAGATAAAATTTGGGAAACAGTAATATTTCCGTTTTTTTTTCCCCTTTCACCCAAAGGGGCCCTTTTTTTCAGTCTTCTATGGGGGTTTAAAGAATCGAGCCATATGCTTTGACATTTTTATAAAACAAAAAAAAAAGGGTTAAAATTTTTTAAAAAAATGGCAGGAATTGAAGGTGAAGAAATTATGATTTTTTTTGTTTCCTGGAGGACATGAGGAAATGACCCCTTTAATAAAAACATCGCTAAAACGCCTCAAGGCGGAAATGAATTTTAACAGAAAGAAAGGTAAATCTTTTTCCCGAAAGTTTGGGTCAAGAACCCCCGAATTTAAGCCCCCAAATGATTTTAAATTTTAAAAGGGATAAAAATTTGTTTAAAAAACGATCGGGGACAACTTGTTCGGCTTAAAAAAAAAACCCAGCCCCAATCAAATTTTTTTAGCAAGAGTAAAATTTTATAAAAAAGACTCAGTGTAAAAGTTCAAATCCCCTTGGTTTTGTTAGCCCGGAAATTAAGGGGGGGAGGCGGTTTCTAAACTTAAAAACACATTGCAAGAACTTCCAACAGCAAAACCAAAACAAAACAGGGAAATTTTAAAGAATTAAACAATGGCCCAGATGAAATAAAAATAAAATAGAGGCAGAAAAACCAGTTTTTCAGAAAAAACAAATTAAAGACTAAACAGGGGACTCCCCGCTACCCTTTGCGAAAAATAGCGGCCCTTGATCATGTTTTAAAAACCCAATTAGAGGCAAAAAAACAAAAAAATTTTTAGCCAAAAGGGGTTTAAAATAGTGGGGCAAAAAAAAAAAAAAGGGAAAAATCTTTGGGTTTATGACCCCCAAACTTGGGGCCCGATTTTTAAAGAAAAAAAAAACCAAAACTAAAAAAAACTTGAACAAGAAAAAACAGAAAGACAAGAAGCGTTGGGTCTACAAAAACCGAGAACAATTGCGAATTTCAAGTGGGCAAAAATAAGGGGAAATATCCAAAATTTTATATAAAAGACACAAAACTAGCAGAACGAATCCCAACATGTTTTAAAAACCCAAAGGGGTCACAAAAGTAAGCGTTATAACAGCCTTAGGATTTGGGAATAAGCACACTGGTGTTGGGTATTACAGGGGCGGGGGCCAAAAAACATTAAACCTCCCCCGGGAAACCCCCTCCCTTTGCCCCTGATAAACATGGGTAAAAAAACAGCTTGATTTATCCCTTTGGGGGATTAAAAAAATTAGCTGGTAAAGCCCTAAAAAGCTTTTCCAGGAAAATTGGGGAGTATTGTCCCGTGGCTTTTTTTCTCTGAAAACAAAGTTTTGTTGGGTTTTTGGCCCCAGCACTTAGGCCATTTGGTCTTGTAAAAATTTTGGGGTTTCTATTTAGTAAGATAAAGGGCCCAAAATTTAAACCCATGCCCTTAACCAAGAACCAAACGCGTCTTTTTAAAATTCTGGTCATCGCGAACAGAGTCCGCGCTTCCCAAAGACTTTTGGGGGGTTTTGGGCTTCGAGGATTGGGTGACTTTAAACTTGGGGGGTTTTTTTATTGTTTGTAAAATTTCTGGCTTTAGAATTTAAATTTTGTTTTTTTCCCCAACCCTTTTGTTCATTGCCCCTATAAATTTTTATTTTTTATGTTTATTATTGACCTATCTGGGAGTTGAGGTCCCGAAGGGAGCATGTATAAACCAGTGCCAACAGCAAAGTCCCACTTTTTGATCTTGCGTATTGTAAAACATTTTGGTACCTTTTAAAACATGAAGGGAAAACAACTGTAGAATTAAAGGCGCCCCTAAATTTGTAAGTATTGTTTTTTTGCATCAAAGCCCGTAGAAGGAAACCGTTATGCTCGATCTTGCCTTGCTTGTGAACCTAGAAAAAACCAAACGAAAATACGAAAAGGTCCTTTATTCGTTCTATTTGCTTTTTGTTAGGGCCTTTAGAAGTGTCTAAGATAAAAGTTGTCCATTTCTGTTTTAGCTCTTGCCTATGGACCCAGTGAACAGTGTGTTAAGGGGAAAGATGTGTAGGGAATTCAATATAATTTTAAAATTTTGTGCACGCCCCCCCTAATAAGGGGGCCTTAAAACATGATTTAAAAAACAGACTTTTTTTCTAAAAGTCTGTTTGATGTTAATATTGAAATTTGTTTCAGATTCCTTTTAAAAGCCCCTTTATTTTCTATTCTGTTCTGAATGGATTTAAAAAGGTTTTTTTCATTTGGTAATGGGTTTCAGTTCGTCAAAAAAACTCTGGGAAAGGTTTTTAATGAAAGAAAACTATACACTGACCCAACCAAAGGATTAGGATGGTTTAAAATGATCAGCATTTGGGGCACCCCAACCCCCGTTGATGCACAAAAAACACAAAGTTTAACTGGGTTTGATAAAAATGATCGGATGACCCAAACCCCACTTTTTTCGAAGTAGTCTTTTTTAAGGGGGGTTTTAAAATATCTGCTTTAAAAGGAAATAATTACCCTTTTTTGAAAGGTGGGCGTTTGGGGCACAGAAAAGCGAGGGTTGTCAGTTTTTTTATATTTTTTAAAATTTTTGCGGCCCAACAGAAAAATTTTGCTCGTTATTGAAAGCCCCATTTTTAATTTGTTTTTAAAAAAGTTTGTAAAAAATAACAAATCAAGAAACCCCCCTTCGTTTTTTAGAACAGCTATTTAAAAACGAAAGCGGAACCAGAAAGGGGCCGCTCCATGAAAAAATTCAAAAAAGGGTATGGTTTAATATAAGCAAACCAAGGGGAATATTTAAAATTAAAAAAATTAATAATAGAGGCCAAATTTGTTAGCCGTTAACATTAAATTTATGGTTTTAGGGGTTTTTTTTCGCAAAAAAAAGCAATGATAACCCCTTTGACATTGCTCCCCCCCCCAAACTAACAAGGAATTGAAAAAAATGTTGACCCTTTAAAACCCAAGAAGAAGAAGTAAGGGGACTATTTTGATAAAAAGCTAGCTAAAATGTTAGGGTTTTCAAAGCCCAAACGGTCCCTTTATAGTTTTGAGTTCGTCCCAAAAAAAACTACTTATGGGGAGAAAAACCCCCTCGATCTTGATTCATTCTTACTCTAAAGTTCATTTGGAAGAGCTGAGCACTTTATGAAAACTTTTGTGGAAGGCCCTCAAATGTTTTTTAAAAAGCTCTTCCCTCAGGGAAAAACTGATAAATTTTATTATGAAATTATACAATTTCCCCAAAATTTTTGTTTAAAAAAATTATTTGTGGGAGGGTGGGTCATTTAAAATTAAAAAAACCAAAAACAAAGCCGGGGGAAAACCCCCCAGATGTTGCGGATTTGAAAAAAGAAAGGTGAGATAGGGCTTTGTATGGTTTTGAGTCCCCCAAAAATGGTGATTATAAACGCAAAGAAAGGTTTGGGGACAGCAAAAATTTTCCCAAAAAAAATAGAAAAACTGGCAAACTGAGGGAAATAATGTTGGCCGTATGAATATTAAATAGTTCGAAAAAACCCGACCCCAAAAAGGCACTTTGAACCATATTTAGAAAGGGACATAAAAATTTGAATTCATAAGAGCATTTACATATTTTAGCCGTCAAAAAGTTTCAGAAAAGCATTCAACTCTGGCCCTTTACATGTAAGTCTTTTGCGGGACGACAATAGTCGAAAGAAATTGAAATAACGCCGTATGGGAAAAAAAGTACATCCTCCACAGAAAAAGAAAACAGTTGTAAAAAAAGCTTCTACAAAATTACAGTTCTTTCCAAGCAGAAAATTAGGAGACACGTCACAATGATATTTGAAATTTCTGTTTTTAAAAAGATGTGGGGGAGGGATGGGGTTGTGGGGTTAGTGACGCCCTTAAAAAGGGAAATTAATATTAGTGGCAAAACTTAGACGTTAAACGCCTTAACGTTCCTCGTCGTTCTTCACAATGGTGAGGATATTAAGATCATAACAACAAGCAACAAATCAATTTTTGACTTAAATAGAAAAATCTTACCAGAAAAATTGGATTAATCTTACACATTTAGGCCTCATAGGGTTTTATTTTTACTGAACAAGTTTTGCGGAGAGTATGATAAAAATAATAATGGATTAGATTAAATTCTGTTATAAAATTTGGAGCAGTTAAACTTTATGATAAAATCCCTCATTGTTAATGATTTGTGGGCAGACTGGTTGTGGAAAAACAATTATTTGTCCTAGACTTATTACAACAGTTTATCGCTATAATTTTGATTATTTTTGTGATTTTCTGTCAACACTTAAAAGGAACAAAGCATATCATGATAGAGGTTTATATGGACAGACAAAGACGTATATTTAGTTAATCCTAGCACTAAAAATGAGTGAGGTGTTTTGAATACTTTTATAAAGTGTTTGAAGGAACGCAGACCTCTTTATTATAGATGGACTGTTCGGCAGAAAAAAGATATAGTTAAAAAGAGAAACACTTTGTCAAAGCTGGCTTTCAGCGGAAAGACTTTTTGGGATAAGTGTGTGGATTTTATGTCAAAAATATAACTCCGTTTTAAAAGGGCTTTAGAGAACAGTTAAAGACTGTAGTTTTATTTCACATGAAAGACAGAGACTCATTTGACGAATGTCTGCGTGGAAAATGATGTTATTGAAAATGATCAGGAAAAACACAGAATTAAGCAAAAACTAAAATCTGAAAAGTTTAGTAAATTAGTATTGAAAACAGACAATCCTACACAGTATGTTTGTTTGTAGGGTTTACTAGGAGAGAACTGATAAATACCAATTCCTGACTCAAATCACCCGAAACTGGTTGAGGGTGGTTTGAGTCAGGATTGGTATTTATCAGTTCTCTAATGTCTATCAGAAATTAGCTTGATATGCTGGTAATGAACATATTGATGTTGCTAGAACTGAGATCCACCAATGAGCTTGAGAAAATTGCTGACAATGGAACCAGTGATATTAGATAGAATTGTGTGGGAGAAATGTGTTAATAAAGTTGGTAACAATCGAAATAATGCTATTACTAAGAACTAAGCTTGAATAAGTTGTTGGCAATGGAAATGTTGATAATACAACCAAATGGAAAATATGCCTTTGACAAAGAAGACAATTTTGATTTCCCCTGTCAGCATTTTTTAAAATGTCCTTTCTCTGATGTCACTGTTTACATACTACAACACAGTTTAGTTAAACAGTGGCCTTGTGGACAACACTATTACCTATAAAGTAATAAAATGCCTAGTCCTTGGTTCCAATCTCACAGGCGACAAACTAATCTGTCCTCCCTTTTCACACCTTGAATGGTGGTCCAAAGGTTAGTCTTTCTGAAGAGAAAAGAAAAGGAGGTCTCTGGTGCAGCAATGATTTCTTGCCCCCTGAACATCCAAAGAGTCCATAGCAACAAGGGCCTTGGGCCTTGTAACATGAACTACACCATACAGAGACAGGGAAGATCAGGACAAGGCGGGCAGCCCTTTACCACAGCCACATGCACTTTGAAAGAACAGCTTGAAAGTCATGCTCAGGCATTTGCTGCCATGCAAAGTTATACACAAGTAGCAGAACTGAAAATTCAAAAAATCATGTTTAGTGCCCAGTCAATTGAGGAAGCCCCATCCAATCTGAAATCAGTTGAAAATCTGAACTTCATCCAGGCAAAGCATCTCTGAAGAAGGCTTCAGAAGTTGTGAAATACCATTGTTCCTAATGATGTCTAAACCCAGCATTCCATGAAATGTTCAAATGTAAGTGTTGATAACATGGTGTGCAAACCATGGACCTTCACCACTCTATAAAGTGCTGAAATGTGATAATCAGAAGCCTTGAATACTGGTGAGAAACAAGTATAGTAATTCTCATTCGCATGTCAAAGAAGAAGACCCACACCTTCAAACTCATGGTATCCACCAAATATGAAGAAGCAACCTTGCCAGGAATGGTTCATGCACTGACCACTGCATTGCTGAAGAAAACAGAAAATCTGAAACCTCATCTGTGTGACTTCTAACTTGTTTGTGAACATGATTACCCCTCACCATCCACTATTCGGTGTCTGCTCTACTATACTGTACGAGGGAGGGCCTACTGTACAATGGCCTACTGCGTGACAGTCTACAGCATCAGAACTTCTGTGCAATGGCCTTTTGCATCCCCATTGCATGATAGCCTACTGCGCATCAGTTCTTACAATAATGTGTTTTTGGGCATGTGTATGTGTTTGTTTCTCTGTGTTGTGTATGTATCCATGCACATGTGCATGTGCCTGTGTGCATGCATGTGTGTGTACACACGAAAGCTGAAGTGCAAGCATGCATGAGAGAGAGAGAGAGAGTGCAGTAGGCTGTTGCACTGTGGACTGTCACGCAGTAGATCACCGTTTCGCAACAGGAATGAAACCCGCTGTTTTAACAAAGTGTAGAATGAAGGCAAATATGTTGTAATTCTCCTGGTACTATTACTTCAACTGGCCCAGAGCATGGCTGCAAAGGTGTGAGCAAATGGTGTTGAGAAGTGTAAAGGACAAACAAGACTGGAGAAAAACATGAAAGAATACAATGATCTAAAAAAAAAAAAAATGCAGAAAGATTTTCTCCCACTCTATCTCTGCAACCACAGTTTGAAAAAGTTTATCTTTGAAAAAAAAAGACTGAATTTATGACTAAGATAAAGGTTAACTTCGCTGTTTAAATAATCTTGGTTTCAAAATTACTGATCTTCCATTCTACTCACAAACACTAGTTAATGTTAATTTGGTCATGTAGGCAAAAGTTATTCAATCGAAAAACTTACTGGATGCTTACCATAACCCTTTACTATTATTCAGTAGAAAGAGCACTGGTATAGTGTATATCCTAGTTGCCTCACTTAGAGACCAAACCCTAAGCACTTTACAAGTCACTCTCTCATTTACACAATGGGCTGCCTACCTGGGTAGAGCTGACTGAAGAGCTGCCTCTGGTGCTATAATCAGTCATTTCCTGTGTCATTCGGCTAAAATCATTCACTGCTGCTTACCATTCATTTCAACTTTTCACCCAAGAAGCATGCTCTAAGTAATGTGTCATCCATACCAGCAGCCGAATTGGCCTTGTCTTCCAAATACTGGTAATGGGATTTTATGTGTGTGCAGCATGCTTTGCTTACCTTCACACATAAAACCTCAGTTTACAGTATAATGTTCAAATGACTGTTCAAGAAATGCAGCCAGAAATATTGGGAGAGAAATCCCCCTGTACTGGAATGGCCTGGTGGAAACAACCTCAGGATCACAAGTCTGATGCTCTACCAAGAGAGCAATTTTGGCTCTTGCTGCCTGCGTTTTATCTACTACACAAGTAAATGTCCAGGTTAACGAAGAACAAATACAGACTGATGATTATTACGATGGTAATTAAGCAGACTTCACAAAATGGGGAGTTGTCCTATTTGGGCCCAGTATCATTGCAGCCCAGTGCCATAAGGCTCAGTTCCATAGAAGTCCTAAATCATTAAGATCCTGTACCATTAGGATCCAGTGCCATCAGGGCCTGGTATCTTTAGGGCCCAGCACTGGCAAAGCCCAAGTTCCATCTGGGCCCAAGTTTCATTAGTGCCAAGGTTCATTAGGCCCCAATACCATTCAGGCCCAAGCCCAGTTAAGTTCCATGAGGGCTCATTTCCAACATGGCCCTGTATCATTAAGGCAGTTGAGTAATATGTGCAGATGAGCAAAATGTGGTCTTTTTATGATGACAGAGACTTAAAGACAGATAAACAGGAGGAGTCACAAAAAGAGACAAAGTGAGATGGACAGTGCGAGATAGAGAGTGAGCAAGAGCCTATGACAAATTAAGAGAGACAGAAACCGAGTCAAGTTGAGAAGATCAAGACGGTGTGAGAGAGTGAGCGAGCAAGAGCCTATGACAAATTAAGAGAGACAGAAACCGAGTCAAGTTGAGAAGATCAAGACAGTGCGAGATAGAGAGTGAGCAAGAGCCTATGACAAATTAAGAGAGACAGAAACCGAGTCAGGTTGAGAAGATCAAGACAGTGCGAGATAGAGAGTGAGCAAGAGCCTATGACAAATTAAGAGAGACAGAAACCGAGTCAGGTTGAGAAGATCAAGACAGTGCGAGATAGAGAGTGAGCAAGAGCCTATGACAAATTAAGAGAGACAGAAACCGAGTCAAGTTGAGAAGATCAAGACAGTGCGAGATAGAGAGTGAGCAAGAGCCTATGACAAATTAAGAGAGACAGAAACCGAGTCAAGTTGAGAAGATCAAGAGAGTGCGAGATAGAGAGTGAGCAAGAGCCTATGACAAATTAAGAGAGACAGAAACCGAGTCAAGTTCAGAAGATCAAGACAGTGTGAGATAGAGAGTAAGCAAGAGCCTATGACAAATTAAGAGAGACAGAAACCGAGTCAGGTTGAGAAGATCAAGACAGTGCGAGATAGAGAGTGAGCAAGAGCCTATGACAAATTAAGAGAGACAGAAACCGAGTCAAGTTGAGAAGATCAAGACAGTGCGAGATAGAGAGTGAGCATGAGCCTATGACAAATTAAGAGAGACAGAAACCGAGTCAAGTTCAGAAGATCAAGACAGTGTGAGATAGAGAGTAAGCAAGAGCCTATGACAAATTAAGAGAGACAGAAACCGAGTCAGGTTGAGAAGATCAAGACAGTGCGAGATAGAGAGTGAGCAAGAGCCTATGACAAATTAAGAGAGACAGAAACCGAGTCAAGTTGAGAAGATCAAGACAGTGCGAGATAGAGAGTGAGCAAGAGCCTATGACAAATTAAGAGAGACAGAAACCGAGTCAAGTTGAGAAGATCAAGACAGTGCGAGATAGAGAGTGAGCAAGAGCCTATGACAAATTAAGAGAGACAGAAACCGAGTCAAGTTGAGAAGATCAAGACTGTGTGAGAGAGAGGTAAACAGAGTGAGAAAGACGGAGCGTGCGTGCACACACACACACACGTGACAGAAACAGAGCGAGAGAGATAGAGAGAGAGAGGTGGCACATGGAGAGAGAGATATTGACAGACACAGACAAAGATTACCTCTCGCAACCAGCCGCTGTCGCAAAGTGGTTAGCGTCATGGACTCCCGGCTGGGAGGTCATGGGTTTTGATTCCCATCCGAGTCATGTGGGATTTTTCTGCCCTGACCGGCTCCTACCCAGAATGTAGCTTGCTATGGGCTCAGTCGGGAAGACTGGGACCACACATAGCTAAAATTTCTTGACCAACACTGGAAGTGTTTGTGTCGCACGGGCCTGGTTGACGCCAGGATATGTCATGAAAGGAAGTACAGAGTACAGCCCTGTCATGCAGTCTCAGACCGAAATGGAAATCTGTAGCATCACCTTCATCATTCTCATCGATCAGCATAGAAAAAAAACCGTCTCAAATTCTATGGCCCTTCATGCCCTGCTCTCATGGTGACCTCAGTTTCAATGTCTTCTCCACGTCTCTGGTCATGGTTTGATTCCGTCAGGGTTGCCCCTATCGGCAAGTACATGGGGACTGTTGTTGGATGGATGTGGTGGCGTTCTATGGAGGGAGAGCTCACTCATGCCTGCTCCGCAACTAAGCAATTATTGTCGTCAGTAGGGGGCTTAGTAGGTAGTGTTCTGCATATGTTAGATCAGAACAGGATCAGAATGAGTGGCGTGGGTGCACTACCACTGAGGTGGCACAGACGATAGGTCACACATACACAAAATTACCTCTCTCACCCCACCTCTCTCCTTCACTTCATTCCTCCCCCTCTCCTCCCATGTCTTCTCTCTTCATCACTCTATGTTTCTGTATCTATTTCTATCTTTCCTCCTCTTCTTACGCGTAGATGGACTTAATGTGAAAGTGCACAGGTCACTACTAGTACAGGGCCTTGTGGTAATGGGCTCTAATGGCATTAGGTCTTTGTGGTACTGGGCTCTAATGGTACTGGACCTTAGTGGCAATGGGGTGTAATAGTACTGGACCTTAGTGGTAATGGGGTCTAATGGTACTGGACCTTAGTGGTAATGGGGTCTAATGGTACTGAGCCTTAGTGGTAATGGGCCCTAATGGTACTGGGCCTTAGTGGTAATGGGGTCTAATGGTACTGGGCCTTAGTGGTAATGGGGACTAATGGTACTGGACCTTAGTGGCAATGGGGTCTAATGGTACTGAGCCTTAGTGGTAATGGGGTCTAATGGTACTGGACCTTAGTGGTAATGGGCTCTAACGGTACTGGGCTTTAGTGGTAATGGGCCCTAATGGTACTGGGCCTTAGTGGTAATGGGTCTAATGGTACTGAGCCTTAGTAATGGGGTCTAATGGTACTAGGCCTTAGTGGTAATGGACTCTAACGGTACTGGGCTTTAGTGGTAATGGGACCTAATGGTACTGGGCCTTAGTGGTAATGGCTCTAATGGTACTGGGCCTCAGTGATAATGGGCTCTAATGGTACTGGGCCTCAGTGATAATGGGCTCTAATGGTACCAAACATTTATCAACAGGTGTCTGTGAAACACTGTGAACATCAGATGGCCAGATGTTATTGCCAACACAGAACTGTGGAACAAGACCAAGCAAGTTCCAATAGAATTAGAAATCAGACAAGGAAAGTGGGGATGGATTGGCCACACCCTCAGAAAGTCTCCATCCAACATCACAAGACTCAGGGCAAAAGAAAAGTGGGAAGACCAAGACAGACATGGCGAAGGAGTACCAACGCGAAGTGAAGGCCGCTGGAATGATGTGGGCCAAGCTGAAGAAGATCTCCCAAAACCGTGTCTGCTGGAAGAGTGTGGTAGCGGCCATATGTTCCCCAGGGAATTCAGATGACCAAGTCAAGTCAAGTAATGGTACAGGGCCTTAGTGGTAATGGACTTTAGTGGTAATGGGCCTTAGTGGTAGTGGGCTCTAATGGTACAGGGTCCTAGTGGTAATGGGCTCTAATGGTACAGGGCCTTTGTGATAATGGGGTTTAATGGCACTGGACCTTAGTGGTAATGGGCTCTAAGGTACTGAGCCTCCATGATAATGGGCTCTAATGGTACAGGACCTTAATGGTAATGGGCTCCAATGGTAATGGGGCTACTGTAACACTCGACATCAGTGGTAATGGGCTCTAATGGCAACGGACCTTGGTGGTACTAGGCTCTAATGGTACTGGACCTTAGTGGTAATGGGCTCTAATGGTACTGGACCTCAGTAGTAATGGGGTCTAATGGTACTGGACCTTAGTGGTAATGGGCTCTAATGGTACTGGACCTTAGTAGTAATGGGCTCTAATGGTACTGGACCTTAGTGGTAATGGGGTCTAATGGTACTGGACCTTAGTAGTAATGGGCTCTAATGGTACTGGACCTTAGTGGTAATGGGCTCTAATGGTACTGGACCTTAGTGGCAATGGGCCTTAGTGGTAATGGGCTCTAATGGTATTGGGCCTTAGTGGTAATGGGCTCTAATGGTACTGGACCTTAGTGGCAATGGGCCTTAGTGGTAATGGGCTCTAATGGTATTGGGCCTTTGTGGTAATGGGGTCTAATGGTATTGGGCCTTAGTGGTAATGGGGTCTAATGGCACTGGACCTTAGTGGCAATGGGCCTTAGTGGTAATGGGGTCTAATGGTACTGGGCCTTAGTGGTAATGGGGTCTAATGGTACTGGACCTTAGTGGCAATGGGCCTTAGTGGTAATGGGGTCTAATGGTACTGGGCCTTAGTGGTAATGGGGTCTAATGGTACTGGACCTTAGTGGCAATGGGCCTTAGTGGCAATGGGCCTTAGTGGTAATGGGGTCTAATGGTACTGGACCTTAGTGGCAATGGGCCTTAGTGGCAATGGGCCATAGTGGTAATGGGGTCTAATGGTACTGGACCTTAGTGGTAATGGGGTCTAATGGTACTGGACCTTAGTGGCAATGGGCCTTAGTGGTAATGGGTCTAATGGTACTGGCCTTAGTGGTAATGGGTCTAATGGTACTGGACCTTAGTGGCAATGGGCCTTAGTGGTAATGGGCTCTAATGGTACTGGACCTTAGTGGAAATGGGCCTTAGTATAATGGGTCTAATGGTAATGGACCTTAGTGGCAATGGGCCTTAGTGGTAATGGGTCTAAGGTACTGACGGTGACCTTAATGTAATGGGCTCTATGGTACTGGACCTTAGTAGTAATGGGCTTAATGGTACTGGACCTTAGTGGAATGGGCCTTAGTAGTAATGGGGTCTAATGGTACTGGGCCTTGTAGTAATGGGCTCTAATGGTACTGGACCTTAGTGGCAATGGGCCTTAGTGGTAATGGGCTCTAATGGTACGGGACCTTTGTGGAAATGGGCCTTAGTGGTAATGGTGTGTATGGTACTGGACCTTAGTGGTAAAGGGGTCTAATGGTACTGGACCTTAGTAGTAATGGGCTCTAATGGTACTGGACCTTAGTGGTAATGGGCTCTATATGGTACTGGACCTTAGTGGCAATGGGCCTTAGTGGTAATGGGCTCTAATGGTACTGGACCTTAGTAGTAATGGGCTCCAATGGTACTGGACCTTAGTGACAATGGGCCTTAGTGGTAATGGGCTGTAATGGTCCGGACCTTAGTGGTAATGGGCTCTATAGTACTGGGCCTTAGTGGTAATGAGCTCTAATGCTACTGGACCTTAGAGGTAATGGGCTCTAAAGGTACAGGGCCTTAGCGGTAATGGGCTCTTAGGTACAGGTCTTAGTATTAATGGGCTTTAATGGTACTGGACCTTAGTGGTGGGCTGTGGTACAGGGCCCTAGTGGTAGTGGGCTCTAATGGTAAGGGCCTTAGTGATAATGGGTGTTAGTGGAACTGGGCTCTAATGGTACAGGGCCTTAGTGGTAATGGGCTCTTAGGTACAGGCCTTATGGTAATGGGCTCTTAGGTACAGGGCCTTAGTGGTAATGGCTCAATTAGTACAGGGTCTTAGTGGTAATGGGCTCTGATGGTACAGGGCCTTATGGTAAAGGGGTCTGAAGGTCCAGGCTTAGTGGTAATGGGTTCTAATGGTACTAAGCCTTAGTGGTAATGGGCTCTATTGGTACAGGGCCTTGGTGACAATGGGCTTTAGTGGTAATGGGCTCTAACGGTACAGGGCCTTTAGTGGTAATGGGCCTTAGTGGTAATGGGCTCTAATGGTACAGGCCTTAGTGGTAATGGGCTCTATGGTACAGGGCCTTAGTGGTAATGGGCCTTGTGGTAATGGGCTCTATTGGTACAGGGCCTTACTGGTAATGGGCCTTAGCGGTAATGGGCTCTAATGGTACAGGGCTTTAGTGGTAATGGGCCTTAGTGGTAATGGGCTCCAATCATACTGGACCTCTGTGATAATGGGCTCTAATGGTATTGGACTTCCATGGTAATGGGCTCTTATGGTACTGGGCCTTAGTGGTTATGGGCTCTAATGGAACTGGTCCTTAGTGGTAATGGGCTCTAATGGTATTGGACCTCCATGGTAATGGGCTCTAATGGAACTGGGCCTTAGTGGTGCTGGGCTCTAATGGTATTGGACCTCCATGGTAATGGGCTCTTATGGTACTAGGCCTTAGTGGTAATGGGCTCTTATGGTATTGTTCATGGTAATGGGATCGTATGGTACTGGGCCTTAGTGATGCTGGGCTCTAATGGTATTGGACCTCCATGGTAATGGGCTCGTATGGCACTAGGCCTTAGTGGTAATGGGCTCTTATGGTATTGTTCATGGTAATGGGCTCTAATGGAACTGGGCCTTAGTGGTAATGGGCTCTAATGGTATTGGACCTCCATGGTAATGGGCTCTAATGGAACTGGGCCTTAGTGGTGCTGGGCTCTAATGGTATTGGACCTCCATGGTAATGGGCTCTTATGGTACTAGGCCTTAGTGGTAATGGGCTCTAATGGTATTGGACCTCCATGGTAATGGGCTCTTATGGTACTGGGCCTTAGTGGTAATGGGCTCTTATGGCATTGTTCATGGTAATGGGCTCTAATGGAACTGGGCCTTAGTGGTAATGGGCTTTAATGGCATTGGACCTACATGGTAATGGGCTCTTATGGTACTAGGCCTTAGTGGTAATGGGCTCTAATGGCATTGGACCTCCATGGTAATGGGCTCTACTGGAACTGGGCCTTAGTGGTACTGGGCTCTAATGGTATTGGACCTCCATGGTAATGGGATCGTATGGTACTGGGCCTTAGTGGTAATGGGCTCTGATGGCATTGTTCATGGTAATGGGCTCTAATGGAACTGGGCCTTAGTGGTAATGGGCTCTAATGGCATTGTTCATGGTAATGGGATTGTATGGTACTGGGCCTTAGTGGTAATTGTAGAAAGACAGGCAGAAGGATCTAGTTGCTTCAGGAAAGCAAAGACACGGCTACCATTTCTAGGTCCGTTTATTGGAATGCATTCTGGGAGTCAGGTCGTCATGGATACAAAGATGCATAGGCACATGCATCATAATCACATGCATCATAATCCTATATCTCCCCCCAAGATGGTTTTTTAGTCAACAACAACAAAAATCAATAAATGAATAAATTAAAATAAAATGTAACTGATTGATTTACAATTATGTCCATATCTTCAGGGCCAGAGGTCTAGTGGGCCCGGTTTGTTCAACGTATATTTATGGAACAGAGGGAGAACAGATAATGTCAGATTGGGGCAGAAGCACGAGGGAACTTCGATTGCGTCGGACAGTGCCTGATCGAGTGTTGATGAGGTAGGAGCGCGAGTGGAATTGTTTTTCAACAGTTCCAGGTCTATCCATGTCGCGCACCCACACTCTGTCGCTGTCCTTGAGCACAGGCAACTCCCGAGCCTTATGGAGGCGATCAAAGTTCTTCTTCTGGGTCTGCCTGTTCTGGTTTTCTTTCTCCCGCACTGTCTTGAGGTCAGGTGTCTCTGGCAGAAGCTGCTTATCGACGACGGGAAGAGTTGTCCGCAGCTGCCTTCCCATGAGAAGCTGACAAGGGGACAGCCCGTTTTGCAGTGGAGCAGTGCGGTAAGCCAGAAGTCCCAAGTAGGGGTCGTCGTTCTTCTTCAAGAGCTGTTTCAAAGTCTGGATGGCCCTTTCTACTTCGCCATTTCCTTGAGGGTGCCTTGGCGAGCTGGTGATGTGGTTGAAACCATATTTTGACGAGAACTCCTTGAACTGACGACTGCTGAATTGCGGCCCATTGTCTGATATGACAATGTCCGGAATTCCGTGGCAGGCGAAGATGCTTTTGATCTTTATGATGACGTCATTGCTTGACTGGCTGTCGAGTACCCTGAGGTCAGCCCACCTGGAGAAGTAGTCCACAGCTACAACGTATGTCTTGCCTGAGTATTCCATGAGGTCGACTCCAACTCGTGACCATGGGCGCTCAGGGAAAGGAGTAGCGAGGAGGGGCTCTTGCTGAAGATGCCTGTTTCTGGCACAAACTTCGCAGTTTGACACTTTGGAGGATATGCAGGCAGTGATGTTTGGCCACCACACTGACCTCTGTGAACTGGCAACACACTTGGTGACTCCGAGATGGCCCATGTGTAGGCAGTTGAGAATGTCTTCACGCATGGACTCGGGAATAACGAGGCGATCGTCATACAGCAAGAGGTCGTCCACAATGGTGAAGTGTTGACGATTTGTCCAGTACTGTCTCAGAGAAGGGGAATCGGGTTTGTCACTCGGCCAGCCCTGAGTGCAGTAGTTCCTGATCTGCATGATTTCAGCATCTTCTTTCTGCTTCCGTCTGATCTCGTCGAGGCGTTGTGTTGTTGCAGGAAGAGTAGTGATCGCAGCGCTGACAGAAGATTCTACTTCTTGGACTAAGTCCTCGTTGCTTGATTCATTGAGCGCTGGCGCACGTGAGAAAGCATCAGCACTGATCTGGTCCTTTCCTGGAACATGAACGATAGTTGGGGAGAAACGTGTCATCCGAAGTCGAAATCTAAGTATTCTTGGGGGCAACTTTGAGAGATCTGTTGAACCAAGAAGCGGTACAAGAGGCTTATGGTCAGTCTCTAGTTGGAAGTCAAGTCCAAGAATGTATTCAGACAGTCTTTCACAGCCCCAAACAGCTGCTAAGGCCTCTTTTTCGATGACGGCATAGTTTTTCTCAGTCTCTGTGAGGCAACGAGAGATGTAGAAAACGGGACGACGGCTGCCATCATCCTGAATCTGAAAAAGAACTCCCCCAAGTCCAGAGGAAGACGCGTCAACAGAGAGAATGGTGCGACGCTTGGGGTCGTAGTGTGCAAGGACGGGAGTCGAGGTGAGGAGAATCTTGATCTTGGTGAATGCACTGGCTTGGGGCTTCAGTAACTGCCGTAGTGGGGCAGTGATGTCAGCTAGACGGGGCAGAAACTTGGCCAGCTGGTTGACCATCCCCAGGAAACGCTGCAGCTCAATGATATTTGTGGGCTCTGGGAAATGGGTTATGGCGGACACTTTGCTGTTGCATGCATGGATGCCTGTGGCGTCGATGATGTGTCCAAGAAACTTGACGGACCGTTTTGAGAACTCACACTTTTCGTTTGAGAGGGTCAGTCCAGCTTCTTGGAGACGAGCCAACACAGCACGTAAGCGGCGGTCATGTTCCTGTTGATCACGTCCATGGACCAGAACATCGTCCATGTGGCAGATGACACCGTCCAGACCTTCCAGGATGGTAGACATGGTGCGTTGGAACACCTCCGGGGCGCTGGAGATTCCCATTACGAGGCGGTTGTAACAAAACCTGCCGAAAGGTGTGACAAAGGTTGTCAGCAGTTTGGACCGTTCATTAAGGGGAATTTGATGAAAGCCGCTATTGGCATCTAGTTTGGTGAAAGTCCGGCTTCCACTGAGCTTTGCTAAACTTTCGTCGACTGATGCCATGGGGTGAACCTCCCTTCTAACAGCCTTATTGAGACGGGTGAGGTTGACGGTGATTCTGACATTGCCGTTGGGTTTCTGGATGACCACGATACCCGAGCACCACTCTGTAGGTCCGGTGACAGGAGAGATTACACCCTGCTCCAATAGTTTGTCAATCTCCTCCTTCACTTTAGGTAGCAGTGGGTGAGGGACCTTTCTTGCCGTGTACTCACACACAGGCTCAGCGTCGGGCGAGAGCATAATATGGTAAGGATGCTGAAGCTGTCCAAGACCCGTGAAGAGGCGAGGAAACTCGGTTTTGAAGGTGGAATCAGTTTGGTCGATGCCGTCGATTCTTACCACTATTCCAAGGTTTTCCGATGCCTTTTTGCTGAGCAGAGAGCATGATTGGTTTTTCAGAACGTACACAGTTTCTCTGAAGGTTCGGCCTTTGTACCGTAGGGTGGCCTCAAACCATCCCTTATGCTGTAGCTTGATGCCACCAGCTCCACGAAGTCGCCGCCCTTTGGGATTGAGGGTGACAGAACTGAGCCACGTTTCTTTGTCGCCGAGTATAGATACTGAAGCGCCGGTATCGATCTTGAAGTCAACGCAGTGACCATTGACGTCGATCTTTGCGTTCCAGCTTTCATTGTCGCCGCCAACTTGACCAATGAGGCCTAGGTCCACTTCTTCGTCTTCTTCTTGGAGTTGCTGCACGCGATTTTTTCGTCGGCGAAGGAATGTCGGGGACTGGCTTTTCCTGCAGACTGATTGCCAGTGTCCTATGATACCACAAGCATGACAGGTTGCTTGTTTTGCTGGACACAGGCGTCTGGGATGACCAGGAGATTGGCCACAGTAATAACACTTGCGATCATTGTTCGTGGAATTTGATGACGTTCTGTTCTGTGATGTTTTCTTCTGCGACTTGACGTCATAGACCGGAACAGCGTCATTTTCTTTTTCTTCCTTGATGACGTCTTTCGACTGCTGACGTGATTCTGTTTGTCTGGAGAATCTTATCGCTTCGGCCAGGGAAAGATTGTCTTTACTCTGAAGTCGATCACTTAGAGCTTCATTGCGCACACCGACAACAATTCGATCTCGAATCAGTTCATCGCGAAGTGCGCCGTAAGAACACTTACCGGCCAGTCTGTGCAGATCATGAATAAATTCTTCCACAGATTCGTTCGCTTTCTGAGTCCGTCGATTGAATCTCGCTCGTTCCAAGATGAGGTTGGTTTTCTGTGCGAAGTAGTCGTTCAGCTTTTTAGTCACATTATTGTATCTGTCTTTTTGTTCGTCGATTCCAAGAACAGCAATCAAATCATCTGCAGAGTGTCCGATGGAGAACAAGAGCGTAGCGACCTGCTCCTTGTCAGGCTTCTGATTGAGCCCAGTCACAGTCCTGAATCGCTCGAAACGATGGAACCACGGTTCCCACTGATCCGTCAGTGGGTTGAAGGAAGAAGGCAGGTGATTTAGAGGTGCGCTGTCCATCCCACCGCTGCCACCATGTAGAAAGACAGGCAGAAGGATCTAGTTGCTGCAGGAAAGCAAAGACACGGCTACCATTTCTAGGTCCGTTTATTGGAATGCATTCTGGGAGTCAGGTCGTCATGGATACAAAGATGCATAGGCACATGCATCATAATCACATGCATCATAATCCTATAGTAATGGGCTCTAATGGTATTGGACCTCCATGGTAATGGGCTCTTATGGTACTGGGCCTTAGTGGTAATGGGCTCTAATGGAACTGGGCCTTAATGGTAATGGGCTCTTATGGTCTAATGGGCTCTAATGGAACTGGGCCTTAGTGGTAATGGGCTCTTATGGAACTGGGCCTTAGTGGTAATGGGCTCTATTGGAACTGGGCCTTAGTGGTAATGGGCTCTTATGGTACTGGGCCTTAGTGGTAATGGGCTATAATGGAACTGGGCCTTAGTGGTAATGGGCTCTAATGGCACTGGGCCTTAGTGGTAATGGGCTCGAATGGTACTGGGCCTTAGTGGTAATGGGCTCGAATGGAACTGGGCCTTAGAGGTAATGGGCTCTAATGAAACTGAGAAGTTATGGGTCTGGGCTCTATTGGTAATAGGTTCTATCAATATTGGGGACCTAATGGTACTGGGCCTTTTCAGGTATGGATCATAATGGAAATGGGACCTTATGAGTCTGGGCGTTATTGGTAACAAGCTTGATCAAAATTGGGATTTAATAGTATTGGGCCTTACTGGTAATGAGCCTGCTTGGAACTGGGATCTTATGGGACCGATACCTAATGTAAAAGCTGTGACCAAGGTTGATTCAACTGCAACCCAATTCCAACTGGGCTCATAACAGCATTTGGATGCAATGGTACTGGAACATAATGGTATCACCTTTCAGAAAGTCACAATGCCATTCATTCCCAGATTGAGCCCTACCAGAATAGGGTCTTTATGGTACTGGCACCTATCTGCATTAACCACAAAAATAACTCTGAACAAACATGGCAGGCTAACCTCTTCAATCCAACACAAAAATAATTCTGAACAAACATGGCAGGCTAACCTCTTCAATCCAACACAAAAATAACTCTGAACAAACATGGCAGGCTAACCTCTTCAATCCAACACAAAAATAACTCTGAACAAACATGGCAGGCTAACCTCTTCAATCCATTCTCGATACTTCTTCCCTCGTTTTCCCACAAAGCAGTTGAGATACACTGAAGACTGTTGCAAGATGGCATAGAGCCGTGCCAGGTACGCAGAGCAGCGCTTGATGAGAGGTTTAAACTCATCATCTAATTTGAAGGGAAAGACTTGAGGACACAAGTGCCATCCCTGGAAGAATACAAGACAATGGCTTACATACATGAGTAATTTTCAATGTCCAGCTATCTGAATTTGGATGGAAAAATACATTCCGAGAAAAGCAAACAGACAAAAACATAGGCACTCCCATAGTAACAACAGTGTATTTTCTGATTCATACACTTTAAAACACACAAGCAAACACATGTATTCTACTTCTAAAAAGATAAAATGTCTCGCATACATTCTCTCACATGCTGAATTCACACTAAAAATATCTAAGAACCATTGTTTGCTGGCATATGCCTTGACACAAATTCAAAATTTAAACATAAACACAGACGCTTTATCATATAAATAGATTAATGTGCACACACACATTAACACACTCACCATATTATCATAACAGTACACACACACACACACACACCATGGACACACAAGCACAGGTATGTTTATCTCACCTCTTCATTTTCACACAACAGTTTCAAGCAGAAGTTTTCTACTTCCCAGTTCTCTTCATCATCTAGTATGTTCACAGGCTGAAAAAAAACCCATACATAAACACAAGTACACACACACCTTACACAAACATGTATGCTCATGCACATACAATTTGTTTAAAAAAAAAAGTTTCAAGAAACATAGATCCCTATACACTTACAGAAGCTGAATACCCTTTAACTGAATGGCTTTGTGCCAAAGCGTAAGCTATGGTGTATTGATCTTGTACTGTGATGTCCAGATGCTTAGGAATAAGCACACCATAAATCTATTTTTCTTTATGCACGTATATGCTTCAGTCCTTGAAAATCTATCCGACCATTTGCTTCATTATTGATCCATACTGCAGATAAAAAATAGAGTTTTTTTTTCTCTGGTAACTGTTTTGAGATGGATCATAGTTACATTTCACTCAAAGAAGATGGTGGAGTGAAGGCACAAGAGAAAGAGAGATAATGTTGCTTACAGCCCAGCCAAGCACAACGGGCCATATCAGGGCAACTCTCAAGTAAAAAATAAAAAAAGCAAAACAAAACCAACAACAAAAAAAACCGCCCTCATCCAAACAACACATTAAAATACACCTTCTAAAAACACACCAGAAATTTTGTTAAAAATCTTTCTTCCATCAGATCTTAGATCAGATGAAAAATGTTGATCTCTTTCAGGAATTCAAAGATCACATCAGATGGGACATCTCTGAACAAGGTTTTCATGGAGTCTGCTGTAAAGTGTTTATTTCTCACATCATGCAAGTCCCAACACTCTAACAGAAGATGCCTCACTGTGAGCGATACATGACATGGAATGGACCACAAAGCTTCTTCACTTTTTAAAAGATAAGAATGGGCGTAAAAGGAGTGGCCTGTGTGTAAGTGGCACAAGACTGTTTCTCCTTTATGGATGCCTTTGGCATATGATTTCTTTCTTTCTTTTCTTTCTGCGTACGCAGGCTGATACTCCTGCGGACACTCCCTGTATAGCCAGGCAGTGGAGTTTTGTGTGTATGACCCTTTTTTATCCCGCCATTAAGGCAGCCATACTCCATCTTCGGGGACCTGGCATATGATAAAAACTCTTCAGGTTTGGATGAATTAGGAAGAGTTCATTATCCGTCTGCCAGTTCCTTTCCTCTTGCTAGAAGCCTTTAACATAAGCTCGAGCTTTGGGTTTCAGATATGTGTGAGGGATAGATAATCTGCTCAACTCTTTCTTTGTAGCACTCTTGGCAAGTTGCTCAACCACCTAATCACCTTGAATGCCCAATTACCTTTACCTTGTGTACCACAAAATTGAACCGTTAGTATTCCAAGGAGTAAATTTTAGTATTCTATGACAAAAAAAGAATATTTTTCTTACCTTGAACTTTAAAATGGATCTTATATTGCGCAATTCTTGCAGCCAACTCACTGCGCTGTACTCACACTCAAACTAACTAGCACAAGTGCACTACACACACACTGCATGTATCTTGTTGACCATCTCATTAAAAAGAAATAATAACAATATCATTATGCCCTCCTCCCTTTCACCACCACCCCTCCCGCCCACACACACACAGAGTGACAGTCACACACCTGTTTACCCTTCATACAGTTTTCATTTTCCATCTTTTTCTTCTCTTTGTACTGCCACTCCATCCCCCTCCCCCCTCCCCCTGTTTTTTGGGGGTGTGAGTGTGGGCAGGAGGAGTGGAGCTAATTAACAGTGGAAGTTAAAGTGACAGGCATACCTTGAGCAATTTTGCTTCAGTAGTGTCAGGAAACATCTTCCTGACTAGGGAACAAGACGATCGGTTGTTGACAGGGTCAGATTCGCGTCAGCCACCAGCCTACATATCATGATCATCATCTCAGTGTTTGTCACCTGCTCCTCCAGGTCCCTCACTAGACTTCGCCTTGGCATTTTTCAATGCTTGTACAATTGAAGGTGTCCCTTTTATCACTTTTAATAGTTCTTTTATGTGATTTTGACGAAACATGCTTTATGCAGTCATTGTGCCCTCCATGAGCACAACTAAAACCCGTTTCACACAAAGTGCACCACCGAAAGTTGGACCTTTTCTGAGATTGGGACTAAGCACTTCCAAGTTTGCGTGGTATGCATTCAGGAAAGTTTGCTCCCTCGTTTTGGCAACCTTCTTTTCAGAAACTAGCTCTTCGTCACTCTCATGAATGCGTAATTTTGCTGGTGGTGGCATTCTCTTAGTGAATATCTGTGTCAGTCGCTCACTATGAAAGATGGCCGACCATGGTGTAAGCGAGTATGTGCCAACTGGAACCAGGGACAATAACTTGTGTCTTCAAACAAGAAAACATTACTTTTCTTCTTTTTTTTTATAGCCAATGCTGCCGAATTTTGTATTTTTGTTTTACTCGGCATATTATCGTATTTTCCAGTCAAATTCCATAAAATACGCTAAAAAGTCGTAGGCTAGATAGGTCTGCATAACTTAACACTGAATATTCCCTGTGATATTAAGGCATGTCTTGTCACTTCACATAACACCGAATGTTCCCTGTGATAGGAAGGCATGTCTTGTCACTTCACATAACACTGGATGTTCCCTGTGATAGGAAGGCATGTCTTGTCACCTTCACATAACACTGAATGTTCCCTGTGATAGGAAGGCGTGTCTTGTCACTTCACATAACACTAAATGTTCCCTGTTATAGGAAGGCATGTCTTGTCACTTCACATAACACTGAATGTTCCCTGTGATAGGAAGGCATGTCTTGTCACTTCACATAACACTGAATGTTCCCTGTGATAGGAAGGCATGTCTTGTCACCTTCACATAACACTGAATGTTCCCTGTGATAGGAAGGCATGTCTTGTCACCTTCACATAACACTGAATGTTCCCTGTGATAGGAAGGCATGTCTTATCACTTCACATAACACTGAATGTTCCCTGTGATAGGAAGGCGTGTCTTGTCACTTCACATAACACTGAATGTTCCCTGTGATAGGAAGGCATGTCTTGTCACTTCACATAACACTGAATGTTCCCTGTGATAGGAAGGCATGTCTTGTCACCTTCACATAACACTGAAATCAGAATGTTCCCTGTGGTAAGAAGGTACATTTTATCACCTTTACACAGCACGGAATGTTCCTTGTGATAGGAAGGCATTTGCTGTCACCTTTATGTGACGCTGGATGTAACAGACAATTTGAAGGCATGTTTTGTCATCTTTATATGATATTGTGATAGCAAACCATGCCTATACCTGAGCTATTTTTCAATATATGCAATATTTTGGATTTTTTTTCTTTTCTTTTTTGGGCTAGGGTTGTGATCTGTTCCTGCCTCTAGAGACAAGAACAAGCTTGAGTGTCCCATTACACCGTGACAGTCTTAAGTCGGGTAGACTGACTGATGAGCCTTCCTGGAAAAAGTCCAGTGTGCATGGAGTGGACCTGTACCAGCCGTATCCTACATCATGTTTCAGGTGTAGCAGGTTTCACAGCACTAACATGATGCTGCCATATGGAGGACCTGTTTTATCCAGCACACTCCTTGACATGGCTACTATTACATGCACTGACCTGTGCATTCTTCAGGAACTTCACAGGATAAAGGTTGCACAGAACCCCTTTTCCTCCACCCTTCCTGACATACATACCCATCCACTTCTCCTCCCTCTCTGTTCCGGTCATGCCTGGTAACTAACAGTGTTCCAGAGAAGCTGATCAACTGTGGGACCTTTTCCCTGCTCAGACCACCATTCTGCCACAACATACAGGTTTCCTCACACAAACTTCAGTAATTTATCATAGCCACCTCCATTCTGTCTCGAGTGCGCGTAGCAGTTTTGGGTCGAAGTCCAGGTCGACTTGTGGCTGGCCGTAAAGAATCACCAGAAGCATCGTCCACCACAGGCAGCTGACGAGACTGTCGAGTTGTCAGTGCTGAGCCATCACACAGACAAAGACTGATTTTAATTGCAAAGTTATTTTCTGGTCTATCTATCTACTTATATATAGAAGAGCCTTCTTATTTGATTTAAAACTATCTAAAAACAATAACAATAGAACTGCACACACATATCGGAGCTGGAATAGCTCAGTTGGTAGAGCGCCGGACTCGTAATCTTGGTGATCCTGGGGTTGCGGGTTCGAACCTCCGCCGGGGCGTTTCGGTACAGGGGGATTTTTCCCTCGGAGTTAACATTGGTTCTGACTCCATTTCCCATACAGTCCTTCGAATGAGACTATAAACCGAGGTTCCGTGTGTGAACGCACGCATAACATCTTGAACACACGTAAAATCCCATCACCAACTTTCGGAAGAGTAGGCCAGTTTGGCCGTTGGTATGGATGACAAGTTACACATAGCATGCACCCTGCGTGAGAAATGGAAAGAACGAAGGAAGTAAGGAAAATGAGTGAACGATGTTGACTGGATGACACGGGAAATGACTGAATGAAGCGCCAGCTGGCAGCTCTTCAGTCGGCACTACCCAGGTAGGCAGCCCGTTGTGTAAATGAGTGTGGATTGTAAAGCGCTTAGAGCTTGGTCTCTAGCCGAGAATAGGCGCTATATAAGTATTCATTATTATTATTATTATTATTATCTCCACATACACAAAAATGACAAAACCTACACAAACACACATGTGCATTTGTATATTTTACACACACATAAAAAAGACAGACAAGCATACACGCATACACACAGAAATGGCAACAATGCACACACACACACCACATACACATGCCAGCCCATGCAAACAGAAAAGGGTAAAAAAAATTCCAGTTAATAATAAATATATTCCTTTTCACTGATCAGTTTTATTTTCGGTTTACCAAGCCACTCAAATTACCAAAGCCTCAGGCACTGTATCTGTCTGCTGTAATAATTTGCAGTTCTCACCTCAAACTGCATGGCTGCTTCTAGAAGTATTTCTGAACAGCACCATGCCCATGTTTGTGTCATAAACACAAGGGATACTTAGTGCTTAGACTGTATGGGATAGAAAAAAATATTGTGTCATTCAACTGTGAGCTGAGTGGTTCATGTAAGTAAAAAATGATTACTAATCAAATAAGTAAGGAATTATCTACTTTACCTCAAACATTGACCTTTCCAACCTACAAAAATCAGGCAAATGATCTAAGTAGCCTTTTTCATGACTACTGTTTCCATGAAAAAGGTCAATTTCACTTTTCTTTTGGTGGTTCTTGTTTCTGTGAAAGGCAACTCCGCTCCATACCTGGTCTATCAAAGTCAACAATGAGAAGTCGTGGCATTGGAATGGAGTCTGTGCTGCTGACGTAGCTGATGATATGCCGCATGAATTTACGCTGTGTCAGTTCATACTCCTACTGCACAGCAAGACAGTGCTCCAATGTAACCTCTTCATGGCCACTTGCAGATGTTACAGATTCCCAGCTTGTTCACATATGCTATACGAGATAAGATAAGATAAGATAATGTTGCTTATAGCCCAGCCGACCGCAAAGGGCCACATCAGGGCTGTCACCACGTTAAAATCAACTCACAAGTCATTTAAAAAAAACAACAAAAAAAAACAAAAACAAAAACAACAACCTTTCACATATCTCTTTAAATGACAACTTCTAGAAACGCACCAGAAACTTTGTTAAAATCTTTCTTCTGTAAATCTTAAATCAGATGAAAAATGTTAATCTCTCTCAAAAACTCAAGGATCACGTCAGGCGGGACATCCCTGAACAGGATCTTCATGGACTCCGCTGTAAAATGTTTGTGTCTCACATCGTGCAAGTCCCAACACTCTAAAAGAACATGTTTCATTGAGTGGCGCATGACATGGAATGCACCACGGAGCTTCTTCACTCTTTAAAAGGTAGGAATGGGTAAAATACGAATGGCCGGTGTGCAGCCGGCACAGAACCGTTTCCTCTCCACGACCACCCGACGTAGATGGGGGGAACTCCTTAAGGTTTGGACGGATCTGAAAGAGTTTGTTATTCGTCTGTGCGTTCCAATCCTCCTGCCAGAGGTCTCTCACATAATCGTTAATTTTGGGTTTCACATCTGAGCAGGGGATATAAATGTTGGACAGTTTCTCTCTTGTGGCATTCTTGGCTAAACGATCAACCATTTCGTTCCCGCCGATGCCAACATGACCTGGAACCCAAGCCAGAATAATGTTGTAACCATCCGCTTTCAACTTGCTAAAAAGTTCAAAGAAATGTAAAAGTTCTGGATGCTGAAGGTTGCGGCCAGCTATGGCCTCCAAGGCTGACAGCGAATCCGACAGAACCAGAAAGTCCCTCTTCGTAGATTGTGAAATTATCTTCAATGCCAGAACCAGAGCAGTAAGTTCAGCAGAATAGACAGAAGCATCTGAATGTATATGTTCCAACAGTATCTGAGAAGGAGCCCCAGGGCAGTAGGCTGCACAGGCCACTCCATCCTCAGACTTGGAACCGTCAGTAAAAATCTTCTGATAGGATGGGAATTTGGAACAGAGGTCAGCATACAATGCCTTGTACGCCAGAGAGCTGGTAGACTCTTTGCGAAAAGCTGCAAGATCGAAACGAATCTCTGGTGTGAAAAAGGTCCACGGAGGCTGATCCGGAAACTTGGAAAAATCCGACACAACTCCTAGGTCTAGACCTGCATTCCGCACGTGAGGCTGCATACGAAGACCAAACGGCGGAATACATTTAGGGTTGTTTTCAAACTTACTTTGGAACGGAGGGTCAAAGACACAGTCATAGGCAGGGTTTTCTGGTTCCGAGAACAGTCTGATATAATAATTCAAAGACAATTTCAGCCTGCGGTTGGACAGTGAAGGTTCACCTGCCTCTGCGTACAGGCTGTACACAGGGGTGGTGCGGAATGCTCCAAGACAGAGACGAAGCCCTTGATGGTGGATAGGGTCCAAGAGTATGAGGTAAGACGATCTTGCGGAGCCGTACACAGCACAACCGTAGTCCAGTTTGGAACGGACCAAGGCTCTGTAGAGGTGCAGCAAAGTTTTCTTATCAGCGCCCCAGTCAGTGTGCGCTATGACCCGCAGAATATTCAGTGCTTTCTGGCAAGCAGTTTTGAGGTTTTTAATGTGGCTGAGAAAGTTAAGTTTCTGGTCAAAAATAACTCCTAGAAATTTGGCCTCTTTGACAGCTGGAATGGGAGATTTCCCTACTTGAATTTCAGGATCTGGAAAAAACTGACGGAAATGATGGAAGTGAATACACTGTGTCTTTGTAGGAGAAAAGGTGAAACCGTTTTCATCCACCCACTGATGGATTTTATCCACACAAAGCTGGAGCCTGCGCTGGATACTCGGGTACAGGCTTCCAGTTGCGTAGACAGCAAAATCATCCACAAACAATGAGCAGTCTGAACCCTGCTGAACTGATTTAACAATGTTGTTGATCTTGATGCTAAAAAGGGCAGGAGACAGTATGCTCCCCTGTGGAACACCCAACTCCTGCTCGTGAACATCAGAGAGAGTGGTGCCAACACGGACCTGAAACTGTCGTTCTGCCAAAAAATTTTGTATGAAAAGTGGAAGATGACCTCGAAAACCAAGATCATGGAGATCATGAAGTAGCCCAGACTTCCAGGTGGTATCGTAGGCCTTCTCCAAGTCAAAGAAAATTGCCACTGCATGCTGTTTGTTCAAAAAGGCGTTCCGAAGTGTAGATTCCAGATAATCAAATGGTCAACTGTAGTCCGATGTTTGCGGAAACCACACTGTTCTTTCGCCAAAAGGCCATCAGTTTCAAGTTTCCACATGAGTCTAGCATCGACCATTTTCTCCATCAATTTACAGACAGCTGGTCAAAGCTATGGGACGGTAGTTTGATGGGTTAGAAAGATCTTTTCCAGGTTTGGGAATGGGAATAATGAGGGCTTTTCGCCAAGAAGGTGGAAAGAAACCAGTAGTCCACACATGGTTGTATACATGTAGCAGTAATGTTCAGACCTTTTTGCGGAAGATGTTTCAACAGTTTATAATGGATTTCATCTATACCTGGAGAGGAATCGCTGCAGGAAAGCAAGGCAAATTTCAGTTCATTTAACGTGAAAGGAAGATTGTAGTCTTCCATGTTGTTTGACGAAAAGTTGCAGGGTGATTTTTCTTTAAGGGCTTTGTTTTTGACAAAACTGGCTGATTTGTTAGAAGAGAAGGAATTCTTTTCAATGGTTGAAGCAAGCAGATTAGCAACTGCTTTTTTCTCTGTTATTAGAGAGTCAGAAAACTTGAGATGGTTCACAGTGGGACAGGTGTTCCTCCCTTTGATTTTCTTAATGATGTTCCACACTTTTTTCTTGGAAGTTTTAGATGTCAGCCTGGAGCAGGAGCTTCTCCAGGACTGACGTTTACTGATTTTAAAAGTGTGTCTCGATTTGGCACGGAGTTTCTGATGGGCTCGAGCGTTGGGACCCGAAGGTCGTTGGTATACCGACGCTGAGCCCGTTTGCGAACTTTTGAAATTTGTTGGCAGTCTGAATCGAACCAGGGTGTTTTTGGCATTTGGAGTTTGTCGGAAGACACTGGAATACAGGTTTTAGCACATTTGATCACAATGTTAGTCAGAGATTCTGCTGGGTCTGGACTCTGAAGAAAATCAGTGTCCTGGAATTCCTTGGAAATAGTGGTTGCAAATAGATCCCAGTTTGCCTTCTTATAATTTAGATGTTGCGAGACAGAGACGTTTTCAGTTATTACGGGTTGTAAAAGGACAGGGAAATGGTCACTTCCATGCAGATCGTCATGGACAGACCACTCATAGTCCAGGACCAGCGAGGGTCACAAATCGACAAATCTAAACATGAAAGTGAACCTGTGGAAGAGTGGAGGTAAGTTGCAGATCTGTCGTTCAGACAACACAAATCAAAATCAGAAAGGACATCCTCAATAAGCAGACCTCTGGATGAACTGACACTACCCCAAAGAGGATTGTGACCGTTAAAGTCACCCAACAGCAAAAAAGGTCGAGGAAGTTCTCCGATCAGACTGACAAGGTCCTGACGACAAACCGGGACAGAAGGTGTAGATAAAGCGAGCAGATTGTCACAGTCTTGTGGAGAGTGACTCTCGCAGCTACAGCCTGAAGGGAGGTAGTCAGAGCGACAGGACTATACAGCAGAGTTTTATGTATGAGAAGGGCAACACCGCCCGACAGTCCCAACGTGGATGGTTGTGCAGGTTTAGAAAGAATATTAAAGCCAGAAAGAGTGAAGGTCTTCTGGCTTTAAATTTGAGTTTCCTGAAGAGCCACGACGGAAGGTTTTATAGATTGACACAGAAGCTGCAGCTCCTCGAAGTTGGAATTTAGTCCACGGATATTCCAATGGATTACTGTACTATCCATGGTGACATATGCTATACCATGAAGCCACAGTTTACACTGGATTCACACACACACACACACACACATAACTGAACCTGCTTTGATAGATTTATGGGGGAGATATTTTTCTTTGGGTGCTATATCAAAAGTTTACTGTAATCGTGCGCATGGTATGGTATACAAAATCAATACTCTCTTTATCTTATCTGTTGATGAACATTTAACTAGAAATCAAAATTGAAAAGGGCTATAAAAGGCATATCTTGTAAAACAAAATCCCAAAGAAGAAGTTGGAAAATACACACACTATATCAAAACCCACCTCATAGGAACCATGACTAAATTACGAAATACTAGAATTTTCTTTTCTTGTTTAAACATTGCTGTGGAACAAATATCCCATAAAATTGTTACCATTACAACAAACTTGGCAAATATACTTCTGGAGCAGGTACATGCTGTCATCAAGTGATTATCTAAGTATGTGCGAGTAGATTTCTATTTCTCTGTGTTTCCTCTGGCTGAATGTCTTCCTGTCTGTCTGTCATGTTGAGTCTAGCTACAAATCTATCTGTTCCTGTATTAACATGTCCTGTGCTCATGTCCAGATATCAACATGGCTTTGTACCTGTATGTCTCAGAACCTGTGTTTCTTCTATCTTGTGTCCAGGCGCCTATGAATCCCTGCACGTGTATGTTCCCAAAAATGTATGGTTCTGTCACCGGATGATCGCCACCGCAGTTAGCACAATGTGCCGGATCTTTACACGGCCCATCATGGTCGCCTTGCAGCAAACACCGCACACCTCCTGCCCAGAACAGCGGTCTCTGACATGGCCAAACCTCTGGCATTTGAAGCACCTCAACGGGGACGGCACATACAGCTGAACACGAACATTCAAGTAACCAACTTTGATGACCGGAGGCAGCACAGGGTTGCAGAAGGTCAGAAAGAGGGTGTTGGTGGCCACTCTCTCTGAACCTTTCTTTACCGTCACCCTGCGCACCTCCGTCACACCCTGGGACGCCAGTTCCGTCTTAATTTCTGCCTCTGAGACACCTGTTAACTCTCGGCAGCGTATCACACCTTTCGACGAATTCAACTGTTTGTGGGGAGTCACCTTGATCTCCCTGTCCACAAGTTTTGTTGCCCTCAGCAGCTGTTCAGATTGCTTTGTGATCTACATTGAATAAGAAACGAGCCATTCCTCAACCTCTTGATGGACCGAGGGTCACCTGCTATACCTTGAAAGCCCTTTTGGATAGCAAAAGGGCTCAGAGCTGAAAGGGGTCTTTCCTGCTCCGTCCCCTCCATCACGAGCCAGGAAGCCCAGAATCCTGTCCTCTGTCTAACCTCCATATCGGAATCACTGTCAGTATCAAAATCCCCTGAAATAGGGGATGCTGCCTTCCTCTTCTTTTTGGGGGGGTGATTTTTGAAAAAGCCATATTGAGTTAATTGTGTTTCATCCTTCCCTTACTCACCCACCTTGGAGTCCAACTAAGGGGCCAGGGCCAAGAAACCAATGTCTTGACCCCTTCCAGGCTTCGGGAGAGACATACGACAAACAGAAGCCACCAACCCTATCCCCCCTGATCATGCTCAACTCCCGGGAACAGAGAGCTGAGCACTGCAGGGGTTTACTTGGCCAGTAGGGGGATTGTCTGTCTTGACCCAGCCCCAAGAAGGGGAGCCGATTAGTACACCCGGGCCAAAGTGTACACCCTGTCTAGGAGAGGTCCGAGCCAAAGTGATGTGTTGAGAGCGCTGGCCCTCTCAATCACCAGGATCTCATTCCCCTCCGACACAGGTCGCACCGCACGGCAAACGCGGCGGATCTTAAGGAGACCACAGAGAGAAAAGGAGTGTGGAAAAGAAGACTTGAAGGGGAGACGAAGATAGAAAAGGGCCAAATAAAGGCAGAAAACAAGAAAAGGAGAAAGGCGGGTTACTCTTAGTCAGGATCCTCACCCTTAGCCTATCTGACATGGGAAGCCCTACCAGGGGCATCAACTCCTTACCACGTTACGCTTAGGCCAGACAGCATCTTGGCTTTTCGGACCTAGAAGCAGTTTAAAAAAAAAACCAGCCTATCTCCAAGTATTGATGCCCCCGCCAGCAAAGCCTAAGGGATCACTGGACCGCGCAAGCCCTCCGACCACGACAAGGTCGCAACCCCCGGAGGGGTACCTATGTGAACCTGTACCTGTGTATCCTGATACCAAAGTGATCATATACCTATGTGTCCCTGTACTTACGTGATCCTGTACCTATGTGACCCTATGTGTCACTGTAACTATGCATCCTGGTACCTATTTGACTCTACCTGTACGTTTGGGTACCTGTGTGATGCTGCATGTATGTTTCCTGGTACCTATGTGACCCTGTCCCTTTGTGTTCCTGTATCTATGTGACCCTGTACCTTTACATCCTGGTGCATATGTGACTCTGCCTATGTGTCCAGGTACCTAGGTAACCCTGTACCTATGCGTCATGATACATTTGTGACCCTGTACCTATGCGTCATGGTACTGTGTGTCACTACGTGACCCTGTATGTATGCATCATGGTACCTGTGTATCCTTGTATCTATATTTCCCAGTACCTATGGGACCCTGTATGTATGCATCATGGTACCTATTCAGCCCTGTACCTATGTAACCCTGTACTTATGCATCATGGTACCTATCTGACCCTGTACCTATGCTCATGGTACCTATGTGTCCCTGTACCAATATGACCCTGTACCAACCAATGTCACTTGTGTGTCATTTTACCTATGTGACCTTGTACCTATGTTCATGGTACCTATGTGTCCCTGTACATGTGTGTGACCCTGTACCAATGTGTCATGGTACACTCATGGGACAAAAGTCTGTCCCCTCTCGGAACTTCTGGAGCTGATTGCCTACACTGTACAGGCACCTCTTACTGAAAACTTGTTATTCTTACTTTAACCATTTCACTGCCAGACGTTCTGTTTGCATGAATCCCCAACGCCAGCCATTTTTTTGTGAAAAACTATAATTTCACACCAGCATGTGTGAAACGCAGATATCTCAGGAACTAGAACATCAATTTTCATTCTGTTTTTATCTTAAATGGAGGAGAAAGAGTGTATTTTTGTAATGTTATAATATATTAGTAATGGTAAGTCAAGAACAATTTCAAATTTTTTAGTAATTTCAAGTTTAAAAAAAAAAAAAAGCAAAATAAAACGTTGAATGTTATCTTTCATCTCAAACATGAAAAACAAGTAAGCATGCCAACAAACTCTGAACAAAGAAGGAAAAATACTCCACTCACCAAATGAAGACCAGAAAGTATGTAATATCCATCAGAAGAATGAAAAATACAGCCTCAAAACCATATACTCCAAATCAGAAAACTGGTGATGGCAGTGCACAATAGACAGGCAAGTATCAAGTTTGTGGGTGTGTCCAGGGTTCAGTTTTCAGACAGAATGAAAAAAAAAAGAATTCTACAACTACAAATGACACTATTTCTACTGTCTGTGCTGTGATGCAGAAAAGCAATCACACACACACACACACACACACACACACACACACACACACACACACACACACACACACATACACACACACATACACACACCACAACACACTCACACACACACAACTTATGCCCCACTGGTACACACATGAAAGAAAGAACAAGGGAAAAACACACACACACACACATACACACACACCAAACACACTCACTCTCTCTCACACACACACACACTACAACACAACATGCTCACACACACACACTTCTTATACCAAAAGGGAATAGCACACACACACACACACACAGAGAAAGAGAACTTATGCCCTACATGAAAGAAAGAAAAAAGGAACACACACACATCTTTCATTCTCACTTTTAAAAGCAATAACTTTATGAAAACATCACTTTTGAAAGCAATAACTTTATGAAAACAAAGTCATTCATTTGCCTGTTGGCCTCTGGAACCTGGGGAGCCATTCTCCCAGTCAAATGTTTCTGTGGCTGGCCTTGTTTGCTCTTGCTGCGCACCTCTGCCACGTGTCACTCTGCCACACCCCATTCGACCTTGATGCCTATGTACCCCAGCTGTGCTCGCAGTCACTTGTGTCTGAGCCCTCCGTGTTCGTCCCGACCGTTAGGCCTACACTTTCAGTCGTCTCACTCACACTACTATCAGTGTCAGTGTGTGTTGGTGATGAGCCAACACCACGCGAGCCCACACTGCGCCAGCCAGCCTCGCCCTCTTTTGCTTACCACGCGTGCAACTGGGTCAGCCATGTTTAGTTCCGACTCGGTTGACCTTTCACTGTCCGATAATGTCACCATCTGGGTGACATGTATCCATGTCACCATCTGTTCTTGATCCAAATCAGCATCAACTGACTGTTTACTCAACATTTCCAGCACCTGATCTGTAGTAAATGTATGGCAAGACCGAGTGCCTTAAGTGCTTGGTTGTGACGTCATAGTGAATGAAAAACTTATCAACAGAAATGGATAAAAACACTTAACTGAACACCGCTCTGACAAAGCTAATGGCTGTGAGGCATGCATCAGTGAATACTGGAACTATCACAGTTATTGCTAGCTTTATATCTTGTCCAGTTCGAGAGTGAAAGTATCAGGAGTTAGGTCACCCTAGTTGGTCGCCAAACAGCGACGTCGGCGGTGACACACGTTGTCGCCAAACGGCGACGTTGGCGGCATAAGGGTTAAGGCTGAACAGAACTTGCTAGTACTTGGTAATCTGGCCCTTCCACTCAAAACATGCTGACAGCGTCTTGGAGAGACTCGTAGAGGGAGTGGAGGTAGGCAACAGTCAGTTGATTCCAGCAAGTGGTGAGTGCACAGCGCAGATCTGCGGCAGTACTACTGTGGCAAATGTTTTTTTCATGTGAGTCTTCAGGATTTGCCGCCCGTTGTCAATCAAATTTAGATCTGGACCTTGAGAGGGCCAGAAAAAACACAGGAACTCTGTGCTGTCGCTTCCAGCTCTCAGTGTGAGCTGAGCAGTGAACAGAGGCGTTGTCTTCTTGCAGGTACCAACATTTGTTTGGGTAGTGGTCGGCAACAAACAGCAGGAAGTTGTTTTCCAGCACATCAGTGCACTTCTGAGTGTTCATACTGCCTTCCACAAACACCAGCGGTACAACTCTGTCAAACAAAATGCATCTCCATACCATCGATTTCAATGTAGTTTTTGGGCCAAAATGGATGCTGCACAGAGAAAGCACTGATCACTTCTCTTCAACTTTCCTCCACAGTTTGACAAGTCCATTGGGTTTGATCACAATGGTCATTTCATCACTGAAAATAACATTCTTCCACTGATCGTTCACAGTCCAGTGAAGTTTCCTCCTACAAAATTGCAGCCGCTTCCTTCTGTTCACTTCCTTGATGACTAGTTTCTTCACTGGGAGGTACTTTGAATAGCTAAGTCCATGCAGATTTCGCTTGATTGTCTTTTGGCCAACTTCAGTAGAGGTTGATGCATGGAATTTGGCTGAAATTTCAGACACTGTAGCAGATCTGTTCCGTTTTACGATCTTTGACAGTGCAGACATGCACCTGTTTGTGAACACTCTGGGCCTACCACTCCTAGGTTTGTTTTCTGTTTTTCTGTCACAATAGCTCTTGTAAACTTTCCTGACGATTGACCTGTTCAAGTTCAACACATTTGCCACCTCAAACACCTGAAACCCCTGGTCTATCAATGACACAATGTATTTTTTCGTCTCCTCTGTGAGCTGTTTGTCTGCCAATACCATGCCAGATCTAACAGCAGACAGCAAGCACCAAACGACAGTTCAACAATTTTATTTACTTCACACGAAAAAGTAGACTTGTGAAAATGACGTCAGTGGTTTTTGGTACATGAACATGTCACCAACACTGAAATATTGGTTAGATAATCTAGTGTAAACAACCACTTCAAATCTGTCCGCCAAGAGAGGGGACAGACTTTTGTCCCTTTACCTGTACCCATGTAACCCTGTACCTATGCGTCATGGTCTTTGTGTGTCCCTGTAATCGTGACCCTGTAAATATGCATCCTGCTGCCTATTTGACCCTGTGCCCATGTGTGATGGTACCCATGTCCTCTTATACCTATGTGACCCTGTACCTATGCGTCTTGGTACCTATGGTACCTATGCAACCCTGTACTTTTGTGTCCTTGTACCTGTGTGCCTCTGTACACCACAGTGACCCATTCAAGAACAGGATGACCAAAGTTGGTAAGAATGGCCCATATCCGGGTCACTGTAACCTGCTTTCATTGGGTCACAAGGGCTTTGAAATAAAGTTGAGTCAACATGATCTATTTAGGTAATTCCAAACCAAACTGGATCATGTGAGTTGTAATCCTGATCTGGCAGTACACCCACTGTTCACAAGGGGTGCCTCCAAACAAGAACAATTGCACTATGATTGAAACCAGATGGATCATAAATTATGCAAAAGATTCAACCAGTGTTAAATGACAAATCAGATGGTGCTGGTGGGCTGAAAAGAAAAACCTGTCAAAAATGCCACTGAAAATGGAGGCAACAGCTCATGGACTCAGCCAGAATAGGCAAGAGTCAAGGAGATGCAAACAGTATCCAAACAAGCATGTGTGTGTGTGTGTGTGTGTGTGTGTGTGTGTGTGTGTGTGTGTGTGTGTGTGTGTGTGCGCGTGTGCATGCATGCATAACTGCACACACATGCGTATGTGTATGCGTGTGTGTGTGTGTGTATGTGCGTGTGTGTATGCGAGTGTGTATGCGTGTCTACATACTCATGTGGGTATGTGTGTGTGTGTGTATACACTCAATCTCAAGGGCAAATGTTAACCAGCCCTACTGCAGAGAAAGGTTGAAAGCTCAGCGTTCTCATGTTTTCACTGACATGAGTGTTAACCAGAGTGCTCAGTCTCTTGGAAATTGATTCTGGCTCCACAAAATTATGCTTTCTAGTCAGACTTAGGTGACCTATCAGTGACTATCAGTGTGAAAAGGAAAACAGACTGATCAAGATACTCTTTTTTTACACTGGGCCTTTACAACCAGAAGGCACTAAAGACAACTCATACACTATGCTATGTTTACACACTTTATATCTGACAGAAGCGATGTGTATGTTTGTCTGTGTGTATCTGTATGCATGTCTCAGTTCATTTATGAGCATCAGCAAGAGAGAGAGAGAGAGAGAGAGAAAGAGAGAGAAACAGACAGAAAGACAGGCAGAAAGACAGAGACATAGAAAGACTGACATGAAAGGATGTCTTGTCAGGCTTGTTTTTCTCATCTTTCTCCTTCAGTTCCTTCATCTGCTGGGTCACCTCCTGTTGCACCTTGCGATCAGTGCCCATCTGCAGCATGCCCTCCTTGACATACGCCAACAGTGTGTCGTAGGCCGTCTCATTCTCCTTTGGAAGTATACTTTGGAAGCCTTGGAACGCTGCATCAATATCCCTACCTACGCAAAATAAAACAAAGGTTATAATGATAATCTGTTATGAAAAAACTGGAAGCTACATGTTTTGGATTTTTTTCTTCAAACCAGAAACAGAACAGAGTTTTAAAAAAAACTGCAATAAGAAAAAAAAAGGAAAAACCTGAAGAAAAAAGTAGGAAGAAGGAATTAGGTTTACCCTAAAAACTGAAAGATTCTGTGCATTAAAAATCCTCAAACAAGTGCCAATTTCCTGTTTGTTTTATTTGCCAGCTTGAAATTGTGAAGATGATTAAAAGATAATAAAAAATAGCAAGAAAATTAACACTGGTACACATACCTTCAGCATATACATAATCTCTAGCAATAATTCAGCCATTAAATGCTGAAAGATTGACAAGTGAATTTTTTTTTTTCAATAGTATACAATTTGCATATAAATGTTTGTGCATGTGAAAAAAGAATGTTCAAGAATGACAGTTTAATCTTTCGAACTGTAAGAAGACTCCAAATTTTACCTGAATTATGTTAGGAACAAGAATCTGTAACTGGAAACACTGAAACAAGCAACAAACCGCAGACTTACACTTTGCTTCCTCTAGCGACAAATGTTAAAACTAAGAGCTGCTTTAGAGACGCTTGTCAACATGTGAAGAGATTGCTGTAGTCAAATCTAATGCTCTTTCCACACAGGAGTAAAAGAATACTTGGAGTTTAAAAAAAAATCCCGAGAGTCTTGAAGCAGTGAGTGACTGCACGTTTCTGCGTTTTAATCGGCAACTTTATCACATAGTCACCAGGGAAGACAGCAAGTCAGTGACAATGTTCAGTGACAATGTACTGAGGGGGAGACAAGAAATCAGAACAGATAAGCCTATTCACGGAATAGCGAGTGACTGTGACAGCAATGAAGAGTGACTTTGGGAGAAGTGAAGGATAACAGAGATCCCAGTGTAGTGTCACCCCCTACATGGCAGACTGGTAAGGCAGTCTGCAGCATGGACACCAGACTGTCACAATGCAAGCCATGATCTAGACATAATGGCAGTAGATGGGTTTTCTTTTTGTCAATCTGTCCTAGGAATCTGAAAAGAGGGGTAGCATGAAACAGGTCACATACTCATCATAGGTGAACATGCTCAATGGTGTATATCACTCAGTAGTGAACATTATCTGCTCATTTGTAGGGATTTATATTATGTAAGACTAACGCATTATTACAAAACCCAAGACCTGTTCCAACTGAAGCAATTTTTCCCTTTAAAAAAAAAGAAGCCCTGATCAGTTTGTTTTGAATTTCCCTTTTTTGGCACAAGCTCAAGCTTTCTTTATACTTTCAGTTCTCAAATGACATATACGCTTAGCTGGGCTACAAAAAATTGTGAAAGAAGTTGTATAAAATGTGGATAGTAATAAAATAGACATTCATCATATTTCATAAATTTTCCATCCCCTAGAGTGCCACAAAATTCTGAGGCAGACACTTGAAGGCTGTTGGCCTGTAAGCTGACACAGTGCCCAATATATAGTATCAGACTTTGTACTTTCTCTTCTATTGAAAACCTCAGCTTATTTTTGCATTTCTTCTCCTCTTGAAAACCTCAACTTTCATATCAACATAAAATGTAACATTTATTTCTCTTGTTTGTTCACAGTGGTGTGACAAGACAAAATGATCCCATTGTGACTGACCTCTGACAATTTCCATTCATTTCCAGTGCCCACGATGCAAACGATAAGTGGAAGTTCGAGTGTCACCACTCCAAACCTCAGCTCCATCATGCAGTTATCAGACTTTGCATACTGAAATACAGACAAAAATACACACACTGTATATCTGGCAAAACTCTCCAATAAAGCATACTGAAGTGAGAAGTTTGTTTTTCTGGGCCGTTTTTAGGGTCTTTGTTGATACGAGGGCCACCCCATAAGTTTTCGGATGCGCAGAAACTACTGATGTCATAATTTCAATTTTTATATCATCATCACAAGCAATGTCATAATAGCTATGACACAAAAAATGATAAAAATCGTCAGAGCCAAATTTGTTCTAGACAGCAAAATGGATGGCAAGGGGATGGCTTTCAAAGTGTTGCAGAGAGCCCGTCTTGGAGAGATTTTCGTGCCATGATTTATTATGACTATCTTCAAAGGAAGTCTTTCAAGGAAAGTTTTATAAGTTTGACAAACTGTTTTGGCAACATGGCTCCATGGAGAGATTTTCGTGCCATGATTTATTATGACTATCTTCAAAGAAGTCTTTCAAGGACAGTTTTTATAAGTTTGACAAACTGTTTTAGCGACAAGGCTCCATCATTATCCACAGTCCATCATTATCCACAGTCCATAGGTGGTTCAAAGAATTTCAGTTTGGTACAATGTCGTCAGAAAATCCTCGCATCACGGAGGATGAACTCATGGATACTCTAAACCTTTCATCAGGAAGCTTAAAACAGCATTCTTTGGCACAATCTCCTCCGTATTCTCCTGACCTAGCCCCTTGTGACTTCTTTTCATTCCCTCGTTTGAAAAAACAACTGAAAGGAAAGCCGTTTGAGAGCCCTGAAGATGCCCAAGCAAACGCCGAGGGCTTGATTTCTGGTATACCTAAGTCAGAGTGGGCTGGGGTGATGGATTCGTGGTTTAGAAGGATGGAAAAGTGCACACACACTGATGGAGGATACCTTGAAAAGATGGGCTAGGTAAGAAATGCCAGTGTACTTCCATCTTTTCCCATCCAAGAACTTATGGGGTGGCCCTTGTATTAGGTTTAGCTCAAAATAAAAACACCTTCCCTCAAAAGACTTCCTTTATTTGGAATGTTCGTCTTCGTTGATTCTTGGTTTAGTTCCCACCAATAAAGTCACACACCCTTAAAAGACTTACTTTTTTTTGGAACAGATTTGTGTTGATACAAGTTTTAGCTCCCAGCAAAGATCCTTTGCCTTTAAAGACATCTTCTTATACTTCCCTACCCAAACAAATATTTTATCCCTATTTGGCTTGGTAAAGGAACAAGTCCCCTTCTGCTCTCCAAATTCTAATTTCTTTTTTTTTTTTTGGGGCGCTCATGGATTCTCACAAACATCCATTCAAACTTGCCTTTGGTTCTGACCGAGAAGCTTCTTTCTCTCTTGCTTCTCAAGGGGAAATTTTGGCTGAAAAGTCTTGCACAGTACATTATGTTGTCACCTTTTTTCAGCATTCAGCTCCACTATCGTACTCCTTGGCTTCTACTTGTCATCTTCCAAGCTGTCTGCTACATGATACAGACTTGTGCATGTGTGTGTCTTACATCTACTGACGTTTTCACTCCGACTCTCTTAAACATACGTCTCCCGTACAAAATGTTACCAATGTCCACCTGTGCAAGAACTGGACTGTGCAACTCTTTGTGAGTTTGATGTTTGGGTTAACCATCAAGATGGTCTGCCAGCTTTGGCTAAAGAGTCATCTGCCTCTCCCAGCTATAATGATAATGAGGTTCATGGAGACAGGCCAGTGCCCCCCCCCCCCCCCCCCCAATGTTCTTTGGTCTCAACCCCTCAGTGCCTTGTAAACAAAGATGAGCAGTCAAGGAATGTGTTTTAGTTAGGGACATGCTAAATTGCTTTGCCCCAGCAAGGCTCAGGGCTGGTCAGTGTCCTGTTGGTAGGAAATTCAACACGGGTCCATTCTGCAAATGGGCAAGCCTCTGCAGACTCTGCCTGGGGGGCCTGGACACACTCTGTCACCATCCAGGTATCTTCAGTCAGAGTGCTGAAAAATGTGATACGACCCATGGGGATGGGAGTTTTGGACAATAATTCTGATGCTTCTTTCCCAAATTCTGAAGTTTCTGTTGCTATGGAGTAGTATCCACAATTTGGTCTCTTGTACAAGACACCCTCCCGCCCCTCCCTCCCTCAAATTTCAATCTTTACCCTCCTCCTCCGTGCGTGTAAAGTTGCCCTTTTCTGAGGATACCATTTGTAATGAAGTTACAGACTCTTTTCTGTCTTCTAAAAAAATACTGCAGTTCCAGATGCCCTGAATCATGCTATGCTTCCCAGTAGCCCGTCAGTTCAGGCCAAACACCTAGTACAGTTGTCTGACTTCAAAGACACTCATGTGGAAATATGCACATTTGAGTTTTCAAATCCTAACCAATATCTATTCTGCTTTTTTGTCCCAGCAAAGAATTTTCAGAAGTGCAGCCAGACACTTTTCAATGTTATTTACTGATCTGCTGATCATCTGATCTCATCCAGGTCTATTTTTTTTAGCTGTCCTCTCTCTCTTCCTATTGTCTATTCTTAAATACGCATGACCTGTACGGCTGGGCTATAAGCAACATTATCTTATCTCTTAGCATGACCTGTAAAGATGATCTTGTATCTTGGCAAAGCTTTGGCCTCTGTGGCATCAGCCAGCCTTATGTCCTCCTTGCGCAAGTCTTCTCATCTGTTTAGTTGCACACTGCTCATTAGAAACTGTTCAATCCAGCAGATGCCCCGAGTGAATTCTACCTCAGGTTCTAGAGTCTCTGGCTGCCTGTGACTTTGAGCCACTCTCAAAATGCTCTGTCAAGAACCGCAAACATGTCTTTCACTTACCTTGGCCTGTAGAACAAGTGAGGTTCATGCCTTCTCCATGACCCATCAAGTGACATGATAATGGCTCAGTCACCCTCTTCACATGCCCTTCTTTCCTAGTTGCATTGCCTGAAGAGCAGCCCTTGATGCTTAACTTGCCTCCACTGGCCCTGTTGTCATCCAATCCCAGACTCACACAATCAAAGGTAGTGCAGTTTGACCGTCTCATCAGACCATGGAAGATGTAACTTCACAGGACAGAATCCGGCCCCTAAAGCTCACTGCTATGGTGATGCCTGGGAAAGGCTATTACAAAACCCCAGACAATAAGCTCCTGGCATAGGCAGGTATTTCATTGGGCTTACATCTATGGCCAGAAACCACTTCTTTCCAGGGTGGATATAAGGGCACATGAAGTCAGGGCTGTGCCCTCTGGCAGAGCATTATGGTTGCTGACACAGTACATGCAGCAGGCTGGAAGTCACCTGTGACCTGTAGGCAGTCTTTGGAAGAGTCTACCTCTGTGGCATGACTGGAGGCACTTGACTGCTTTGGGAACATAGTAGTCATATGGAGGCACTTGACTGCTTTGGGAACATAGTAGTCATCCAAACTGCACCCCCCCCCCCCCCCCCCCCCCCCCACCAATTACTCATTGATCTTTGCTGTTTTGGTTGATCTGTTCACCCAGCACCATCAATGTCTACCACTTGTATTTTTTTGCACTTTTTCTGTTTACCATTTGTGTTGATTTGGAATGATTTTAGAGGTTCTTGTGAGTGGCAGTTTTTATACTCACTAACCAAATATATCTTGTGAGGTGTTCTTCCTCCTGTTCCTGATTTTGTGCCCAGAAAATTATTTTATCCTTTCGGCATTCTTATTGCTTGTCACTTAAAGCCATTCTCTTGAGAGACAGTTGGGACTAATCCTTTCACCTCCAGTCTAGGCATGGCAGACAAATGTATAGTGGCCTTAGTGGATGCTGAATCTGAGTTCTAGGCTTGGGAAATTGTGCATGTGGGATCAATGTCCCCCTGTTAAAGTAAGAGTGCTTCCCACCATCATTTTGTGTGGATATTCTGGCATTTATTTAGACAAGTAAGCGTAAGAAAAAGAAATTTGATCACTAAAAGTAGTTTTACTTTATGCTTACACGTACAAACACTAGGACGCCCTCCTACCTTCTTGCTTGTCTGGGAAAAGGTGCCAAAACTGAGGTATGTTTGAATGTGGTGCAATGACATGAACTTGTTGAAGGCAGTCACCCTTCAGGCCTAACCAGCAATGGGGGCATGTTTACCTCCCTGCTCGCCCAATTTATTTCTTTTTTTGTTCCTAATTATAGGGAAATGTTCCATGCAAAGGATCGATATGGTATTTGTCTGCACAGGTAAGAATATTGCAAAATTATTTTTAGTAGTAAAATTTCTTTTCCTACTTAGGGCTTTGTTACTGCCTGTCAATTTGTGCCATTCTCTTGATGGAGAACAGAAATGAGTCCTGTCTCCAGACAAGCAATGGGAAATTGTGTAGAGCTCTTGTGGAAGCTGACACCATGTTCTAGGCTTGGGGAACTGTGCAGAGATATTCTTGTGTGGGCTCAATGTTTCCCTGTTCAGTTAGGCATGCTTCCCACCATCGTTTTAAAATATTCTGGCATTTGTTTGAGCAGGTAAAATATAAGAAGAAGAAAAGTTTCAAAACGGAGTGACTGAGGGCGGAAAATGAAGCAAAATTTCGAAAGAGACAGGGTTAGTTACCTCCAAAGACATTGACAAAGTACAGGACAAGACACATTGCATTTCGACCTCTTGGGTCTTCTTCAGGCAAAAACAAATAACATTTTAGGAGAACAAAAAAACACTTATCTTCTCATGTAGGTACACCCGTAAAATGGCCACCGAACGGAAACGAGTCCACCCAAGAGGGGATTCACTCACTCACTCACTCATTCCCTGACTGCTGGGGTCGTTGGGACAAGGGGGGGGGGGGGGGGGGGGGGGGGGGGGGGGGGGGGGGGGGGGGGGGGGGGGGGGACGCAATGAGGCAGCCGCCGTTTCTCTCCACGCTCTTCTGTTGGCATCTGTCGTGAGGAGATCCAGCATGGTCATTTTGGTCCAATCCTTTATGTTTTCGGACCAGCTCTTTCTCTGCTGTCCTCATCTGTGCCCTCCTTCAACGGTACCTTGGAGGATGGTTTTGGAGGAATCCATTTTGGAGATGGTGTTGTGACGAATGATGTCGCCAAACCATGCCATCTTCCATCGTTTGACGGTTGCCGGAAGTGGTTCATGGGGCCCAACTTGGTTGGTGACCAGGTTCTGCACATAACCGTTGGTCTTGTGTTCTTTGTAGGAGATGCGGAGTAGTTTCCTCAGGCACTTGGTCTCAAACGCCTGGATTCTTCTTTCTGTTTCGACCATCAGTGCCCATGTCTCGCAACCATATAACAGGATGGAGTCCACCGATAGATGTGTTGTTTCGATAGCAAGCCGGAAGTTATTACCGGAAATGACTGAGTGGAGGAAGAAACGGTGAGAGGTGTAGGCTTGACAACGAGCGATGGCGTAGGACGCTGTTTAACGAGTCGTATCGAGTGATGCGATAGATTGCAGTCGAGGAGACTTTTTAGTATAGTCAGAAGTGACTTTTCATGGTAGCAGAGCGTGATCTACAGATCTTCTTCTTCTTCTTCCTAAAATACTGGTTCACTCAAAAACGAGTAGGTCACCAGCGCGCATGTTAAAAAGTAAAATAAAATAACATAAAATAGTGCGACTCAGACTGTTGGCCCCTGGAGCAAATTTGGCAACAAGGGGTCGCACTCGATATTCAAGAAGTTAAAAGCAATGGCCAAATGCAGGCCCAGGTAACAGTAAAATATCTGGGGAAGTTAAAATAGAAAATCGTCAATATGCAGATCTCAAAACTGTCGTATCAATTTGTTTTTTTAAATGAGATTGCATTTGTGGCTATCTTGATGGCACCCGGCAGTGAGTTCCACAGCCGTACAGAACTAGGATAAAATGAATGTAAGTGGCTGTCAATATTTGATGCAGGTATGGTATAACATTGACCGCCACTCCTGGTGCTACTTTTATTCAATACTAGTTGTTCCATTGGAATATCAATTACTTTAGCTCTGCCTTTGAAGAAGATGTTAAGTTTGATAAAAGCTCTTCTCTCTTCTAAGGGTTTCCATTCTAATTTCCTCATGTTCTTCCTAGTATTCCCCTTTTCTCTGATGTGGTTCCCTGTTACGAACCGTGCTGCTCTCTTCTGAATCTTTTCGAGGTTATCAATGTCCTTTAGATGGTAAGGATCCCAAACTGAGCAACCATATTCCAGTACTGGTCTAACCAGTGTTTTGTAGCAGTCGTCTTTAACCTTTTGGGGGCAGTCATTGATATTCCTGTATAAGAAAGCTAAGATGTTATTTGCTTTCTTACATACTAAATTGTAATGTTCTTTCCATTTGAGACGACTATCTATAATCACGCCTAAATATTTTGCAGCATTAGTTTCTTTAAGAATAGTATTATGGATAGAATAATCTGATCTAATTGGTGAGCATTTGTTACATATACGCAACACTTGGAACTTTTGGGGATGAAATTCCATTTTCCAAGTTCTTTTCCACTCTTGTAAAGCGTTTAGATCTTCTTGTAGAATGCGTGTATCATTTTTGCTTCTGATTGTTCTATATACCAAACTGTCATCTGCAAAAAGCCTTATAGTAGTTCCAGGAGAGAGATTTCTACTTATGTCATTTATATAAATTAAGAAAAACAAGGGCCCCAGAACAGTTCCCTGTGGTACACCTGACAAGACTGGTTTACAATGGGATGACGACCCTTTCACAACAACTTTCTGCGTTCTCCCAACGAGGAATGATCTAGCCCATTTTAGCAAAGAACTGCCAATGCTGATGTGTTCTAATTTAAGCAGCAGGCCCTCATGGTCAACCTTATCAAAGGCTTTAGAAAAGTCTAATAAAATTGCATCTATTTGCTGTCTGTTGTTAAGACAGTTATTAAAATCATTGAGAGTTGTTATAAGTTGAGTCTCACAACTCCTTCACTGTCTAAAACCATGCTGGGCGTTATTTAAGAAGTCATATTTGTCAAGATGGTCCATTATGCTACTATATATTATGTGTTCAAGTAGTTTAGCTGATATGGATGTAAGAGATACAGGTCTATAGTTCTCTGCTTTTGTTTTGTCACCCTTTTTGAATAAGGGAACAATGCTCGCATCTCGCCACTCATCAGGTATTACTCCCTGGTCCAGTGAAGCTTGGTAAAGTAGTTGGTATACCTCACTCAATTTAATCTATGTCGGTAGACTAATCTACAGATCTACAACTGACGTTGTTGACGAAAGTACAGATTGAATACAGACTAGCCAACAACAAAGTTTGACGGTCCGACTTCAACGAAACAAAAGTGCAGGGCATACAGTAGTCCACCAGTTGTAAAAATCATGGCGCAGAGCTATAAAACACCGCCGAGCCTAGGGCCGGATACAAGTTATGAGACGTGGAAAAAACGAACTGGAAGTATGGAAACTAGTAACGGACGTCAAGCCAGAGAAACAAGCACTAGCCATTACATTGTCATTAACGGGCCAAGCACGAGCAAAAGCATTAGAAATCGATGTTGCACGGCTGAACACAGGAGAAGGGATGGAAAGTGCTTGCAAACCATAGATTTAGTGTCAATGAAAACAAGGCAGTTAAAACAAGAACAACAAGTAACAAAAAAAACAAAAGTGTATGTTTGAGTGTGTGTATGTGTGAGTGTGTGTGTGTGAATGTGTGCACACATGCATGCAGAACTTTTTATGTGTCTATGCACATGTATATCAACATACACCCAGACATTACTTACTTACTTAGGCCCACAGCTCAAGGGTGAGCATAGGCCATCGACAACACTCCGCCATCCCAATCGGTTCTGGGCTGCTCGCTGAATGCCTGTCCAGTTGGTCCCCTGCCTCTTTATCTCCGCTTCAGTGTCTCGCCTCCAGCTGCTGCGAGGTCGGCCTCTCTTCCTCTTCCCCTGCGGGTTCCAAATCAGGACTAGGCGTGTGGTGCTGGATGCTGGTTTCCTGAGAGTGTGTCCAATCCAGCCCCACTTCCTCCGCAGAATCTGCTTGGCCACTGGTTCCTGTCCTGCCTGCTTCCATAGATCTTCATTGCTGATTTTTTCTGGCCATCTGATTTTGAAGATGCGCCTCAGACAGGTGTTGATGAAGGTCTGAAGTTTTTGTTGTATTGCCTTGGTCATTCTCCAAGTCTCGCAGCCATAGAGTAGAACTGACTTCACGTTTGAATTGAAGATGCGTAATTTTGTTGTCCTTCTGATCTCTCCTGAGGCCCAGATGTTCTTTAGCATGCTGCTCGCACCTTGCCTATCCTGGCCGTGATGTCTTGGTCGGTGCCCCCCTGTTTGTCAACTACGCTTCCCACACCCAGACATGAAGCTCCCCAAACCATCACATCCCATCTGTGCAGAACAGATTACATTATTTCTCTCTAAAGATGACACACAGCACAGCCACATGTTTGCTGTCCTGTCTATCATTCTGCACACCAACAAAACACAGATACATGCAATCCATGTATGCAGCAGAGAAAGACTCACCTCATCAGACACACAGACCACCATGACCTGGGCCAGTCGCATACCTTGGGTGATGTTCTTGAACAGACCCACTCCCTGCACACACACATAGCACCGCCAGCTGTGACCACTGGGATCTGTTCAGACACACTGAACCAATATGGTTCGTCAGATACATTTATTGATTTTACACATAAAATAGGCCACTCAGAGGATTTTACTAATTTTATAATATAAAGCACTGCAGTTGTGTCCCTTGGCACTAGCGTGATAGTGTCTGAATCAAAGCAAAGAACATCACTATCAATGTGTTTTATTGGCTGCGATTTCACCTGCAAATTTAACATTTTTATGCACCTTTGATGAATGTGCTGTGTCTTAATGTGTCCCTGGTAGTTTAAACATTTGTAACATGTGTGTTTGTTTTGTGTATGCATGAAGGTGGTGGTTAAATAAATCAGAGTGTGCTGTTGTAAGGAAGTAAAACATGAAATATCTTTAGTGATATGTGAATTAATTTATTCCTCAGACTTTTAATTTCTGATTTCATATCTTCTTCTTCTTCTTCCTAAAATACTGGTTCACTCAAAAACGAGCAGGTCACCAGCGCGCATGTTATAAAGTAAAATAAAATATCATAAAATAGTGCGACTCAGACTGTTGGCCCCTGGAGCAAATTTGGCAACAAGGGTCGCACTCGATATTCAAGAAGTTAAAAAAGCAATGGCCAAATGCAGGCCCAGGTAACAGTAAAAAATCTGGGGAAGTAAAAATAGAAAATCGTCAATATGCAGATCTCAAAACTGTCGTATCAATTTGTTTTTTAAATGAGATTGCATTTGTGGCAATCTTGATGGCACCCGGCAGTGAGTTCCACAGCCGTGCAGAACTGGAATAAAAAGAATGTAAGTGGCTGTCAATATTTGATGCAGGTATGGTATAACATTGACCGCCACTCCTGGTGCTACTTTTATTCAATACTAGTTGTTCCATTGGAATATCAATTACTTTAGCTCTGCCTTTGAAGAAGATGTTAAGTTTGATAAAAGCTCTTCTCTCTTCTAAGGGTTTCCATTCTAATTTCCTCACGTTCTTCCTAGTATTCCCCTTTTCTCTGATGTGGTTCCCTGTTACGAACCGTGCTGCTCTCTTCTGAATCTTTTCGAGGTTATCAATGTCCTTTAGATGGTAAGGATCCCAAACTGAGCAACCATATTCCAGTACTGGTCTAACCAGTGTTTTGTAGCAGTCGTCTTTAACCTTTTGGGGGCAGTCATTGATATTCCTGTATAAGAAAGCTAAGATGTTATTTGCTTTCTTACATACTAAATTGTAATGTTCTTTCCATTTGAGACGACTATCTATAATCACGCCTAAATATTTTGCAGCATTAGTTTCTTTAAGAATAGTATTATGGATAGAATAATCTGATCTAATTGGTGAGCGTTTGTTACATATACGCAACACTTGGCACTTTGGGGATGAAATTCCATTTTCCAAGTTCTTTCCCACTCTTGTAAAGCGTTTAGATCTTCTTGTAGAATGCGTGTATCATTCTTGCTTCTGATTGTTCTATATACTAAGCTGTCATCTGCAAAACGCCTTATAGTACAGGAGAGAGATTTCTACTTATGTCATTTATATAAATTAAGAAAAACAAGGGCCCCAGAACAGTTCCCTGTGGTACACCTGACAAGACTGGTTTACAATGGGATGACGACCCTTCCACAACAACTTTCTGCGTTCTCCCAACGAGGAATGATCTAGCCCATTTTAGCAAAGAATCGCCAATGCCGATGTGTTCTAATTTAAGCAGCAGGCCCTCATGGTCAACCTTATCAAAGGCTTTAGAAAAGTCTAATAAAATTGCATCTATTTGCTGTCTGTTGTTAACACAGTTAATAAAATCATTGAGAGTTGTTATAAGTTGAGTCTCACAACTCCTTCGCTGACTAAAACCATGCTGGGCGTTATTTAAGAAGTCTATTTGTCAAGATGGTCCATTATGCATCAGCAGATAAGACGTCGGAAGACCAAGGCCAGGATTTAAACCACAGTGCCAAGGGCATCCACACTGTTGGTTCGGTTGAGGAATTTGCACAGGCCCTCGATGCCAGGCGCCTGAAACTCAACCTGCCACGAGCAAACGAAACTGAAGATTGGGAGAAACTGGATGCAAAAATCGTCCAAAGGCTCGATGCACTGATAGGGAAAAGCACCCTGGAACACAAACTAGCCACATATGGGGACATTGTGTATGCCACATGTAGAGACGCCTATGGAGTAAAACTACCCAAAGAGAAAACACCTCCAAAGAAATCCAGACGCCAAGAAAAGATGGACAAGATCAGAGTCCAAAAGAACAACCTCAAGAAGCAAATGAAGACCGCACTGCCAGCTGAAAAACAAGGCTTGGAAACAACTGTGGGAAGACCTGAAGAAAAACACAGCGCCCTCAGCAAAGCGGAATCTGCGAGGAAGAGGAAGAGCAAAAAGAAGAAGACACAAGAGCGCTTCTTCAGAGACCCCTTCCAGTTTGCCAGAACACTGTTTGAGCAGCCAAAATCTGGGACCCTAAGTGTGGACAAAGGAGTTCTTGAGCAGCATCTGAGGAAAACATACTCTGACTCACAGAGCAAAGCACCACCTCGACATTCAAGGTCTGGTGTGGCACCAACCAAACCTGAGGAACAGTTCAATGGCAAGCCTCCAACGTTGGCGGAAATCAAGAAGGTGGTCGACAAAGCCAGAGCCAAATCATCACCAGGGCCAAACGGAAACCTTACCAGCTTTACAAGAAATGTCCCAAAGGTGCTGGAGATGGTTCCACAGCTGCTGCGATCGGCTTGGAGAAACCAGAAGATCAGCGGCCAGTGGATGACGGCAGATGGTGTGTACATCCCCAAAGAGCAAAAACTCAAGTGACATCAGCCAGTTCAGGCCAATATCACTACTGAACGTCGAAGGGAAAATAATCTTCTCTGTCATGGCAGCAAGGCTGACCAAGTACCTGATGGAAAACAAGTACTTGGATGTGTCAGTCCAGAAAAGGTGGCATCCCAGGCGTGGCTGGCTGTGTAGAACATGCCACAATGTTTGGGACACAATCCAAAAAGCAAAACAGAAAAGAGAGACCTGGACGTAGTGGTGGCTTGATCTGGCAAACGCATATGGATCTGTGCCCCATGAGATGATACAGTTGGCTCTTGAGATGTACCATGTGCCAAAGAATATCCGCGACATGCTCAAGAAGTACTTCAATGGCTTCTCAATGCGGTTCTCTACCAAGGAGTTACACAACTGATTGGATCAACTTGGAAGTGGGCATTGCAATGGGCTGTGCAATTTCCCCGATACTGTTCGTGCTGGCAATGGAACTCTCTGAAAGCAGCAACAAACAACGCGGACAAACAGACCTTGGCGATGGATACAAGATGCCTCCTCTCAATGCCTTCATGGATGACACTACAGTGATTTCATCCAGAGAAGACGAGACACGTCATGTGCTGGAGAGGCTGGACGACATAGTTGCTCATCCAGAATGAAGTTCAAGCCAAAGAAATCCCGGAGTCTCTCACTGAGGAAAGGAAAAGTGGCCGATCTGTGGTCTTCAGTGTTGCCAACCAGGCCATTCCAACAGTCACAGAAGAACAGTCAAGAGCCTGGAAGATGTATGATGATACGCTGAAAGACACACAAAGAGCAAAAGAAACCAAGCAGATGGCGGAAGGAAGAGGCTTGGAGACCATTGACCAGTGTGGGCTCCCTGGCAAATACAAGGTCTGGTGTCTGCAGTTCAAGCTGATACCAAAGCTCCTATGGCCTCTGATGATGATATACATCTGCACCAGCACAGTGGAAGCAAATGGAAGCCAAAATCAACAAGTTCACAAGGAAATGGCTTGGTGTCCCACCCTGTTCTGACTGACATTGTGCTGTACTGTCGCCAATGCAAAGCTCAAACTACCACTGAAATCCATCCTGGAGGAATACAAAGCAGGGAAGATCAGACTTCAAAGCATGCTGGAGGACTCAGGAGACAAGGTGGTAGAAGCAATACAAGCCCCAGCTGAAGACAGGCAGAAAATGGAAAGTTCAAGAGGCGATGGATTCTGCAAACGAAAGTCTCAAGATCAGAGAAATAACAGGACACACACAGACCAACAGACAAGGACTGGGGGTGACCAAAACTGAATGGTGGTCAAAGGCCAAAGGAAAAGCCAAAAGAGACATGATGATTCAGGAGATGAGAAAAGAAGAAGACCAAAAAAGACTCCAAAAAGCAGTCCAGCAGAGCCAGCAAGGGCAATGGACAACGTGGGGAGAATGCACTCCAAAGAAGTCTAACTTGGAATGACATTTGGCACATGGCCCCTCTCAGGATCAGCTTCATTCTCAGATCTGCATATGACCTTCTGCCTCAAATGCAACCTGGTGAAGTGGGGGAAAACAGACGATCTGCATGCCCCCTCTGCATGAAAACAAACAGTGGAGCATGTTCTAAGCTCATGTAAAGTAGCCTGGTAAGGAAGGTACACATGGAGCACAACCAAGTGCTCAAAGAGATTGTACAAGTGTCTGGCTACAAAGGGAGAATCAGGACTCCAAAAGCACCCGCAACATTCTTCACGGAGGAGGCAGCAAATCATGGCCAAGAACAACAGTGCACTCGAAAATGCAGGCAGAGTCTGCTGGATGGGGCAGATGACTGGGAGTGCACTGCAGACCTCCGAATGGAGAGTCACCAGAGATCATCAGCAAGAGTGGCATGAGACCAGACATAGTAGTCCACTCTAGTAACAAGCAGCTGATCATGATCGAGCTCACGGTGCCATATGAGAACAGAATGGAGGCAGCTCAAATCTACAAGACTGAAAAGTATGCTGATCTGGCAAACAGCCTGAGGAGAGAAGGCTATCAGGTCAAAGTCCTCACTGCAGAAATTGGAGCTAGGGGATTTGTAGGAACGTCTGCATACAGCCTCATGAAACAGCTCTCAGTTGCAGGGAAGGAAAAAACCAGAGCCCTGAAAGCAATGGCAGAAGCGGCAGAGAGGTGTTCAAGCTGGATCTGGTCAAGGAGGAACAAAAGTGAACTTAATTTCCCTACAAATATCAGGTGTCCCTGTGGCTCAGTGGTTTAAAGCGCGAGTCATTAAGTAGAAAATGAGCATGTCCAGAGGGTCATGGGTTCGAATCCCAACCATGGCTCGTCCCAAGATGGGGGGAGAAAAAAAAGGGGGGCAGCAGAGGGACATCCGGAATCATGAACCGGGTGTGGCCCAACCCCCCTAGTGTCAGGAGATAAGGGCCGAAACACTTGCTTGAAGGGGGCTTCTCTTCTGAGGACTCTCTGCTGCCACGCTCTCACGAGTTTCTTTCTACTATGTGTTCAAGTAGTTTAGCTGATATGGATGTAAGAGATACAGGTCTATAGTTCTCTGCTTTTGTTTTGTCACCTTTTTGAATAAGGGAACAATGCTCGCATCTCGCCACTCATCAGGTATTACTCCTGGTCCAGTGAAGCTTGGTAAAGTAGTTGGTATACCTCACTCAATTCATTGGCACATAATTTTAAGAGCTTGCCAGGAACGCCATCGGGAACAGTAGCTTTGTTTTCATTGATGTTGTCAGTAACTTAAATACCCCTGCTTTGTTTACTTTGATGTTTGCATTTCAGGGAGTTTATCATCATCCTTTAGTCTAACGTTAATTAAGGTTTGGGATTTGAGAAAACTGAACAAAACTGCTTGTTTAGTAAATTTGCTTTCCCTTCAGGGTCCTGTATTAGGTTATTCTGGTTGTTTCTCAGGTCTGGAATCCCAATGTTGTCCTGTCTCTTACTCCTTATGTAAGACCATAATTTCTTGTTTTGATGATCACTTCGACATCATCGAATTAACATAATTGGAGTGAGCAAGCCTACATTCTCTTGACACCTTCTCTTAATATGTTTATACCTAACCAGTAATCTTTCTGAATTAGGATGTAGTTTCAATTTCTTAAAGAAACGATGTTTCCTTCTCAACAAACGTTTAGTTTTTGTAGTAATCCATGGCTGGTGGTTCTTGCTTGAAGTTATTTTAGTAGGTATGTTGTCATCCATAATAAATTCCAAGTTAGTTTTTATACACTTCCAAAGGTCACTGACATTATCTTTAACACTATGGGACCTAAAAAAAAGACGACTGAAATCATGAGTATCCTGCGCAATTTTGGTAAATCTGCTTGGTTCCAGAGTCTGATGGTACGTTTAGGGGGTTTTCTTCGAAAGGGTTGAAAGTTGCTCTCTAAGAGAATTATGTCATGATCACCCAGGCCTGCAATTAATTCCTGATTGCCTAAAGCACCTGGACAATTGGTAAAAAATTAATCCAGGAATGCCTTACCACGAGTTGGTGCTTCAACTGACTGCACTAAATCCAAGGTCTTTGGTGGTATCAAAAAACTGAGTATTAATATTTTTACTGTATTGATTACCAAGTATGGCATCTTCACTCCAATCAATATCTGTAAGTTAAAGTCTCCACCAATCCATAATATTGCCTTCCTATTGGCCAAAACAATGTTAGAAATGTCTCTGCAAATAGACGAACATACATTTTCATCTGAGTCTGGAGGTCTGTAAACTGATCCAACAATGACAGGTCTCTTATTCTTAAAATTAATCCTACAAAATAAACTTTCACTATTTTTGCCTTGATATAAAAACTCACTGGCTAAGTTCTTCCTAATGGCAATCAAGACTCCCCCACCTCTTTTTCCAAGTCTGTCCTTAGCCAAGTTTCTGTTCCAATTACAACATCAATGTTTTTTTCGGTGACTAAATTACCGAGTTCTTCCTTTTTCTTGATAAGAGATTGAAAATTTACAACTATGCATTTAAGTTTTTTTTTTTCTCTTAATGATTTGGGCTTCAGTTGCACTTTATGATTTGGGATTTTATCAGTTTTAGAATCAGGGGTGGATGCAAACTTAGGACAAAATTTCAAGTTTTCTTTTTGGGGGTCGGTCTGGTGAGATAGGGTCAAAACGGTTGCTTTCTGAGCTGCAGTCTTCAATAGAATCTTCAAAAAGTCTCGAACTAAAGTTTGGAAGCCCGCAGGTAAAACAAGTCCAAGATATATCACTATCGCATAATGCTTCATAAACTGCTGAATTCATTAACATACATTTAGTGTGATACCATGTATTGCAGACGTCACAGGCAACTGCTTTATGTTTCCATGTGACTCTCAAATTGCAAACTCCGCATGGATATTTTTACTTTGGTGGACGGACCAGGATTGAGTTCAATGTCTCCCGATAGCAGGATAAGGCTTTTAAAAACCATGATTTAACTCCTCTATGTCTAACTCTTTTATTCAAACATTCCTTATCACTGTACTATTTCTGATGTTAATTGAAATCAGGGGTTCAAATCTGGGCCTAGTAATAGACGTGAGAACAGTACTCGGCACAGGTGTACACAGGAGACTAACATGGTTCAGGTTGCACAAAGTTTTAAAACTGCAAAATTGGAACTGAAGGCGTCTACGTCTACATCTAAAATTTCAAAATTAAACTGAGTGTTAGGGATATTGTTGTTCTGTCACATGTGGAAACAGCAAGGAAAAATAGAAAACTTTTAACGAAGCCGAGGAACAACACGCCGGTAGCCATATGTTGCAATAGCAAGGCAGAATCACAAACAAAAAATGAATAAATAAAAAACCCCTTATAAATTGTAGCACACACATTCAGAGAACAGACAGAAAATAGGAAAACAATAAGCAGTCTTAAAAGGCAAAGGTAGAAAAGCTGGTGAGTGAGCGTGTGTGTGTGTGTGTGTGTGTGTGCGTGTGTGTGTGTGTGTGTGTGTGTATGTGTGTGTGTGTGTGTGCACGCGCGCGCATGCGTGCGTGTGTGTGCGTGCGAGTATGTGAGAACATGTAAGTAGACAGTAAGGATGGGGGAAAGAAGGGGGGAGGGCGGGGTGGAGGACTACACTAAAATGCAAATACATCTTCATCACAAACAGTTCACTCACTAGTGACCTTTAGTAAGAGAGTTTTTGGATTTTGTAAAATACTGATGCAGTCAGAAGTGAAGATCTGAAAAAGCTTATAGGTTAAAAAAAAAAAAAAGAAGAAGAAAGCACAGTGTATCAGCTGGTGCTTGGGCAGTTCCTTTCCTTGTTCATTTTTTTTTGACACAAAATCAGCCTGAATTTTGTATGTGTATTTGACAAATTCATTTCATTCATAATGAAAGCCTCCTCCAATTTATTTCTAAACCCTTCCCCTAAACTTTAACAGTCTAAGTATATCTACTGGTTTGAATTTCTTTGTTCATGGAACTCTGACACAAACATCGGTTGATGTCAAATCTTATCTGTCTTATCCGCACAAAAATGGAAGAAGTTCTTCACATCCTTATTTGTAGCAGGCGTTGAGGTAAGAAATTGCACCAAACTCTTTACCATTATTCTGCTCTTTCTAGTTGTCTTTATTGTGTTATTACCATACCCAGTCAATGGGACATCACCCAACCTTTAAGTCTTATGGTATATCCTTGAGAGGCCTAGCTCAATATGTCAAGTCATTGCCACTCTGCAACTCTGAGGCCTGCTCAGACCTGATCAAACCACCAGTTCTAAAGAAGCCTGTCATCTACTAATGGGGCCTGTTCAGACACACTGCACCACTTGGGCCTGTTCAGACACACTGCACCACTTGGGCCTGTTCAGACACACTGCACCACTTGGGCCTGTTCAGACACACTGCACCACTTGGGCCTGTTCAGACACACTGCACCACTTGGGCCTGTTCAGAGACACTGCACCACTTGGGCCTGTTCAGACACACTGCACCACTTGGGCCTGTTCAGACACACTGCACCACTTGGGCCTGTTCAGACACACTGCCACACTTGGGCCTGTTCAGACACATTGTACCACTTGGGCCTGTTCAGACACACTGCACCACTGAGGACAGTTCAGACACACTGCACCACTTGGGCCTGTTCAGACACATTGCACCACTTGGGCCTGTGCAGACACACTGCACCACTTGGGCTGTTCAGACACACTGCACCACTTGGGCTGTTCAGACACATTGTACCACTTGGGCCTGTTCAGACACACTGCACCACTGAGGACAGTTCAGACACACTGCACCACTTGGACCTGTTCAGACACACTGCACCACTTGGGCTGTTCAGACACACTGCACCACTGAAGACAGTTAAGACACACTGCACCACTGAAGACAGTGCACCACTGAAGACAATTCAGACACACTGCATCACTGAGGACTGATGAGACACACTGCATCACTGAGGACTGTTCAGACACACTGCATCACTGAGGACTGATGAGACACACTGCATCACTGAGGACTGTTCAGACACACTGCATCACTGAGGACTGTTCAGACACACTGCACCACTGAGGACTGATGAGACACACTGCATCACTGAGGACTGTTCAGACACACTGCATCACTGAGGACAGTTCAGACACACTGTATCACTGAGGACTGTTCAGACACACTGCACAACTGAGGACTGTTCAGACACACTGCATCACTGTGGACTGTTCAGACACACTGCACACTGAGGATGTTCAGACACACTGCACACCTGAAGACTGTTCAGACACACTGCACAACTGAGGACTGTTCAGACACACTGCATCACTGAGGACTGTTCAGACACACTGCACCACTGAGGACTGTTCAGACACACTGCATCACTGAAGACTGTTCAGACAAACTGCACCACTGAGGACTGATGAGACACACTGCATCACTGAGGACAGTTCAAACACACTGCATCACTGAGGACTGTTGAGACACACTGCATCACTGAGGACTGATGAGACACACTGCACCACTGAGGACTGATGAGACCACTGCACCACTGAGGACTGATGAGACACACTGCATCAATGAGGACAGTTCAGACACACTGCACCACTCAGGACCGATGAGACACACTGCATTACTCAGGACTGATGAGACACACTGCATCACTGTGGACTGATGAGACACACTGCATCACTGTGGACTGATAAGACACACTGCATCACTGTGGACTGATGAGACACACTGCACAACTGAGGACTGTTCAGACACACTGCACCACTGAGGACTGTTCAGACACATGCATCACTGAGGACTGTTCAGACACACTGCACAACTAAGGGCTGTTGAGACACACTGCATCACTGAGGACTGTTTCAGACACACTGCATCACTGAGGACTGATGAGACACACTGCATCACTGTGGACTGTTGAGACACACTGCACAACTAAGGGCTGTTGAGACACACTGCATCACTGAGGACTGTTCAGATACACTGCATCACTGAGGACTGTTCAGACACACTGCACAACTGAGGACAGTTCAGACACACTGCATCACTGAAGACTATTCAGACACACTGCATCACTGAGGACTGTTCAGACACACTGCACAACTGAGGACAGTTCAGACACACTGCATCACTGAGGACTGTTCAGACACACTGCATCACTGAGGACTGTTCAGACACACTGCGTAACTGAGGGCTGTTCAGACACACTGCATCACTGTGGACTGTTGAGACACACTGCACCACTAACTGAGGACTGTTGAGACACACTGCACCACTTGGGCCTGTTCAGACACACTGCAGACTGTTCAGACACACTGCACCACTGAGGACGGATGAGACACACTCCACCACTGAGGACTGTTGAGACACACTGCACCACTGAGGACTGATGAGACACACTGCACCACTGAGGACTGTTCAGACACACTGCAGACTGTTCCGACACACTGCACCACTGAGGACTGATGAGACACACTGCATCACTGAGGACTGATGAGACACACTGCACCACTGAGGACTGTTCAGACACACTGCATCACTGATAACTGTTCAGACACACTGCACCACTGAGGACTGTTCAGACACACTGCATCACTGATAACTGTTCAGACACACTGCACCACTGAGGACTGATGAGACACTCTCCGCCATGAGGACTGTTCAGACACTGCACAACTGAGGACTGTTGAGACACACTGCTTCACTGAGGAGTGTTGAGACACACTGCACCACTGAGGACTGTTGAGACACACTGTACCACTGTGGACTGATGAGACACACTGCATCACTGTGGACTGATGAGACACACTGCATCACTGTGGACTGATGAGACACACTGCATCACTGTGGACTGTTGAGACACACTGCACCACTGAGGACTGTTGAGACACACTGTACCACTGAGGACTGATGAGGACACACTGCACAACTAAGGACTGTTGAGACACACTGCATCACTGAGGACTGTTTAGACACACTGCACCACTGAGGACTGATGAGACACACTGCAGAACTAAGGACTGTTGAGACACACTGCACAACTAAGGACTGATGAGACACACTGCACAACTAAGGACTGTTGAGAGACACTGCACAACTAAGGACTGTTGAGACACACTGCATCACTGAGGACTGTTGAGACACACTGCATCACTGAGGACTGTTCAGACACACTACACCACTGAGGACTGTTGAGACACACTGCATCACTGTGGACTGTTCAGACACACTGCATCAATGAGGACTGTTCAGACACACTGCACCACTGAGGACTGATGAGATACACTACATCACTGAGGACTGTTCAGACACACTGCACCACTGAGGACTGTTCGACACACTGCACAACTAAGGACTGTTCAGACACACTGCACAACTAAGGACTGTTGAGACACACTGCATCACTGAGGACTGTTCAGACACACTGCATCACTGAGGACTGTTCAGACACACTGCATCACTGAGGACTGTTGAGACACACTGCACAACTGAGGACAGTTCAGACACACTGCATCACTGAGGACTGTTCAGACACACTGCACCACTGTGGACTGTTCAGACATACTGCATCACTGTGGACTGTTCAGACACATTGTACCACTGAGGACTGTTGAGACACACTGCATCACTGAGGACTGTTCAGACACACTGCACCACTGAGGACTGTTCAGACACACTGCATAACTGAGGACTGTTGAGACACACTGCACCACTGAGGACTGTTCAGACATACTGCATCCCCTGTGGACTGTTGAGACACACTGCAACTCAGGACTGTTCAGACACACTGCACCACTGAGGACTGGTCAGACACACTGTATCACTGAGGACTGTTCAGACACACTGCATCACTGAGGACTGTTCAGACACACTGCATCACTGAGGACTGTTCAGACACACTGCACCACTGAGGACTGTTGAGACACACTGCACCACTGAGGACTGTTCAGACACACTGCATCACTGAGGACTGATGAGACACACTGCATCACTGAGGACTGTTCAGACACACTGCATCACTGAGGACTGATGAGACACACTGCACCACTGAGGACTGTTGAGACACACTGCACCACTGAGGACTGTTCAGACACACTGCATCACTGAGGACTGTTCAGACACACTCCATCACTGAAGATTGTTGAGACACACCGCATCATGAGGATGTTCAGACACACTCCATCACTGAGGACTGTTCAGACACACTGCATCACTGAGGACAGTTCAGACACACTGCACAACTAAGGACTGTTCAGACACACTGCACAACTAAGGACTGTTCAGACACACTGCATCACTGAAGACTGTTCAGACACACTGCATCACTGAGGACTGTTGAGACACACTGCATCACTGAGGACTGTTGAGACACACTGCACCACTGAGGACTGTTGAGACACACTGCATCACTGTGGACTGTTCAGACACACTGCATCAATGAGGACTGTACAGACACACTGCACCACTGAGGACTGTTCAGACACACTGCACAACTAAGGACTGTTCAGACACACTGCATCACTGAGGACTGTTCAGACACACTGCATCACTGAGGACTGTTCAGACACACTGCATCACTGAGGACTGTTCAGACACACTGCACAACTAGGACTGTTCAGACACACTGCACAACTGAGGACAGTTCAGACACACTGCATCACTGAGGACTGTTGAGACACACGCACCACTGAGGACTGTTCAGACATACTGCATCACTGAGGACTGTTGAGACACACTGCACAACTAAGGACTGTTGAGACACACTGCACCACAGGGAACTGTTGAGACACTGCCATTGAGGACTGCCCACAGACGTTGGACAGTTGTGGCTTTCCTGGTTGTGGCTTTCCCAGGACTGTTCAGACATACTGCATCACTGGAGCTTGTTCAAACACACTGAACAGCTGGGGCCAGTTCAAACACAATGGATGACTGGGGCCTGTTCAAACACAATGGATGACTGGGGCCTGTTCAAACACAATGGATGACTGGAGCTTGCTCAAACACAATGGATGACTGGGGCCAGTTCAAACACAATGGATGACTGGGGCCTGTTCAAACACTCTGGATGACTGGGGTCTGTTCAAACACACTTGATGACTGGGGCCAGTTCAAACACTCTGGATGACTGGGGTCTGTTCAAACACACTGGATGACTAGGGGCCAGTTCAAACACTCCGGATGACTGGGTCTGTTCAAACACACTGGATGACTGGGGCCAGTTTCAAACACTCCGGATGACTGGGGTCTGTTCAAACACACTGGATGACTGGGGCCAGTTCAAACACTCCGGATGACTGGGGTCTGTTCAAACACACTGGATGACTGGGGCCAGTTCAAACACTCTGGATGACTGGGGTCTGTTCAAACACACTGGATGACTGGGGTCTGTTCAAACACTCTGGATGACTGGGGCCTGCTCAAACACACTAAATGACTGGGGCCTGCTCAAACACACGGATGACTGGGGTCGCTCAAACACCCTGAACACCTGGGGCTTGTGCAAACTCACCAGATAATTGGGGCATGTTCAAACACACTGGATGACTGGGGCCTGTTCAAACATTCTGGATGACTGGGGCCTGTTCAAACACACTGGATGACTGGGGCCTGTTCAAACACACTGGATAAATGTTGTTGAAGTAGAGTCTTCATCCGGCAAACTATTACCGTTTGGTTTAAAAGTAAGGTACCTTTATTTACCGGGGGAAGCGGAAGGGGACACTCGCATCAGAGCAACAGATCCAGTTTGGAGTGTTGATCCATATGAAATAAAAAGAATTGTAAAAATGAATCCGCCCGTGTATTATTTACGAGAAACTGAACAACAAAACAACCAGCTCCTCAAAGATCTTTTGCGAAGGAAGAACTGCAGATAATCCCACCAGACACTGTTCCGCTTTAATTAATTTACGTAAATATATTTGAGTTTAAAATGGAAGCTCAGAAGGAAGTGCAGAACGAAACAAGAATGGTAAAGGAAGAGACCTTGAAAATGATACGGGAATCATTTCATGCGTGTAATGCTATTAAGGAAACATTTTCGGGATTAATCAATGCATGCTAAATCATCCAGATCACCTACAACTTAAACCCCCAAATTGGGAAAAAGAATATCTTGAAATAATCAAAAAAATTCGAACGCATCAAGCAAACATGAGAAAAGATTTAAATGAATTGGATGAAGCTATGATTGATCTTATAACAAAAGTTGATGAAAAATATAACCCCCCCCTGTTTATGCGGTCCTCCAGTGCCCAATTGCATTATGTAAACACTGGTTTAACAAACACACGTTTGTGTTGTTCTATCTAACGACTTTTCTTTGGTACAACAGTTGTGTTTGATCCAATGTAGATTAGATCGCAGTTTTACGTTGTCATGATGAAAATCTTATTGCCAAACAATGCTTCCCTTTGTAGTGTCATGGATATGTTTGACTGCACCACACTGCGAGATATACCTTTGGGCTTTCTAAGGATTTTCTCCTGGCTCGAAACACTTACATTTTTGACCTAACCCCACATACTCCTTGATCACCATTCCAAATAATTCATCCTTCACTTTTCCTAAAACCTTCTTGTTGTAATTAAAAGAAGGCGAATTTTGGGAAAAAAGGGACGTGTCATACCACCCACTGTCCTTTGCTATTTAAATTTTTGTCTTTTAAATTCTTAGTAGGGATATCTTAAAAAAAACTGTCTGTTTGTGTAAAGTACTCGGATAGGTACGAGGGCTTAAAGTGTCATAAAGAAACTAAAAATCAAAGTTGTTTTCTAAAACAGAAAACCCAATAAATGGGTTTTGCCCAATTTGATTTCTTTTTTTTCATATTATGAAAAAAGGTGATATGAAATCTTCTGAAGCCTGAAAATTGGTTTTGAAGCGCTTATTTTGCTTGTTCTCTCTGGGAAAAATCTGACATCTTTACGCTTGTGCGGATTCTCCATTCTTTCCAAACAAGTTGTTCATGCTTGAAAAGTCTTTTTCAAAAGATTGTGGATTTTGTTCTGAGATCAGTGTTCTTCATGGTAGGGTTTTCATAAAAATGTTCTTGATCAAAAGAATTTGCGATGACTGTGTCAATTCAAAACCATGTCTTAAAAAAAATTTTAGAAGTCTGTTGACGACATAATTTTTTTTGCCGCGAAGATTAGGCACAAGTTTAGGTGGTTCTCTTGGATCCATCTTTAGATTTCTGTGCTAATGGATAGTCTTTATGCGGTCAGGGATTTCCCTGAGGTTTTTAAAGTCAACTTTAAAAATGAAACCCGTGTGATTGGGGTTAAACTGTTAAACCCACTTTAATGTTTTTTAAATATTATTCGGATCGCCCCCTGTGTCTTTTTAAAGTTACGTAATGGAAGTGTTTGCCCCATTGCCCATCCATACAGTTGTTTGCATCTAAATACATGAGATAGTTGACCTTTTACTGGATCTGTGCCCCAAGATTTGTTGTTTGCTTTCAGTAATGATGCGACGCCTACAAATTTCCACGAACCCGTTTTCAATCATCTGAATCATTGGTAAATCCGAAATAAATCAATCTGTACCCCAGAAATTTTAAGAAAGCATCCCAACCTCCGGGCGCAGAAATAAAATGCGCAGGACCCAGGTGAAATGTTTCTGCAGGTTTTCTATAATTTAAAAAATATCGCCAAAAAAATTTACTTCCTCAAGTATGAGTCTTGATTTTCCCTCGTTTTAAAAATTAATTCTCCCAGCATCTTGGCATGCTGGTAATCGAATCCTGATGTCTTTCCCCAAGACTAGAAAAAAAAGCCCCTTTGGGGGAAGTGTTTCTTCGTCAAATTTCCCCAACTGTTCATGTACTCATAAGGGTAAACGCCCTTTTAACGGGGTTGGGTCAAAATTTCTTCCGTTTTTGGGGCAGGACTTTAAGGGACATACCCAGTGATTTAAATTAAACCCATCTGTTTTGATAGGTATAAAAGACTGTTATTTAGTTTTAAGCACATGTATTTTCTGAGGATGTGCAAGCATGTCCCCTAAAGGCATCGTCCAGTTTCATTAAAAGGAGAGTGAAACTGCAAGTTTGAAGAAGATGGGCAGTTTTCATGTTTAGGAAAAACTTTATTGAAGATTGCTTTTACTGTGCGCTGCTCCTTGAACTTCCCCTAATGTGATCTGGTTCTTACTGTTGGTTTCTGCGTTGATGAGGACTAAACACAAACCAACAGTGAGGGGTGGTCATATGTTCTGTTTAGGCTATCATGATTTCAGTAAGTTTAGTTATTAGAACATCATTAGCATTGCGCAGGTTTTTAAGAAGATTCTGCGCATTTGGCCCTCTAAAAAATGGTTTGAATAAACGCCACCCGCCTGACAATAATAAAGGGCAAAATGAACAAATTGATGATTATCATTAAGTTTTTTTTCGAAGTTTTGTGGCGCTGGCCCCCTTTATAAGGAACAATAAGCGAATAAAAGTCTGGGGTAAAAAACTAGGGACTTGTTTGCAGCCGTTTCCAGTTCTTAAATAATTTTAGCCCGGTGGGGGCGTAATTAGTTCTGTTTTTACAGTAAATGGACCAATACAGTGTTTCTTATGTTCATCGCCGCTTAACGGGAATTTTGTTAAACTTTTCTAAAAAATTTTTGTTTATGTCCACTTTTAAAGTATGCTGCATTAGTTTATATTGTTGTATCAATGTGAAATGCGTACCCCTGTGGGAAAACTAGTGAAAAGTCAATGTTTTTGTCGGGTTTCCCCAATTTTTGGGGTGTTCTTAGACCTTTAATGGGCTGAAAATTTTTTTTTCCTACCCATGTGTGATATTAACAGTATTGGTTTTTTTGTTTTAAAAACCCGTCAATAGAATCCACGTAACAGGAAGGCCCCCCAAAAAATTTAAAGATCATTGTGAAAGGGGTAGTTAGACCTCTCTCTGCTTTTTTGCGGATAAATGCGCCTTGCGGAACACACCCATAAAACATTTTTTGTCTGAAATTCCTTATGTTTAGAAGTCTTTTGCGATATTGCTGGGGGTAGCGGAATGTAACCCTTTGCTACAATCGGGCATTTGTGTTTTAATCGATTCTAAAATTCGCCTTGCCCAACCCCAAAAGCCTCTCTTTTTTGGCTTCTTCAGCGGCAGCGTCAAACTGGCAAGCAGTTCTTTCCCCCAACGGGTTTTAAGTCATTCGGAAAAAATAGTCTGTTGTTTAGTCGAGACCCGACTTCTAGTTTTTTTCTTTTATTTTTTACATGTCGATTAAAACAGCTCTTTATTTTAAACTGGCGGGTTATTGTTAGTTTACTTGGAATTTGGAAATGTGTAAAACGTTTCCCCGCCTTTTTGTTGGGCAATGACTTTAAATAAATACATTCGTGCTCTTGATAACGCTCTCTCTCAAGACTTAAACAATTCATCTGGTCTTATTATCTTACCCATTTTGAGTTTTTTTTAAACTCAAAATATTTTTTTAAATTAAAAAAAAAATACTTATTATTCAAAAATCAACGGTCTTTTTGCGCTTGGTCTTAAACTAAAGTATAACACCCTTCGTGTTTTACTGTGAGTGTTTGAAAGAGTTTTAAGTCTCGTTTTTTTTTTTTTAAAGCTTTCTTTTTTATGCTGGCTTTTGGCTTTTGAGAAAAGTTGCCCTGCCTTTTTTAAAGATCAAATTTTGTTTTTGTGTCAAAAAATCGGCGGGAAAAAGATTAAATTTTCATCCGTGATGTTTGATCAACAAGGCTTTTTTATTGTCGTTTAAACGAATAAGTTTAGCCGTTATTAGTTGAACCATAGCGTGTGCTTTTGGGTTTATTTTTTAATTTTTTTTGCCACCCGCACTTACAGTAATGAAACGACGAGAGCAAAAGACAAACCTCTGGAGGTAAAGCGGGGTGCGCCTATCCCCGTTGCTGAGGCCTACATTGTTTCCTTTTGCCCCAAAATAGTTGTTTTCCCAGTTTAACTATGTAACGCATTCAGGCAGCAATACCTTCTTTTGGTTTTTGCTGTTTTTTTTAAAGTCTGCCCCTTTTTTGTTGCATTTTTAATTTTGGGTTTAAATTGAAGGTTTTTATGCGGGGGTTTTTTACTATCTTTTTTTGGGGGTGTGGAAAATTTGGATAAACCTAAAAGACGTTTTAAAAAAATTTAAAAAAAATTAGTTTGTATATTTTTTAAAATTTGTTATCTTAATATTCAGCTGCGCATATATATTAAAAAAAATAACTTTAACGGTTTATCGGCCTCTTTTTTTTATCAATTTGAATGTTTTTATGTCTCTAACGTTCTCCCGCCCCCTGTAACGTTATCCTCTGTCGTTTTAGGTCAACCCATAAACCTATTTCGTTGTTAAATAAGATAATTTAAAAACTGTGAAGATGCGATTTTGAACAAGGTCAACTGTCAGTTTTTTCCCACCCCCTGCCCCCAAACGTTTTCTTATTTCATAAAAATTTGATGAAAAGGTTTAAGCCGCTGCGTATTTTGGTTGGGGACTCCCCTCATTGTCCATTCATTTTCTTATTTTGGGATTACAAATTTTCAGTTTGTTTTTGGAAGGTTCTTATCTTCGCACAGCAATAAAATCCCTTTAAAGCGACTTGCTGGGGCATAAAAAAAAATTTCCATTTTGGTTTTCCCCTTGTTTTGGGATATTTAAAATGTGAATCACTCTTTGTTTTTTTTTGTATTTTGATGATATTGTTGTGGATAAACCCTCGCAAAGTCAGGGTTGCAAACGTGTAAAACTTAAGAGATGTCAGAAATGCTGTACTTTGCCCCGATGTTGTAGATTTTAATAACATATTTGTGGTCTTAAAAGTTAGTTTTCATTGAAATTGTTTTTTAAATGCTTTGAAGTATGGGGCATCCCTTTTAAAAATCAAAATCTAGGGGTATGAAAAAGCGTTTTCCCTCGATAATTAGGGTACAAACCTTTGTGCTTTAGTATCGCGGCACCTATTCTTGTTTTAGTGTTTTCTTTTCTATTCCTTGAAACCAAAGTCAGCCCTTTCGCCCCGGTTACCCTAGATCAGAATAGGTTAAAATTTCGCATTGTAAAAAGAAAATATTTCTTGCCCTCAATTTTATAAAATTTTTCTTAACGATTCCCCCGCCCAGATTTGGAAACTGTTGTTGGGTCTGTTTTTGAAGGAGTTCTTTTTTGAAATAAAAATTTGAGAGGTGGCCCAATATTCATCCGCTCAAAGTCTGGAAAATTTGCAGTAAGAATTTGATCCGCATCAATAGTAGATGGTTTTTTGGGGAACGAAATTTTCCCGTTATTTCCCTTCACCCCAAAAGGGCCCTTTTTCAGTTTTCTTGGGGTTTTAAAGAATGACCCTTTGTTGGAATTTTTATAAAGAAAAATAAAAAAATAATTATTTAAAAACAGGAGAATTAAAGATGAAGAAGATTATATGTTTTTGTTCCCGGGACGACTTGAGTGAAATGACCCCTTTAAACCGGCATCGTCAATGCTTCATGCGGCGGAATCAAAAGTAAGGGTTGTATTGTCAAAGTTTTGGCAAGAACCCCCCCGAATTTATAGCCCCAATGATTTGAAGTAAAGATGACCCTTGTTTGTGAGGAGGACCAAGGGAACCGTTGGCTTACAACTAAACAGACTCATCAAGTTTTTAGCCTGGGTACAATTAGACAAAGGCTCAGTTGAGCGATAAAAAGCCTTGGCATTTCTAAACCAAAAAATTTGATAGGAAGCAGTTGTAAAATCAAAACAGTACAAGAACTCCCAAAAGATAACAAATACAAAAATGGAACTTCAGATTTAAGTCAAACAGGGACAAGTAAAGCAAGCAGAAACCAGTTTTTCCAAAAAAAACAGCATTAAAAAAAATTAATGTTTCCCCCCTACCAAGCGAGAAATAGCGGCCCTTTATTCATGCTTTGAGAAGCTCAGAGGCGAATTAAAAAACAAATTTTGCAAAATGGGGGGAAATAGTGAGCATATAAAAAAAGAAAAGAAAAAAACCCCTTTTAGGTGTGACGCCAATTAGGGCATGATATTAAAGAAAAAAATAACCCCAAAAACTTAAAGGGTCTTGAAAAAGAGAGTCAGCAGGGTATAATGTTGTTACTAAAAGAAGACTTACGAACTCAAGTGGCAGAATAAGAGAAAATATTCAAAAAAATTTTTTATGAAGAACAACGCTGCAGAACGAAAACAAAAACTGTTTTGAGGCAAGGGGTCAATTAGCAAGCGTTTAACGGCTTGGATTTGCAAAAAGTACAGGTGTTGGCTTTCAGGCGGCAGTGGTCAAAGCCGTGCCTCCACCCCCTCGCTCCATCGCCGCGAAATCTGGGTTTAAAAAAAAGCTTGATCATTTTGGGTTTTTTTTAAAAAATTAGCAGTAAAATATGATCTTTTTCGGGTATATTGGGGTGTTGTTTGCGGCTTTTGTTACTGCAAGCAAAAATAGTTGTTTATGGCCGAGCACTTAGGCATTGTTCTCTTAAAGTTGGGGTTAATTTTTTGTAGTAAGACCAAGTAATCCTGGCGTTAAACCAAGAACAAACGCGGTTTTTAATTCATGGTCATCCGAACAGAGTCCGGGGCTTCAAAGGCCTTTGGGCTTGGGGCCGAGGGATTGGATGCCTTATTTTGGGGGGGCCATTTGTTTTTTTATGCTTGCAAATTTTGGTCAGAATTTATGCGTTTTGTCCAACTTTTTGTTCATTCCCAACAAGAATTTTATGTTGTAGTTTTTTTTGTTTCCCCTGGGGTCTGAGGTCAGAAAGGTAGATGTATAAACCCGTGCAACAGAAAGTTACTTTTGTCTTGGTATTGTTAAACATTTGGACCTTTTTTACTGAAGGAAAACAACTGTAGAAATTTAAAGGGGTCCTATAAAAATTTCTAAGTTTTGTTTTTGTGCTCAAGCCCGTTGAAGGATCAGTTATGCCGATTTGCCCGTGCTTGTGAAAACCTAGCAAAACCAACGTAAGTACGAATAGAGTCATTTATTCGTTCTATTCCCGCTTTAGTTAGGGCCCTTTTGAAAGGTCTAAGATAAATGTTGTCCATCTGTTTTATGTTTGCTTATGGCCCGAGGTGAAAAGTTTTTGGGCCCGAAGAAAGATTGTTGGAGGATTCCCGTCATACTTATACTTTTGTGCAGCCCAATAATAAGGGGGGCCTAAGCCAGTTAAGATCGATTTTGTCTAAAGTCTGTCTTGATGTTAAAATTGAATTGTTAGAGATTTTTAAAAGCCTTCATGTTTTCTGTTGTGAATGGTTTAAAAGGTTTGTATTTGGTAAAGGCGCTTGCAGTTCGTCAAAAAACGTTGAAATGTAATAGAAAAGAAAACTATACACGACCCAACCCAAAGGATTAGGATGATTTTAAATGAAAGCATAGGGCATCCACACCCCGTTGATGCACAAAACCAGCCCCAAAGTTTTAAAGGTTCTGATAAAAACTGCTCGGATGACTAAACACACTTTTGCGATGTAGTCTTTTTTAACAGGGGGGTTATGTTCTGCTTAAAGGGTTTCTTACCTTTTTATGAAAGGTGTCAGTCGGGTCACAGAAATGTCGGGGTGTTGTTGTTATATTTTTAAGATTTTTAGTGCGGCCCAAAAGAAAATTTTGATCAGATTTTGAAAGCACTCATTTTTTTTTGTTTTAAAAAAAAGTTTTTAACAATAACAATCAAGACCCCCCTTCGTTTTGAACTGTATTATAACGAATGCGGAACCCAGAACGGTCGCGTCCCTGAAAAATTTACAAAAGTCGTTTTGGGTTTTTTAGCAAAGCCGGGTAAAAAATTTAAAAAAATTAATAAAGAGGGCCCAAATTTGTTAGCAGTTAACCCTCTGATGGTTATTCGGGTTTTGCTCGCTAAAAGAAAAAGAGTAACTTGACATTGTCTCAAAAATTTAAAAAAGCAAATCAAAAAAATTTTTGGCTTAAACCTGAAAAAAGAAGAATAGGGTACTATTTTGTTTAAAAAGGGTAGCTAAAATGTTTGGCTTTTCAACGCCAACGGCCCCTTCTGTTTTGAGTTGCGCAAACAAAACTACTTTGAGGGAGAAAATCGCCGATCTTGCTTAATTCATTACTTTTTCATTTGGTGGCTAAGATGTGAAAATTATATGATGGAGACCCCCAAATGTTTTAAGAGCCCTTCCCTCAGGGAAACTGCATATTGCGATTATGAAATTTCAATTCCCCAATTTCAGTTTAAAGATTAGTTTGTGGGAGGGTCGGATCATTTAAAATTAAAAAAACAAAGACAAAGCGGGGAAGTTGTGAAAAGCGACAACTGACCCCTTTTTTTGGAAATAAAATTTAAAGTTTTTCTAAAAAATAATGTTTGGTGGGCCGAAGAAAACGGAGTTACTTAGCCCTGTAAGGGTAAACCTTTAAAATTTAAAAAAAACCCTTTCAGGTTTTCGGATTTGAAACAGAACGGTGGTTTGGGGCTTTGTTGGTTTTGAGTACATAAAGATGGGGTTATAAAGCAAAGAGGTTGGCGACGCAAAAGTTTCCTAAACTAGCAAAAGGCAATTTTGAGGCAAAAAAATGTTGGCCCGTATGAATTAAAATGTTCGAAAAATGACCCCAAAAGGCCTTAGAAAAAAAATTGAAAGGGACTAAAATTTTAATTTTAAGCCCTTTAATATTTAGCCCTCAAAAAAGTTTAAAAAGATTCAAAATTGGCCCTTTACATGTAAATCTTATGCGGACGACAATAGTCGGAAAAAAAGAAAAAAATAAAGCCCTTTGGGGAAAAAAAAAAAGTACATCCTCCCCAGAAAAGAAACAGTTGTAAAAAAAATTTTAAAAAAATTTCAGTTCTTTCAAGGAAAATTAGGGACAGTTCCCAAAGAATTTGAATTTTTGTCTTTAAAGAGTGGAAAAGGGTGGGGGGTTTTGGGCGTTGTGAGACCTTATAAAAGGAATTAATATTAGTGGGAAAAATTAGACGTTAAACGTCTTAACGTTTCCCTCGTCGTTTTCACAATGGCGAGGAATTTAAAAATCATAAAAACGCCCACTGTTGATTAAAATAGAAACAAAACTTCAGAACTAAATTGGATTTAAACTTACACATTTAGGGGTAAGGGTTTTATTTTATGAAAAAGTTTTTTTCGGAGAGTATATAAAAAAAAAATGGGTTAGATTAAATTTGTTATAAAATATGGGCAGTTAAACTTTATGATAAAATCCCCCCATTGTTCAATGATTTGTGGGGGATGGTTTTGGAAAAAAAAATTTTGTCCTAGATTATTCAAAAAGTTTTTTGCTTAAATTTTTTCATATTGTAATTTTCTGTAAAAACTTAAAGGAAAAAAGCATTTCATGATTTGAAGGTTTTATGGACGACAATGACGATATTTAGTTTAAACCCGCATAAAACTGGTGAGTGTTTAGAATACTTTATAAAAGGGTTTTAAGGAAGCAGGCACTCTTTATTTAGATGTGTTGGGGAGAAAAAGTTTTAAAAAGAGAAAAACTTTGAAAGCTGGTTTTGCGGAAGCAGAGGGAAAATGGTGGATTTTATGCCAGAAAATTAACTCGGTTTTTTTAAAAAATTTAGGACAGTTAAAAACTGTAGGTTATTTCAATGAAAACAAGACTCATTTTAAAAAATGTTTCCGAAATGATGTTTTTGAAAAAGATCAGAAAAATGGATTAAACAAAAACTAAAATTGAAAAAATTTTGTAATTAGTATTAAAAGGAAACCCCCACAGTATGTCTGTTTGTAGACAATCGTTATTTTTTGGTTATTTAAGTCTTTTTGGGCAGGAAAGGGAAAACGGTTTTAGGCACTTTCGCCCCAAACTTGGGGAGGGCAATGAGTTAAATTGGTTTAAAAAGTGTTTTTGTATTTTTTAGTCAAAAAAAACACTATTTAAAACCGCAATGTAATGAAGCACGACTTCCGAAATGATTTTTTGTTGCAAGAAAAATAACGCTGCTCTTCATCTTTTTCATATGCTATTCAACTTACTCCCACACACCTCTTCTCGAGCCCGTTTTTTTCCAAAGTTGGGATATTTTTTTTTTTTTTGCGATTTCGTTTGAGCCATGACTCCAAATGAAAATCGGTCGATGGCGCTGTAAGCGGATGTTTCAGTGGTTTGGCGAGTCAACCCAGTAAAAAAACCGCCCCTTTTGGGGAAATTTGCGGAGGCGTTCGCCGAGATTGGGAGCAAAAATGCGTAGGGCCCAGCTTTTTTTTTTTTTTTCGGCGGAGATTTTTTTGAACGGCGGAGATTTTTTTTTAAGCGGGGAACGGCGGAAAAAAGGCGGAGTTTTCATCCTGTGCCATTAGCAAGCGGGGGTTTCGTCGAAGCCCAAGGAACAAGATGGATGAGAGAGGAATGTACAAAAAAAACCCCTCTTTTTGGTTTCCCGTGGGAAGCCAAACAAGATTTGGAACATGCAAAATGCTTCCAAAATGCACAAATCCTGAGGGCAGAAAACCCCTCTACCTTCTTGAGATTGACCCTGGACCCCCGGGAAACGATCTATCAAAGAACTAAAGATCCTGAGCAAGGATAATGCAGTCCATGGTTTTCTGCAGAAAGTTATCCAAGTAATTTGGACAGTTCTCTGCTGAACAGAACTCTGATCCTGTACCCGTAGTTGTTAGCATATTGTCACTGTAAAAAATAGAAGAAAAAAAAATCAGAGGCAAACCACTGGAATAGATAACTCATCTGTTTTTCTACTTGAAAAACTCGCACAACAGAGATGGCTCACAACAGCTCACACCGCATTTTCACTTCCATGCTAGTCACGGTAGACTTTTCAGTTCCAATCCATATGACAGCACAGTGAGCATCTCTTGTCAAACACAATACAATGCTGAAGAGCAAGCAAACTGCTTATAATGCCCAATTCAAATCAGAAGTCTCTGCACTGGCTCAAGAGAAAGGAAGTCAAAGGGGGGCTGCCTTAGAACTGGGAATCAACAGGTCTCTGGTCTATAAATGGAGAATAACCAAAGACTGAACTTGGCATGAATAAAATCAGGAAAGCTTTCTGATCATGCAAAGCAAGCTGGCCAGACCTAGAAACTGAGCTAGTAGGCTCGGTTCAGAGAAGCAACTCGGGGAGCAATTTTCAGCATGTCTACAGAGGCTTTAATGTCATTTGCCCTGTTTGACACATTTCAATTGATTTTCTGTGGCAGAGGACTGATTACACTTAAGTGAGCATTTACTGGAGAATACCAAACCTAACAATTACCAGAATAAATGGACTGATTTTGTAGCATGAAATTTCTTTCTTCACATCATGGGCTTGACACAATGTGTGACTGCAAGAGAGTGTAAGATGACTGGATTATCATTTGTTGGTTCATTGGTGGATGTGCACCGTATGGTATGAACACACTCATCTCTGACCATTTCTTTTTAAAGTATGGAATGCCTCCAATGCGCTTATACTGTCTTCTCGACAGAAAATTACAGAATTCACAGGGAAAGCTTATGCTCCTTCAAATGTGGTAAAAGCCTTACACAGAATATATTCTTTTATTCAGATCACTCACTGAGGATGTCTGTTCGATGTCCAGCCAGCAGCTGATTCCGTGCTTCTCCAGAAACTGCTTGATGTCACGAGGATCTCCCAGCCCAGTGCCGATGGAGGGCAGTAGGTCCCTTTGCTCTGAGCGTCTCGTGAGTTGGACCAACAGTAGGACAGGAAGCACACTGGGGCTGACCAGCCTGGAAGAGGGAAATCACCGTTGACAGGACACAGAAAAGAAAAAAGAAATCAAACAAATTCCATGACTAAAAAAAAAGAATGATGCCTTGAGATTCTGTCATTCAGGAAACAAACGGCCTGCACAGATAACTAACATCATTTGCCCTAGGCTTGATCAAGATCACTTATATGGCCCATCTAAATTTATCAAGACACTAAATCAAGAAAGTATGTGCTGGAAGAAACTCCAAGAGGAACATTGACAAATTTTCAGAGAAGAGTCTCTAAGAAAAGTGCTGAGCTACAAATCTTACTCCAACCGGACTTTGGCTTGGAAGCAAGATTTCCTAGAACTGCTTCTCTAAACTGGCATGCTTCTCAGTCATGTAGTTGTAAACTTTTTCCATTCTGCTTTCATATGGCAGTCAGTTCAATCCAAATCATGTTTTGATGGACTTGAGTGGAGCACAATACCCAGGCTCATGTCATTCTTCCTGATGATATTTGATATTTAGATGTTTTTCTCATTCTGGAGAAGGTCTGATATGTACTCCCAGTCACCCACTCCATCCAGTGGAGCCTGCTTCCATACTCCCAATGTTGCCGCTGTTCCAGTGGCCTCCTACCACTATAGGATGTCAATGCTGTAGCTTCTGGTGGCTTAGTGTTTCCTCCAACAATGCTAACCACATGCACAGTATTCTTAAGCACTTTGCTATGTCTCCATGCGTACCTTCCCTGAGTTGTGCTTTGCACGCACTCAGGACATGTCCCACTGTCGGTGTTGAAGAGCGAACACACAGGGTTATTTAATTTACCCCCTCTTCACCAAGTCTGAATTCAATGGCAGTTAGTCATGTACAGATGTGAGGATGAACCTGGTCCTAAGAGGAGCTAGCTCTATACATTTCTTTCTAGCTGAGATTTCTGTGGAGAACATCTACCTACATAGTTCACTGCCCCCTTGCTGGCCAGCTGCCTAGATTCTCTTGGTATGCTCTTCATTCTTCAACTCCTGTATTACCATGTTTCTCTTTGTTTTCCTTTTGCTTTTGATCACAACTTGTTTTGGATGTTCCAAGCTCACGTCTGTTGGTCCGTGTGTGTCCTGTTATCCCCCTGATCTTGAGGTTTTCCTTTGCCTTGTCCACTGCCTGGTCTGGGCTTAACCGATTCATAAAATTTTTTCTACCTAGTTCTAAAGCATTAGTAACCTTACTTTTCCTACATTGTACTATTGAAGTGTGGACTTCAGAAGTAGCTTCAGCTTTGCTTGGCAACAGTAGAATGCAACATCAGTTAGGCAGATGGGACCCCAAGCCTATTTCCTTGTATATTGTTAATCTTCACCTCCAATCATTCCACTTTACCAGTGCTAATACTGTAAATTAGAAAGATGCCAGAAGACATTCAGGATCAGCATGAATTGCAGACACCAGACCTTGCATTTGCAAGGAGGCCACACTGGTCTGTTGTTTACAGGTCTTCTCCTGCCATTTGCTTGGATTCCTTTTCTCATCTTTGTGTCTTTGAAGGCGTCATCATACCACCTTTCAAGGTTTTTGACTGTTGTTTCTGTCACCGTTGGAATGGCTTCACTGGCTATAGTGGACATAATTGTTCCTATCCAGAAGTTTTTTCTGCAGGAAAAAGGCTTTATGAATTCTTTGGTTTGGTTTGAGTGAAATTATCAACTCATCTAACTGTATCACTATATTTTGTGTTCTATTTCCATGGAAAGGACTTTTGAGTCATCTATGACGGCTTTCATAGGGGCATCTGATATCCTTCCCCTGATGTCTTCTGAATCTGTATTGCTCATGGCTGCGTGAAGGATCACCTCCACTGCCAACACACTGGAGAACAGGAGAAATTGCACAGCCAATTCCAGATTGATTCAAATCCGTTTCATATTCCTTTAACTTCATTGAGAAGCCATATAAATGCTTCTTTAGCATCTCTCATATGTTCTTGGGGACACAACACATCTAGACGACCAACTGAATCATCTTGTATGGAAGTGATCCATAGGCATTTGCCAGGGCAAGCCACAAGACATCAAGGTCCCTTTTCTCTCTTAGCTCTTTGAATTGCTTCTCAAAATATTGTGGCATGTTTCTACAAAGTCAGATACTCACCAGATGCCTCTGTTCTGAACTGACAGACTAAAGTATTTATTATCTGGGGCGTGTCGTGTCAGCCTCACTGCCATGATGGGAAATCTTCCCCTCGTTGTGCAAAAGTGATACTGGTTTAAACTTGCTGCTGTCAGTTGAGTTCTGCTCTTTGGAATGTACATTCCATCAGCTATCATCCACTGGTTGCTGATCTTCGAGTTCTTCCATGTTGCTCTTAGTGGTCTGTGAAGGTACTTGAGGACACTGGAACATTTTTTCATACAATACATACAGCATTCCTCTTGAACAAGGTGAAGATCTGGCTCTGGCTTTCACAAGCATTCTTTCCCTCATCCAGTATAAGTGGCTTGTTACTGATGTTTCTCTGTGGCACTGCAAACCACAACAAACCCCGATTTCATTATTATTATTATTATCATGAATACTTATATAGCGCCTATCCTCCGCTAGAAACCAAGCTCTAAGCACTTTCCAATCCGCATTCTTGTTTACGCAATGGGCTGCCTACCTGGATAGAGCTGACTGAAGAGCTGCTTGCTGATGCTTCTGTCATTTTCCATGTCATCTGGTCAATACCGTTCACTTCATTTCCTTACTTTCTTCATTCTTTCCATTCCTCATGCTGGGTGCATGCTATGTGTAATAACAATGGCCAAACTGGCCTTCTCTTCCGAAAGTTGGTGATGGAATTTTACGAGTGTGTAAGATGTTATGAGTGTGTTCACACATGGAACATCAGTTTATAGTCTCATTTGTTTGAGAAATGGAGTCAGAACCAATGTTAACTCTGAGGGAAAAATCCCCCTGTACTGAAAAGGTCCCATGGAGATTCGGACCTGCAACCCCAGGATCACTAGATTACAAGTCCAGCACTCTGAGCTATTCTGGCTCTTTCATGAGACACTTGACTCTGATGGTTGGTACATCTTTTCCTGAGATGCTGCTCAAGAGTTTCTACGTCCGCACTGGGTGTCCCTGGTTTTGGCTGGTTGAATCCTTTTCTGGGAAACAGGAAGGGGCCTAAACGGCAGTGCCTTTACTTTTGCTTGTTTTACTCCAAACGTGTTCATGTAGGTTTCATATAATACTTCTCCAAATGTGGGCAGTCTGCATTTCTGTGTGATCTGTCCTATCGGAGCATCAGCTTGGTGGACTATTTCTTCCTCTACTTTCTCCCATTCCTCTTTCGCTCTTGTGGATGCAAGTTGTGTCTCTGGTGTTTGGCATTGAGACCTTATTCAAGATAAGATAATGTTGCTTATAGCCCAGCCGACCGCAGAGGGCCACATCAGGGCTGTGACTTTATTCAAATTCATCTGGGTAATCAGCATGGATGTCCTTGGCACTGTGTTTTGAACCCTGGCCTTCTTTTCTGACATCTTATCTGCTGGCCCAGGGCGCTGCTATTCATCCAAAGTCTTCATTCGGCCCTTCATACAGTCTTGTACATCTCGAAACTGCACTGAGTGGACAATTACCTTTCGAAGACACATGGAAATTTCACTTGTTCATGACTCATTGTCCACTGTGGATTTCCAGCAGTGATCAGGTTTGCATTCATGGATTCATCATTCTCTCCCCATTCTGATGAATCAAGGAAGCATCTTTCATTTTTAGTACTAGTGGCAAGTTGGAAAAAGACCAGATGTGGAAAGTAAAAAAGAAATCCTGAAAAGCTGTTACTGTCATGTTTGTGGGTGACAAACATTACCCCACATAACTGACATACAACATGCAAATGAACAGATTCCCAGGGTTTACTCTACAATGAAACAACTAAGGATGGGGAAGATCTCTGTCAGGATTGGCCTAAAGCGCCAAGTCTCTGTCTCTCTGCTGGGCGGGAACCTTCCTTCTTCTTGGCAGGCCTTATGATATATACATGACATCATCGGGCACATCTTGGGATGGACATAGGCACATGATGGACTTAAGTCATAACAGTTATCTGTGTACTGACAGCCATTTAAGTCACACACACACACACACACACACACACACACACACACACACACACACACACACACACTTATACACACACACACACACACACCAACACATATTCTATGTTAAATATTGCAACGTGCTTAAGACAGTGTGCCAACAGTTTTGAAATTGCAACACAGTTGATTGCTAGTCACTGTCAAGAGAAAATGCCAATGCATGATGTAAAATCATCACACACTTACATTCATGCGGACACCATGGAGTTTTTCCTTCACACCTGAGAACAGATCAGGCAGCTTGGCTTTGTAACGATCCTTGGTCTTGATCATCACCTTCATCTGTAGGACCAAATCACAGGAGGTCTTAATCATCACCTTCACCTGTAGGACCAAATCACAGGTCTTGATCATCACCTTCACCTGTAGGACCAAATCACAGGTCTTGATCATCACCTTCACCTGTAGGACCAAATCACAGGAGGTTTTGATCATCACCTTCACCTGTAGGACCAAATCACAGGTCTTAATCGTCACCTTCATCTGTAGGACCAAATCACAGGTCTTAATCATCACCTTCATCTGTAGGACCAAATCACAGGTCTTGATCATCACCTTCACCTGTAGGACCAAATCACAGGTCTTGATCATCACCTTCACCTGTAGGACCAAATCACAGGTCTTAATCATCACCTTCACCTGTAGGACCAAATCACAGGAAGTCTTGATCATCACCTTCACCTGTACAGCCCTGATGTGGCCCTTTGCGGTCGGCTGGGCTATAAGCAACATTATCTTATCTCCTACCTTCACCTGTAGGACCAAATCACAGGAAGTCTTGATCATCACCTTCACCTGTAGGACCAAATCACAGGAGGTCTTAATCATCACCTTCATCTGCAGGAATATATCTGGTCAGATCTAACAGGCACTTCTCCTGCATGCACAAAACAGTGTGGTCTCAATCATCACCATATTCATGCATAAAGCTCAAATGAGTGTTTAATCATCAATAAGCTTTTAACATACACAAAACTCCATCTGCATAGAATTCAGCATGGTCTTTATCATCACCACAGATTTTACACTGAAATGCATTACTTAGTTAAAATTTCATAGGTTTGTATGTTGACAAAAACTGAATTACCTCTCTTGCTTCATGTGTGTCAAATTGACTCACTTGCAAACTCTAAAAATGTTATGGGAGTGGCTTTGTTTAACAAACTGCTGGCTTTCACAGAATCAAATGAATTTGTTTAAATCATCTGGATTAAATTTGTATTTCTTACTGAAAAAATGTTGTAGCTTCCCTGTCACCGTCCCCATGAAAGAATGTTAAAGTTTGTCTTCATCAGTTAGTGACCATGAACAGGATACTTTAGATTAGGATTGAAAAATTCTATTTCCATCATGAGTTAGGATTGTTTTTAATATACTCCATTTGTAGCATGTGGTTCTCTTTCCATGTGTGTATGTATTGTTTTTGTTTCTTTTCCATTTGATATGTATGGTATGATTACTGAAACCAAAGAAGAATTGGCTCAATGAAATGAGAGTGGGAGAGATTGATTGATTGATCTTTAATATGCAAAGATGAAGATTTTAGGCCAGAGCCTAGTCTTACAATCTGTCCTTGTCATGCATACATTATGTCAACACATATCATTCATACCAACAATTCAACATAGTAACACTGTAATCTAATTCTACAATAACAAGCAAACTATTCATAAAAGTAACAACGACATATAATGACTTGGGGGTGGTGAAACAGAAGACAAATAACAAAACTACAAAGAGAGAGGTCAGGGGAGGGTGGGGCACAGAGAATGGTAGGTAGGAGGAGGAGAAAAGGGATGGTAGAGAGAGTGGGAGTAGGGATGAGCGACTTTAACAGAGTAGGTTATATGTTTAGACGATGTACTCAAAGTATGGTTCATGTCATTTGGTGATTTTAGCGGGTAGCTATGATCATACATTTGGTTTTGGCTGGGTGTATGACCATTAAGTTTGAATGACACCAGTCTGACATGCTGTTTAGACTTTCCTGGAGAGAAGTTTGTATTGTCTGTAGATCACTACCATTCATTTGGAGTGATGAGTCATCAGCAAATAAATCTGTCGTGACCTTTTCATCTGATACAGATAATGGTAAATCATTGATGAAGATGCAGAACAGGAGGGGGCCTAGTACTGAGCCTTGTGGGACTCCATGTCTGAAGCGGAGGTTTTGCCATTAAACAACACATACTGAGTCCTTTTTTTTTTTTTTTTTAATAAATCTTTTTAATCCCTTCAGCAAGATCATCATGAACATGTATATGAACACATGATAAATCATATGAAACAATCAAAAATTCCTCACACATTCAGTCACTGTCTACAACATACATTTGTTTAAACAATTGGCTTATGATGTACATAATAATTCAAATTTGTATCGAATAATTTGTGCCGTTAATTATGTTATGAACTGCTTATTTGTCTAAGACTGAATAAAGAATTTCATACCTCACACTCAAGTGATCTGTGAGTGAATGAAAGAAAATACAGTTTCCGTATTGTATACATGTATGTTTCATATGTTCAATCTATGAAGGGTTTTTTTATATTATTTTAATACATACTATTATATTGGACAAAAAGGACAAGCAGAAACAGAAAAAACAACAACAAACAAAGAAAACAAACTCAAGTATATGAAACATACACATACACACACACATATATATATATATATATATATATATGCGTATATTCATACATACACACTTAATATACACACAGACACATATAGATATACATACATACACACACATATACATATTTTTATACATACACATATACACCTACATACATACACACATACATGTATACCTACACACGTGATACATATAACCTACATACACATATACATATATATATATATACATATATACACATATATACACACACATACACACATATATACGCACACACATGCACAAACATATATACACACACACACACATAATATAATTTAGATTCATATACACACACACATATATATAATTTAGATTAAGTATTTCAAAAGTTCAATAATCCTCAAAAAATGTACTCAGTCACAATAGCACAAAAAGACACTAACAAAAAGACACACACTCGCACACACATACACAAATGTGTACCATTCTCAGTTGTTAAATTGGTGGGCACATTGAAAGATATTTCAAATGAACTTCTACATACTTAATATATTGTTTATATGGATGGTGCTAAAATATAAATTGCATTTGGAGTTTTGCTTCTTCAGTTACAGTCATTATCTTTTCTTTTGGGATAAAGACCAACAGTACAAGCAACAATCCGCCCCAGCATAGGTATCTACCAGAGGCGTTACTCTCCAATTACAGAAGAAAAGTTTTATGAAACTAATGTTTGATATAATGCCCACTGTTTACTAAAGAGAGGCAATGTGCCTTCCAAAAAGTGCATGTACCTAAGATCTGTATATCTCTGTTTCAATACACCAAGAAAGCCTTGTATACTGGGCACTGCATTTTTCATGTAAACTTTATAAAGGTAAATTTTGCCAGCAATAGGATATAATTAAGGCCAAAGTCTGTTTTGACTCCTTCTTTACAGCCAAATACAATCAATGTTTCTGAAATGTCAGACGACACCAATGCTGACAGTCACTGGACAACATACGGTTAAGATCGATCCAAAACTTTTGGACAACACTACAGCCCCCATAATAAGTGTTGTATCGTTTGGATTTCAGTTTGACAGAGGTTACATACAGGGTCCTCAACAATTTTACAGTCATACAGATATTTCCTTGTATTTAAAAGGCGATGTAGTATTCTCACCTGGAACCATCTTAGTTTAATATCATGACACTTATGACACTGTTTGAAAATTTCAAACCAATTTAGATTATTATAGATTTCGTCCCATTTTAAGGCTGCAGTAGGATGAACCTCTGATCTTGTAAGCTTGCCTGGACACTCTTGCCTCCTCCTTTGATTAATTTCCAAGTTTTATTATCTTCTACACTACACCTAGGATCAATCTCAATTCTACATTTCTGCTGGTATTCCAAGATGGCATTGATAATGCCATTATAGAGAAGAAAGTTAGTTCGCCTGATATTTGGATAAAGTTCCTTAAATTCTCTAAAGGTAAGGAATTTATTATCATTTAAATCATACAATTGGTGAATAAATAAAATATTTTCCTCAACCCATTCTTTAATGAATACTACATGCCTGTCTCTTAGTATATGTTTGTTGTAATGTATGCACTCAGCCAAAAATTCTGCAGGCTTCAGTGGGGGGCATTTCATGTACAGATGTTTGCAGTGTTTCAGCACGTCTGTCCAAAACAAATTCTTACAACTTTTCAAACAAACATGTACATATTCTTCTCCCAGTTTTGACAAATTTACAAAATTAGGAAATAAGGCATACACAAAAGTTTGCAGACTTCCTTCATAAGTTAGCCGTTTAAGCCAGGATACTTTTAATGAAGTAATATAAGCATGTAAATCAACCATCTGTAATCCACCATCAACATAAGGTTTGCACACTATACTCCTTTTTATCTTGGCTGGTTTATTGCTCCATAAGAAGGAGAATAAAGCTGTCTGTAGTTCTTTAACAAGATTTACCGGAGGATCGGGTAGATTTATCAAAAGATAAGTTAGTTTAGACAAAACCAATGTTTTCAATACTGTTATCTTACCTAAGGGAGAAAGGTCTCTCTTACACCATCTACCCAGTACCTTTTTAATGTCATTCAATTTGCCTTCAAAATTTATATCCGTTATTCTTCTGATGTCCACACAAAACTGTATACCCAATATTCTAAAAATTCCAGGATTCCAGCGAAAGTTTTCATCACGCATATATCTCATGTTTGAATGCTTCATACTTCCAAACCACACGACATTTGTTTTTCATGATTAATTCTTAAACCAGACATTTGGGCAAAAAGTCTCAATACACTTATGGTTTCATTGAACGACTTTTCTGTACCATCCAGACATATATTGGTATCATCTGCGAATTGCGACAGGAGGACCTCTTGACCCCTCACCATGACACCTTTTATATCAATATTTTGTCTAATAAGAAGCGACAGGACCTCTGCGCCGATCAGATATAGATAAGGAGAGCAAGGATCCCCCTGCCGCACTCCACGTCTAACTGGAAACCATTTTGAATATTGTCCATTAACAGAAAAAACAGGACGTCATGTCCTTGTAAAAGGAGACAATCCACCTTATAATATCGGGGCCAAAATTGAAAAATTCAAGCGCTTTATTCAAGAAGGTCCAAGAGATGCTATCAAATGCCTTTTCAAAATCAACACTAAGTAAAAGACCTGGGGTGCTTTCTTCCTCGGTATATTGAAGTACATCATAGATTTTTCTAATATTCTCTCCAATGTATCTTCCTCCCATGAAGCCCTTTTGGTCCTCATGAACTATTTTTGGTAAGACACATTTGATACGATTAGCAATTGAGGCTGATGCTATTTTGTATGCCGTATTTAACAGAGAAATTGGTCTCCAATTCTTCAAATACTGTTTTGGCTTATCCTCCTTGGGAATACAAACAATGACACCCTGTCTCTGTGTAACTGACATACTCTGTTTATCAAAACCATCATTCAGAGATCTGACAAGAAAGGTGCCAATATCTGTGAAGAAGAATTTATAAAATTCAACAGTAAAACCATCTGATCCAGGGCTTTTGTTGTTTTTCATATTTTTTAGGGCCTCACCCACTTCGTTTATAGTCAATGGACCTTCCAGTCGATCACTTTCTTCTTGTGTTAATTTGTTAGCATCCATTATTATACCATTAAGATCTACGTTCCTTGCTTTCTGTTCTGTAAATAGTTGTTCATAAAATGTTTCAACCTCTTTTAGGATACTCTTTTGATCGGATATAATATTACCATCAACTCTTTCAAGAAAACTCATAGAGCGATCTACAAAATTTCTATTTTCCAAGCTGCAAAAATATTTACTAGGTTTCTCCCCTTCGCGAATCCACTTTACTCTTGATCTAACAATAATTCCCTCTATTTTCTTTTCCCGTAGTTCTTCTAGTTCCAATTTCAATTGTTCTAGTTCTCCTAAATTCTCTTCATTCACATTTGAACTCAAGTTGGAAATCTTTGTTTCAAGTTCCTTTTCCCGTTTTAAATCATTTTTTTTCTTATAGCATGAATAGGCTATTGTTTTTTCTCTTATTTTTAGTAACACCATTTCAAAAAATAGTTGATCTGAAATTGTAAACTGTAGCATATCACTTGCCACCTCATTAATATTCTGAAAGTTGTAGACTGGTAAAGCGTATTCTTTTTTTAACTCTGAAATGACTCCTTTTATTTCATCTACAAATTTCTTGTCTCTTATAAAGAATTGTTAAATTTCCAGTACTGTCTATCTCTCATCCTCACTTCTTCTCTAAGACTTATATCAACAATGGAATGATCTGAACGGTAACTGAGACCTATATTAGATCTACTGACATCCGACAACAGACTTTCTGATATCAGAAAATAATCTAACCTGCCTTGTTTTATGGTATTAAATTTGCGCCAAGAATATTTTCTAAATTTGGGTTTAATGTTCTGAACACATCAATCAATTCATGGTGAGCAGTTAAATCCAATATTGCTTTACGCGATCTAGGTCTATTTGGAGTACTAGAATAGTTTCTTGAATCAAGTTTCCCGTCTAGCACAACATTCCAGTCTCCTCCCAAGATCAAGTTATTATTACCAGACTGTTCAAGTTTAGCACTTAACGCATTAAAAAAGTCGGGGTTATCTCCTGCACTAGGCCCATATACATTGACCAAAGTGAATCGTTTCTTGAGAAACTCCACATCTAAAAAAAGATACTGTCCATTGGGGTCCCTTACAACATTAAATACTTTGTACTCGAAATTATTATTAAATAGAATTGCAACCCCATTTTTATTTGTATCTGATCCTGCCAGCCATACTGAATATCCCCAGCTTGACCTAATAAAGTTTTCTTGTTTATGGGGTAGATGAGTTTCTTGTAGAAAATATATGCTACTATTCTGATTCCTCAGGAATTCAAAGACATCTTTCCTTTTCTTGAAGTCATTTATCCCATTGCAATTGTAAGAACATATTTTGAATCCCATTGATTTATTTATCTTGCTATCCATTTTTTCTTCCAGAATAAACTCCCAGAATTATATCCAATGTAATTGTACAAAGTGCCATTCGAACATGCTCCACTCTTGTTCTCCTGTAGGAAGCTACTCTTTATACTTGAGGATGTATGAAAAAACTCACTGGAAAGAGTATACTTAGCACCTTGATTTTCAACAAAGCATGAAAAAAATGTATTCCACAGGTAATTTTTCTCATTCCACAGCCCATGACAAAAACATTGCAAGATACACGAATCACACAATAACACAGTACATGACAAAGATACGATACAATCAAAAACATACTTATATAAATGTTCATTCATAATGGGGCAACTTTGCTGACAACCCCCCGCATATAAACCAAAATTAGACTAAATTTAGGCACTGAAGAACCATGCAACATTCGAACATTGTACAAAAAGTGCAAAAACCGTGCAAAATCACAGCGCTCATTCACATGACCTCATTCAAAATTTATGGCTACTAATATTGTTTAATAAGTTCATGTTTGGAATAGGGTCAGCTATTCCTATGTTTGATTACAATTGAAAGAACCATCATCCCTGATGGTGTTCTTCATCCTAATTGCGAAAAAAAAAAAAAAAAAAAAAAAAAAAAACCCACAATAACCCTACACCTGTAATACCAAAACACACACCACACACACACACACACACACACACACACACACCTGCATACACACGCACATGCACCCACGCACACATACCCACGCACACACACACACACACACACACACACACACACACACACACACACACACACACACACAGGTCTACCAAAAGGTATCTCATTAACATTATACATGGGTCAGTAAACAAGTGGGGTAACTTTTTCAATTTCAATTATACATGGGGTTTTCAGTATCGGTTTCACATATTTGCAATCAGGCTTCCATACAAATTATAAGCAAACACAAGGAATCATCCTCACATGATCTGCTAACCCAGGCTACTCTGTAACCGTATTTAAAAAAAAAAAAAAAAAAAAAAAAAAAAAGTAAAACAACCAATAATCACTGCCCTACCTTAGTGTCTTAAACTATAAATGCAATGTATCAGTAAACAAACAACATTAACCATTCAGAAGAATCACACAGGGTATCCCCCTATGAACATGCTGCTCTGCTGAAAATGCAGATCAAAAAGGGCATTGGAAGCCTCTTTTAACTTTACTTCTTTTGCCACTGTTGTTGCTCAATTTCTTCCATATTACTCGTACACCACTCATTTCAAGTCCCCATACACAGCTATACTCAGGACTCTCCCGTTACAAAGTCTGCTCCAGTAATCCACTGGAGCTATTGATATCAGGTTATAATGCGGTAACACACCTTGGGGAACAGAACACTGATGCCGAGTCACTTTGTTGGTGTTCAATGGTGCCTGTTCTGATATATGCAGGAAATTATGAACTAATCACACCAAGTCATTGGAAAAGAGACTCCACTTTGTCCCCCCACTGACAGTCCTCACAAATCTGTTCACTAGAGAGACTTTGAACTGGAGTCTGTACAGGCCAAATGTGGATGCGGACATCAAAACCACAGAATCAATACACGGCATGAAGAACTGAGAATATATTTGCGACCAAGGGATCGAAAGTCACTTTCTTTATTCTGATAGTTTATCGATAGGGTCAAGTTCAAAAGAACCGTTAAATGGTGGTCCCATACATGTGCACATGCATTTATGCATTTATCACGCATTAAAGAACCCGTGGCGGTAAGGGAGTTGGCTACAGAAAATTCTGTAGGCTCATGACAGGTAAACAAAAATGAAGACAACAACAACAACAACAACAAATGCCACACATACAAAAACAAACAGGAGGCAAGGTTTTAAAGCAACATGCAATTTTTGGGGACAAAAACCTTAGACTTCAAACAGGGAAATATGTTGTGATTAGATAGTTACATAATTGAAAACAATACAGTTTGTTGTGATTTGACAGTCACATAATAGAAAACAATACAGTAGAGTCTTTTTCAACCTAACATGCTAACCAACTTTATGCAAATCAATTCTGCATTCCCAATCAAAAAACCATCTTTTCCCCTTATTAACGTTTTCTAGATTAATATTATGCAAGCAGTTTAACATGAAGTTTCACTAAAAACGAGTGGATTTCTTGTCACAGAGACACAATATATTTTATCATATCATCAACCTGTTGAACAAGAAAGATGGAAATTCATTTCACCAAAACCAGGCAATCAGTTACACTCGAAGTCATTAACCAAACATCAATCTTGGTTCACACAAAACATCAAGAAAGAAAAATTCTTGCTCATCTCAGTTTGCACAAAACATTGAGGAAAGAAAATTCTTTCTCATCTTCACAAAGTTAACAGCTAATGCGATACTGCTCAGAAGCAGTGTTGGCTAAATTCTACATTGAACGGGATTACTAATGTTAGCGTAACCTTGTAAGCAATCAGAAGGTCAGCACTTTTGAGTTTTGTGATGGCATGTTGTGTTGCCGTCTTTACTTTTGCTATGAATGAAATTGAAGGTTAACATTAATAATCAACACAGATCCTGAAATCATTCATTGTGCCAGAAAAAACTAGTCATTGCACAGACCTTACCTCAAGACATGACATTTGAGTTTTTTTTTTTTAAACTTAATTTTCTTGAAAAAAAAACAACTTAAAGTTGATAGCAACTTCATTATGAAACAGTGTTATAATCCTTTCTTTCCATCTCTTAGAGGCTGTACATTTTAAAAATCAACATTATTACAATGTGTTTACTTGGAGTTATGAGTCTACTATCAAAAATCATTCACTTCATCTCTATCATCTGCCATCCCACAGAGAGGCTTGGGTGGCGATTTCTTCTGTTCAAATTAGCCAATGAAATCAACTGTTACTGGTTTACTTTTCATGTCATAGAAAAGACTAAATGTGTTCTCTGAAACCACTCCCTGAGAATCATCAGGTATCTGATCACAGATATTTCTTTGGAATGACCATTGCTATCAGTCCCACAATATCTGCTGCCTGACTCATAAGAACCTGTGGCTTGCATTAAGGCAGTATGTCACCATATGGTGGGCACCCTGCAGTAAGAATCTTTGCAGGTAAGATTTGACCTTCCTCTGAGCTTCTTTTGTCTAGCTTTGTATATTACCCAGGCAGCTGTTGTTGAAGGAAAAAAAAAAAAAAACAAAAAAAAACAAAAAAAACCCCAATAACCCTACACCTGTAATACCACACACACACACACACACACACACACACCTGCATACACACCACACACACACACACACGCGCGCACCCACACACACACACACAGAAAAAAAAAAAAAAAAAAAAAGTAAAACAACCAATAATCACTGCCCTACCTTAGTGTCTTAATCTATAAATGCAATGTATCAGTAAACAAACAACATTAACCATTCAAAAGAATCACACAGGGTATCCCCTTGAAATAGACACAGAAAAAAACAATTCAATTTGTATACAAATACAAATGATGCTGAAATCCAAAAACTAAGAACACACTTAATTGATTCATGTTTTCAATTCTCTGTAGTAGCAGCCACACCCTAAACCTAGTGAAAGTATCACCGGCAACATAATACTGATGTTAGGTAATACTATTAAACTGCTAGAGTGTCATAAGTTTTCACATAATCTTGCACTTAACAGTTCAGACACAAGAACATTATTGGCCTACCTTTTTCTGTCTCACTATGAAATAAATGCAGCTCAAACAGTACTATGCCTTCCCACTGGTGGACGGCTTTGGCGAGACCATAGTCTCTTCACACTCAGTCACATACTTGGAGGCATCTGCAATCGAATCCACCTGGACTATCTTCCCCGTCAATGTCTTCATTAACACTTTCCCATTTTTAGTCCAGGCTCTGTCACAGACTCTTTGTTGTCCCTTGTCGCACACAACAGAGCGTAGGCCCGGGGTGTCAAGTCTTCCACCATCAAGATCTTTGTTCCTCGAAGATTTCTGCGTGCATAGAGCACCTCGTCGCGCGTTCGCCTGGACACGAACCGTACAATAATCCCCCGCGGCCGTTTTGCAGCGTCCGAGGCCCCTTCTTGGACCACCCACCCGGTGTGCAGCCTCGATATCTCTGGGATCGACCTTAATCTTCAATTTCTCCTTGAAGAGAGATAGCACTTTGTTTTCGCACTCTGCTGGTGTCTCCACTCTGCCCTGACTATTTTCACTGACACCAAATATTCTGAGGTTGTTGCGTCTGATATAAGCTGACAACTCTTCACTTCTGCGATCTGCTAACTCTGCAGTGAATTTCACTTCTCTGATGTTATCCTTAAGCTGATCTTCCCTATCCCTCAGCCTTGCACCTCCGTTTTCAATTTGTCATTGTCAATTTGTAAAGTGAAAATGACTGATTTCAGTTCTTCCACCGTCTCCATCACTTTCTCCAGAGTCTTGCTGACCCCACACAGTTTCAACATAATATCATCATTAGTTGCACCCTGTTCAACTCCGAGAGAGAAAACCTCGTTGTTGTCACCCATACTGCGACTGTCTGAATTTACGTTTTTACTTTCCTTGCTGTCGAACTCGGCACTGTTCTGGCCTAGGGAAAAGTTCACAGAAAGTTCATCTTCCGTCTGCTGTGTATCTCCTCCTGAAGCCTTGCACTTCTTACTGCTGGAACTAGGAGGAGGTGTATTGAAGGAGGTATCCGAACCACTAGACGCTGACTTCGCACACTGCTTTCTTTTCCTCTCCATGCATGTACGATGCAGACGTGCAGATATATATATATGGCCACTTCGGTTCGCTGGCGACTTCCGGTTCACCTTCCGCCCAAGTTACCGTGAAAATTACAATTAAAAGTGCCCAAAACACATCAAAACTTTATGATTGCTTCATGCGGGGGGGTCAGCTGTTGATTGCACTGCTAATCGACGCACATTGTGGCTTCTTAGTTACTTGAAAGTAGCAAAATTGCCACTTTCTCCGGAGCTCCCAACACTGTCGTGTTACTTGCGACGTGACCAGCGCTCACCCCCACATACTGAGTCCTATCATTCAAGTATGATTGGAATAATGAGATTGTCGGGGTATGGTTAAAGTAGATGGATAGTTTCTTTAGGAGAATGGAATTATCAACAAGATAAATGCCTTTTTGAAGTCAAGAAAGACAACCCCTGTCATCTGTGACTGGTTCTATTTGAAAGCCACGAGTCATACATTTGTGATAATGCTGTGTGGCAAGAGTGATTAGATCAGAATCCAGATTGGAGTGGGTGAAACAGATCGTTTTTCTCCATGAACTGAGATACATGTGTGTATATGTGTCTTTCGAGGGGTTTGGATAGTACAGATAGTAAGGATATAGGTCTGAACTTATTTGGATCCGACAAATCATTTGACTTTGGAAGGGGTATCACTTTGGCGTTTTTGAACGCTTGAGGGAAGATGTTAGTTTCAATGGATAAATTATATATATATGTAAGAGATTCAACAATGTAAGGTAGAGTGAGTTTGATAAGAAATACGGGTATGTTATCATGGGACCCATGGATTTTTCATTCTTTAACTGCGCTATGTGCATTCTACTTCATGCACAGCAAGAAGGGGAATTTTGATTGATTTATTGGATCCAAGTTTTTGTTTGCAAAATGATACTAGGGAAGTCGGCATGTATATTCATTTGGTGCTCTTATAGTCGATGAAGCTTGAGTAAGGTTATATGATAATGATAGAAAGTGGGTATTAAATTCATCCAGGAGAGAGGAGAGAGAGAGAGAGAGAGAGAGAGAAGAGAGAGATTACACATGATCACAAACCTTCTATAAAAAATATATTGATCCTTGGAGGTTTTCTTTTGCACAGAACTTGATGAAACTTCATCATTAAACACAGAGAAGAGGTAAAATGGAAAAACATGTAGCAAACACCGTACTGCAGAGCAGCCGGAGAGTAGCAGAAACTGCCTCTATCAGACTGTCAGAGCTGAATGGCTTCAGCTATTTACACAGAGGGTTAAAACATGACTGAAAAAGGATTTTTCCTACTAAAAGTAGTTTCATGATATACTTACCTGTCCAAAAAAAATGCTTTTCTCCTGCTATGTGGAACATCAGGAGTCACCCACACAACCCCACCCCACCCAAAACAAAAACCATGTGGACAGTGGGGAGCTCATTCTACTCAAAATACAGGAATACATGAATGGTCTTCTTTGAGTAATACATACTCAACTCACTTCACTGTAAAAGATCTGTTTTCTCCTTTTTTTCCAACTGCGAGGAGAAGGTAGGGAGTTCTAGCTGTGTTTAGACAGGTAAGTATAAATTAAAACTATTTTCATTAAGAAAAATAATGTCCAAACAAATGCCAGAATGTTGAAAAGGATGGTGGGATCCAGACGTTCACACTCAAGCATAAGGCTGCCGTCAAACCAGATCTCTCTCGAACTATACAACCAATTCTCATGCTGTTCTTTCTGAACTGGAGGAAATAAACTGTACTTTTGTTGAATTATAGAATGTTACTAATGGTTAACAACAATCCGACTTTTTTTTTGTAATTTCAAGTACAAAAAAAAAAAAAAAAATGCAAAATAAAAAAAATTGAATGCTATCTTTATTATCAACATAAAAAAGAAGAATGCATGCCAACAAACTCTCAACAAAGAAGGAAAAATACTCCACTCACCAAATGAAGACCAGAAAGCATGTAATATCCAACAGAAAATGAATTAAAAACAAAAACAAAAAACATCCATAAATCCATATACACCAACAGCAGAAAACTGATGATGGCAGTGCACAACAGACAAGAAAGTGTCAAATTTGTGGGCATGTCCAGGCTTCAGTTTTCAGACAGAATGACAAAAAAGTATATTACAGCTACAAATGATACTATTAGGTGGTACCAGTCATTTTTTTCAGATGTGAAATATATGCATGTATCTTATTTTAAATCAAAGATAATATGGAAATTAGAGTATATGCAAAATTTGAGTTAATATCTCAAATAGTTTCTAAGATATGGTCGCTTGAATATTTCTTATGTTTGTCGTTAACGTAATTATGCAGTCTGAACCTGTTTTCAGACAGGCTGTGTGTCCAACGTAAATATCAAGAGTGCTTTCTATAGGTTTAACATTTATCTTTAGGACAATGACAGTGGGAAAAAACCCCAAATCATTGAGTAAAACAAATAAAAGCAAAATTTTAGTCCCTAGCAAAATCAGCAGAAAAATAACAAAATCGCTCATAAAATGAGTGAAAAGACCAACTTTACCACCTAGCCAAAGTCAAATTATTCACCAGCACATCCCAGAACTATTTGGGACCCATAACTTAGATTGGGTTTATTTTTTTCTGGAGGCTACAATCCGAGAACACTAAAAACATAGACTTCCAAAGTGTCCTTACCATGACAGTCCGAGACCTAAAATACATGACACAAAATCCTGATTCAGGCATATAATCAAATCTCCACTTGTAGTTAACATACAGACATGGTTCACATAGCAAAATGTTTGTCTCCTCAAGACTAAGACACAGGTAAAAATACAACTTCATTTGAAGCACTGATTTCATGTTACAACTTAATACACCCCCCCTCCCCTCCTGAACAACCCCAAACCTCTAACGTCCCCCATCCCACCCCTTCTCTTTGAACCCCTGCTCCATCTTCGTTCTGCAAGCACAAAGGTAACTATTTTCTGCTCATTTCAGTGTAAAGGATGACTTATATCATTTAGAACAAAAAACAAAAAAAAAAGCACATAAGGAATAAATAAACAAAACTACCTTTACATCAGTGTCTCTTGGGTTGTGATGAGACTTAATTTTCTTTTTTTTTTTCTTTCTTTTTTTGGTTGGCATTTCTAGCAAAAGCAGTACACATTTTCAATTTTACAGACAACTTTCCTGCCAATTTTTCAGTTTCTTCTTTCTCTTTTATGTGATCTGAGTTTACTTTTTCTAATGTTGCCTTCAGATAATCCTTTTCTTTCTTCTGAGAGGAAATCACAGATTTCAATGCCTGAGTTTCCACAAGAAATTACTCCTTCTCTCCAACAATGTCTCTGATTTGGCACTGAAGCTTTTGATTTTCCTCTTTCAATCTGTGGAGATCTTTTTTCAATGTGAAACACTGGCATTTATCAGTAGCAAAAACACTTTCCTGGAATCAGTACTTTTATCATCAACAGTTTGGCCTCTTCTTGTGCTCGGAACAAAATCACAGAACGTTTGCTCCAGAAGGGTAAGATGTGATTGTCCACCGTCTTTTTTGGTTTTTCTATATGCTTCTTCCTTACATTTTCATTCCATTTTCTTTCTCATCTGCTTGGAACTGCGGGCAGATTTTTTTAAAATCCATTCTTGAAAAAAAGTGTCCCTGAAACTGTTCTGTTTCCTGTACTGTTCCAGTTCTACCACTTATCCATTTTTCACAGGGTAATTAGAGGAGCAGTTGACTTGTCTTTCAGTAACATGTCCACAGTAACTCCAGAGACCCTACAGTAGTCACCTTTGACAAGGTCTAACTGTCTGCATGTATCCAAAAACATCTGTCGCAACATGCCTCATGCTGAACACGACTGATGACTGAACTGAGCAGTGGAACACCCTCTCCAAACTGCAGACCTAGCATGCCAGATGCTGATGTGGGCAGATTTTCCCAGCTCACACCATGTTGTTTTTTAAGAAGACCCAGCTGTAGGATAACTCTGTTGGTTGGCTTCAGCTCAGGGAGTTTCAGGGGCTGTCCTCTTCCAGTTGGAACCAAATTGGATTCAATACTTTCCAGATCATCACCCTCTGGGAAAAATAAATAAATAGATAAATATTATTTTTCAAAAAGCTGTGGTTTTCTGTTATGTTTTATGACTGTGTAGTGATAAGTCTTCTGGCTTATATCATCAGGCAATATCTGCTGAAATGCATACATAATTTTGTCATTACTTGCTTTGTAAATCAACGATTTCCTTTATTATTTCATTTCAGTAGTGTGTTGCATACTTGTAGGCATTCTTTAAAAAAAAAGTGTGTTTAACATCAAAGTATTTGAGTTACCGTGGTTTTTTCCTTTCTTAAACTTCCTTATCAAAAAATCAAATCTTCTGACTAATTTTATGATGCAATTGCTGCTAAAATGCATATAATTGCTTTGAAAATGATTTCCTTTATCATAATTATCATTTCAGTAGAGTTGCATACTTGTATGCATTCTTAAAAAAAAGTGTGTATCTGACATCAAAGTGTTTGAGTAACCATAGTTTTTTCCTCTCTTAATTTTTTTTATAAAAAAAAAGATTCTTTTCTTGTTTTGGGTATTAGTGGTGAAAGTGAAGTTATGAAGACCAAACCTGTAAGCATGTGTGCACACACACACACACACACACACACAGACTTATACCGTCATGGTCTCTCAATCCACTAATGGAATAAAGTTATAAATAGCAAAAGTGAATAAGTATGATAGACGAAAGGTCTGTGCAAATACAAGTAAATTTATGGGCATGTGTTTGTACACACATGCAAGCACACCGAGACTGATGCTTCAAGATCAAAAGATGAAGTCATCTTTCCTTGATTTTCATCCACGATGTTTTCTCAAAGAAAAAAACAAACCTTTAGAAACAACATTGAATGTCAGAAATAAATACTATGTTACATGAACATCTTTCAAACTAAACTAGTGCAATATCTTGGCGCAATGGTTTTCTGTTATTTTTCAAGAAATTCATGCACCGTACTGACCTAGTTTCAAAGTTCCTACTCCCAGCGAGCAAAGAGACATGTAGTTAAGCACGATCAATAAAAAAAAAATTTCCATCGATCAAAATAAAAATCGAAACAAAAATACCAATGATTTTCATTGATAAATATACCTTATATTCTTGCAAATACTTACCCAAATAATGGTCAAATGAGTCCAAAACAACATAGATTTCTTCATCGTTTGAGGGTATTAGAAACACTTTTGCTTGATCAGTTCCGTCCGCTATTGTGACTTGCGTGTTAGAGACACCGATCAACGGTTAGTCTATGACGAATGAAGCGCATGCATCGCAGGCAAAACCACACGATAAACCAAGCATACTTGCTTGTTGTAAAAAAAAAAAAAAAAAAAGAAGAGCTTTCCAATGGTGTTTGGGGATTTTTTTGTGTGACCAGTGAGAGCGTTTCTGTAGATATCCGAAAATTTATGATTTTCTTAAATTGATATTTTCACATTTGGATGGAAATTGATAAATTTTCCCCATACACTGTTGGACAGCTGTTAGTCTTGCCTTTCCAACGGTATGTGCTATAAATAGATTTGGTACTCTTGGAGGTTGCGAAGTGAGCTGGAAGAGACACGCTGTATTTCAGATCGTGTGCAAGGTCGCTGCATCAGGCCCCGGCTTGCCTGTCAACCGTGTAGCGCAATTCATGTTTAACGCTCTCTACATCATCATTTCATTAATTTCACATAAAACCCCCACAAGAAACACATAGTTCATGTCATAAACTGTTTATTGATATATTTTTTTTCAGAATAAAAGCATACGAGTGCATGAAAATTTATAGAGCAAAGTCAACCTAACCAGTGAGTTTTCCCTTGCTTTCCCGGCCCAGGGCAGCCCATGGTCTCACCTAATACTATTCCTACTGTCTATGCTGTATAAAAGATGACTGGACAAACTTCAAGGCGTTAGTCCAGCCCATGGATCAGCTGACCGGTCGCCTTCCAGAAATCCTGCCTTGTACTGTAAAGTTGAAAACACAGATAGGGACACATGGGCAGCTCAGAGGTTTTACACTGAAAACTGGTCTGCACTCTCTCCATCCTCTATGTGTCCTGGAGCTACAGACTGTGCACTCAGCATGGCTGCTGTCATCTATCTTTAAAAAAAAAAATACTGCTCTGTCAAGTGTGCTGGTGGTTGGACTGTGTCATCATCAGCTGGAATGCAGCATCATGGAAGAACAGCTGGAAGTAGTCCACAGGTTGAAAATCATCCTTGTTCACCAGCACTCCTAGAACAACATTCAGAGGAATCATTAGTGATATGACTTATGAGGTGATGCAGAAAAGCAATCACCCCCCCCCCCCCCCCTAACAAACTTCTTACACCCCACTGGCACACACATGAAAGAAAGAAAAGGGAAGGGAACACACACACACCTTTCAATGCCCCACTGGTACACACATGAAAGAAAAAGGGAATAAACCACACACACACACACACACACACATCCGTTTCACTCTCACTGTTGAAAGCAATACTTTTTTTTATGAAAACAAAGTAATTCACTTGCCTGTTGGTCTCTGGAACTTGGGGCGCCATTCTCCTATGGCATATGAGTCAAGCTGGTCATATAATTTCCACTCAAACTCATCTCTGCTGCACACCTCTGACACATGTCACTCAGCCACACCCCCTTCCACCTTGACCTCATTGCAAGCCAGCTGTGTGCAGTTCTTTGTCTCTTAGCTCTTCATGTTGGTCGCCCCCTCACTACCACACTTTCAGCAGTCTCACTGACACTGCTTTCAGTCACTGCTAGTTGACCCAAAGCCAACAACATACTCGCTCACAGCACACTGGCCTGTGCCTGGCCCACCAATTGGCACACGTATAATACAGTCAGCCTCACTTTGCACTAATTCAGTCAAGCCCTCCCTATCCCATGTTTCCTGGTCACAGTCTGTGTGTTCTTCATCTGAATCAGGATCAACTGACCGTCTATTCAGTATTTCCAGCACCAAACCTGAGGTAATTGTATGGGAGGTTTAGTACCTGAAGTGCTTGGTTGTGATGTCGTAGTGAATCGAAACGCAATCAGTATAAATCGATAAAAACACTTAACTGAACAGTGCTCTGACGAAGCAAGTGGCTATGGGCACAGGTCAGGCCATCCCCCAACTATGACGTTTATTGCTGACTTTCTATCTCATCAAATTGGAGAGATAGAGTATCGGGGGTTAGGTAACCCTAGTCGGTCGCATTTTGGTGACGTCAGTGGTGAGCTGCCTGGTTGCAGAAATGTGACATATGTGGCACAAGGGTTAACTCACTCCCCTCTGACGTCCAAAGTAGCAGACATCCCACACGCACCGCTTACTCTCTGACATCTGCTATAACGGATTGCGCATTAGCATAATCTTAGAGCCAATGTCATGCAGAGTCATGGAAACTTGCCATGTGACAGCCTCATTATCGTACAGTAACCTTACACCGCTGCGTGGGCCACGTCGTGATGTGTTTGCTGACCACTGATCTATTTTTACACCAGACCAGCCCTGTGTTTGAAGCTGGATCACAATGGCGGCTCAGCCTTTGACTAGTGGTGTAAAAAGTAGACATGGAACATGTTTTTACAGCCTACGTGAAGCAGCTGAACTTGTTCAAACTGAAAGATCAGACCTTGAAGACACAGAACACACTGAAGACAGCGAATATAGCCCACCTAAAGAGGGTGAAAGCGTGCTGGAAAGTGAGCATGGCGACGTTCAGAGGGAGGAGTGGGTGGAGTCAGTGACACAGATAGTGAGGGAGGTGTAGCTCGGGGCGATGCATAAGCAAATGAACCACCAGAAGACCAGAGTGGGGAAAATCTTCTCTGGTTCATGACGAGAGACTGGCATGCAGATTTTTCTTTTTTTCCATCAATGCCTCCATGCACAGACCAGCAAACAACTGGACTGAAGTTGCAAGGCATAACTGACCACACCCCCTCAAATTTTTTTGACCAGATCAGGTCCACCCTTTACGCCAAGGTAATTAGTCATCATTTACTCTGTAAGCGTGTGTGTGTGTACAACATATATGTACATATATATTATATGTGTGTGTGTGGGCGTGTGTGTGTGTGTGTGTAAGGGGCAAAAGGAATAAAAATTGTATTGTATTGTACAGTAAGTGTACTGGGTGTGTGTGTGAGTTTGTTTGTGTGTGTGTGTGTGTGTGTGTGTGTGTGTGTTTCTTTTCAACTCTGTGCATGTACATAAGGACAAATATGCTAAACTTGGCAATTTTTTTTTTTTTATTGACATACTGAGCAAAGTTGAGATTTTGATTATGACGTGGTTGTTTGCTGAGACTGAGATTATGATCCTGTTGTTTGTCTGTTCTAGGTGTCATGGGTGTCATGAAGTGGCTGGACAAGAAAGCTGTCTGATCACCACCAAAATGGATCCACCTGAAACGGGTGAGGTCACCACAAGGACAGGCAGGAAGATGAAGCCCAAAGCTGTCCAGGACTACATATCAAAATGGCAGGAGTGGACTGCAGTGACCAGCTCATGGCCAACAGGGTATGATGGGTGTTTGTTCATTTTTGATACTGTAGAAACTTTCAAGTAGCCATCGTGTACATACTGCCAGCATTCGAAATGAGATCTGTATATTGAAAAGCCTTTTTTTCAAGAGAAGCATAGGTTCACACCCGTTTATATTTCAAACTAACCTCATGAAAGATACCCCATCTTCCTGTGACTGACAGAGTACTGAATAATCGAAAGCTTTGAAATTATGTACTTTGCTTATACAGGTCCACAGTTATTATGTGTCAAAATTTCAAGAGTGTGTGTGTAGCTATTATTTTTTATGAGTTTTCCCCAATACTAAATACTTTGTAGTTTGTCGTTCAGAATTCTTCACGAGTCTTGGTAATTACCAAGACTCGTGAAGAATGCTGAACGACAAACTACAAAGTACTCTGTCATATTTTATTGGTTTTAGTTCTTTTGCTTAGTAAAGAAACTGTCAAGTAGCTATTTTTTACACTCTATTGGGTTTCTGAAAGTGATTTATGATGAAAATGGGCCTTTTTTCAACAACAGAGAAAATTTCACTTATATGCCTGTATAGCTACCTTGAGTTTCACAAAACATGAAAAATGACCTCTTCTTCATCCAGCTACAAAAAGAGTATGGTATACGCCACAACTTTAAAACTTTGTACTGACCCTGAGGTTCAATCACACAACAATCATGTGTCCAAATTCAATAATTCTTTGTTGTGAAGTAATTTTCTTAATGATTTGTAGAAGAATGTGTACAAACGCCCAGTATACAGAGGAATGTTGAATTTTGTATTGGCCAGTAGGGAGTGAGTTAAGTATAAGCATTTCCAAAATACATCTCAACCGATAGGTTTTCCCACAGTTTCTGTGAAGCAATACAACTGTGAGCAGTACAAATGAATACTTCCTGTGCCTTGTTTGTCTTTTGTATGGACCAACACTTCCATCCAGACTTTCATTCCCCATGGCCTTCATGAGTCTCAAGGAGACAAAGCAGAGGAGCAGTAATGTTCTGATAAATGATTGTCTCTGCCCATCCCTTACCTCCTGTTTCCCAATGCGCATGCCCAAATCAGTGTTGTCCCAGCTGGTGTTGGGGCGAATAACCACGATGACGTATGGTTTGTTCAGCGTGTCCATGGTGTACATTAGCAGATTGTTGCTCTTCTCGTCCGCTCAAAGTTGTCTGACAGCAGTGCCACCACCACCTGCAACAATCAGCTTTCCTATGAACGAAAATGAAGCTTTGTCCCTTCCCCTAAAAATCTTTGGTGATCTCACATCCCCTTTTAAAATTTGGGGAGGGAGAGGGAAAGGGTTTAAACTGGAACCACTGCCATTTTCTTTAAAAAAATAGAAAAAAAGAACAAAATAGTTTTGCTTTTATAAGTAAAGGATGTTTGTACTAATATACAGTCTGCTATAAAATTCCCCTTAATGACACTCATAAGAATCACTCCTTAATTATAAAACAGGATCTCCTACACATAAGGTCTTCTATAAAATTCTCCTCAATAGCACTCATACTCAGCTGGTTCCCTTCATTCCTTCATTACTGGATCTCCTACAGGTTTTCCTATAAAAATCATCCTCAACAGCACTCATAAGTAACACTCCTATATCAAATCATGCTGTAGAGGTGTAACTACAGTTCAAACAGGTGGAGAATTTTATAGTACATGTCGACAATATTGTTATAGAATTATTTTTTCCTAGATAAATGCCTTGGAGCAGAAATACATCTTAGAAACACATAAATCAGCTCCATAGCGGAAGCTAGGTAGGCCCTGACTATAGTGTGATGACTGACCTTGCAATTCTTCAGCGCCAACATCATGTCCTCCACACTAGTGTTGTCCACATCTTCAGGGAACCAGCTGGACAGACAACAATCACCTCAATGACTGACTGGATAGACAACAATCACACTAAAGACTGACAGGATAGACAACAATCACCTCAATGACTGACAGGATAGACAACAATCACCTCAATGACTGACAGGACTCACAACAATCACATCAATAGCTGACAGGACAGACAACAATCACCTCAATAATGACAGGACAGACAACAATCACCTCAATGACTGACAGGACAGACAACAATCACCTCAATGACTGACAGGACAGACAACATAACTTCAATAACTGACCAGACAGACAACAATCACCTCAATGACTGACCGGACAAACAACATAACTTCAATGACTGACAGGACAGACAACAATCACCTCAATGACTGACCGGACAGACAACAATCACCTCAATGACTGACAGGACAGACAACAATCACCTCAATGACTGACAGGACAGACACATAACTTCAATGACTGACAGGACAGACAACAATCACCTCAATGACTGACAGGACAGACAACAATCACCTCAGTGACTGACAGGACAGACAACATAACTTCAATAACTGACCAGACAGACAACAATCACCTCAATGACTGACAGGACAGACAACAATCACCTCAATGACTGACAGGACAGACACATAACTTCAATGACTGACAGGACAGACAACAATCACCTCAATGACTGACAGGACAGACAACGAAGTATTAGCAGAACCTTTGTTTGACAACGATAAGTTTAGAATTGATAATAGTACATTTTTCTTTTGAAAATGGACACACAAAAGCATATTCCTAGTGTAGCCGGGTGCTAATGGTGTATATTTCTTGATGACCTGCGTAAACGAGATATCTTGTTCATGAGTTATCTTCCCCCTTACCTCCCTTGGTTGAATCTCATTTTTACTGTGTAAATTCTTTAAATCATGAATACCTCGGAACCTACACAGTTGTGTATACGTCGCTGAAGTCACAAAAATTAATGTTATCTATTCATTATAATAGTGTTGGATTGAGAAGCCCATATTTTCCCTAAAACTGGTATTTTGACCAAATTAATCGCGGCGCCATTTTGAATTGTCCGACGAACAAACCGTAAATAATTCTTGATTTCACAAAAAGTATGAGAGAATCCAAAGAATCCATGAATGCGCACTGAAAGTAGAGTCCATAAGCTCTCATTTCGTGTACTGCATGCCTATGATCTTTTCTGTACAAGCTTGTGACTATACGAAATGACTGACGGTGCCAGTCCCTTTAGTGAGTCGCCTTCTTTGTTTATTGTCAGAGTTTTGATCTAAATTGTCGTTTCATGAAATTCGGACTTCCCAATCGAAATCTTTTAATAACTCCATTTCTATGACAGAAGCAACCGAAAATATATAAAAATTATCATCCGATGGACCATTTCAACGGAATAACGCTTTATTTAAGATTGTGTTCGAAGCACATGGCGATGGCCATGTGACGATAAAGCAAGTTGTGTTTTCTATCAAATTTTAAATGCAAAGTTCTCCGCTTGGACAGCATCTTGGATAATGAAATTTATATGTATAAAAAGAGCGAGATGCCAGCTTTTTATTTATTACAAAATTATTTCATGCCGTTTGGTATTTTTCATCGAAATAGAGGAAAACATGACGTAAACTCGTTAAAAGTTGGTTTATTGTGCTGAACAATTAAGTAGTGGGGGAAAAACAAGTGCAGGTTAACAATTCTTCCATCATTATAATAATGACTTGGCAAAGATTTGGAGAGGGGAAAAAAAAAGGGGGGGGGGGGGGGAGAGGGTTGTTGAAGAAGAAGAAAATGGGAAAATATGTACTGTAAATAGGAAAACCTTTCACTAGCTGCATAAGGGAACCATCGCAATTCCTCTCAAAGGCAGATCTTTATGTATCGCCTGCTCCTAGGCCTTTCGTCCGCTGGATCGGACTCATCAGGGAGAAAGGGCTGATTGTGTCTGTTCTCTTGGCGTCAATAGAGACACACCACAGTCCATAATTCTGTGGTGTTCTCATCACCAAGGGTTCAAAAGAGAATCCAACAGCACCCCCAAAGCAGCCAGCGAAAGGTAGTAGAATAAAACAAAATGACAGTGTAGAGTGGAAAAAAGTTGCTGAAAAACTAAAACACTATGCAAACAGCGTAAAATGTAGGGGACAATCTTAGTTTGAGCCTATGCTTGAGGATCCATTTAAGGATACAAGGGAGATCAAAAGATATGGAACAGTCTGAGTGGTCAGCTCTGCTGTTCAATAACCCAAGCATTGTCAGCAGCTAAAGAATTGTGCAGAACAATTGTTGGTTTATTCTCAGACTTTAATCACCAATAACTTTACACAGCCACAGAATGGTCAAATATGACTTATTGCATTTTATTCCTTGGGTTCTGAGGTATTCATTGATGTCAAATATGTTTGTAATTTTAAACGTACGGCGAGCTAGACAATGCAGAAGCTGCAACAGATAGCACAATTTTTGTCATTTGCCGTCTCGCGAGGCTTATTTTGCATGCGGCGCTGCGTTGTCTGCTTTGCGGTCCTGGTCACCTGTATATATTTGAGGCGCTGCATTAGTACGAGCAGTGTTGCGGGGAGTGTTGCCTAGAGTGTTCGCTAGAGAGTGCTCAGTGCGCTGGGTGCTGAGAGAGGAGTGAGAGCTCCCAGGGCTGTGTTCCTGGTTTGAGCTTGGTATGGAAGGAGAATAAAAGTTCTTATGGGACATAAGGGAATTTGTGGCGGAGCGCGATTATTCCGGTAATTTCGATAAGATGAAATTCTCAAAGCAGGCCAGGTATGCGTAAAAGCATTCCGGTATGTTCCGGTAAGACAAATCCTTAATGCAGGTCGCGCATGCGTAAAAGTGCTTCCTTTTCGAAGTAACACGCTAGCAGTGAAGACGCATCCCTGCTCTCGGAAAAAAATTCTCTGCTCTCTCAAATTAAGTTGCAAGGTAAGATCCTCATCCATCGAAGCCTACACGGTGTCTAACATGCCTCATGCCTTGTTACTTGGTCATTCCATCATCAAAACGCTCAGCATATTTGTGATGCAGATGATGTGTGTTTGAACGCAAATATTAATAGTTGCAAGACACTTGCTCTGTGGAGATAGTTGGCAGAGCCGGACTAACGGTACACGGTCTTCTGCGTGATAACCAAACTCTCCCAGGCATAACGAATAAGCTTAAACAACGACCCAACATCATCTTTCTTCAGATAGGAGGCAACGAGATAAGATAAGATAATGTTGCTTATAGCCCAGCCGACCCCAAAGGGCCATATCAGGGCTGTAGGAGGCAACGATTTCAGGCTTGGGACAACACATGATGACTTAGCTATGGATATGTTGGCCTTGGCCTCTTTATTGAAAGGTAGATTCGGGGTGGAAACACGTCATGTTCGGACAGTTGTTGCCAAGATTCAAAGCTGAATGATCCGGGAAATGGTGGTTTTTATCACAGCGAGAAGCAACAGAATCAACACATGGGCGCAACAAGTACTCCACCAGCAAAACGCGGCATTTGAAGGAATCCCATACATCACATCATGGAACCACCACGAATATTTTTCTCTCAGAAGCTCCAAAAGACTCTTGTTCCTGAGTGACGGCGTGCATATGTCAAATCAGGGGCAATTCAAGTTCTACAAATCAATCAGAGGAGCCTTGATAGTAGCATGCAACAAAGTACAAGGTAAAAACTGAATGCACACAAAGTGCAGGGCAGTGATGTGTTCACACTAAGCATTACCACAAGTACTTATGTGATGTTGCTTGCTGGTTGTTCCCCTTTTTGGTCATGCTTTTACTATTTTGCTTACTCAGCACACAGTGGAACCAGACTGCAACAACCAGATCATTTAAAAAAAAAAAAAAAAAAAAAAAAAAAAATTGGGGGCGAAGGATGGATGCGTCATCTGTTAACACGGCAGGCCATTTCTGTGCGCTTAGAACTTTCACGGCAGACTGATTTTTTATTTCGGTTGCCCGTTTTATTATGTGCTTCATCGGTCTGACCAGGATGTCTTATTACTACAGATTACAAGAAGTAGCTATTTCATGTCCCTCTTGTTTTGTTCGTCAGTGCATGTTTTTCAGCAAGGTGGCCATGATATTGCCATGATATTATCCGTGATATGTTTTGCAGCAATGCGGCTAGGTTAGCCGTGACCTTGACCCATGTTTTCGACTTAATGCAGCATGTTTTCTACTCATTGCAGCTACACCAGCGGTGATCTTGCACGTTTCTCAGCAATGCAGCTGTATTAACTGTGACCCGTGGTTGACCCATGTTTTCTACCCTGTTTTCTTCTACTCAATGCAGCTACATCAGCTGTGATCTTGCATGTTTCTCAGCAATGCAGCTACATTAGCTGTGACCCACGTTTTTCTTCTACTCAATGCAGCGACATCAGCTGTGCTCTTGCATGTTTCTCCGCAATGCAGCTATATTAGCTGTGCCCTATCTTGTTTTATACCCAGTGCAGCTACATCAGCTGTGACCTTGCATGTTTTTTCTCAGCAATGCAGCTATATATATATATATTATTTTTTTTTTCTGTCCCAACCTCTGCGCCACCTCAGAGGCAGTGCACCCATGCCGCTCATTCCGACACCCCGTCCACAGCCACAGCCCGGTCGGCCCCGCCACAGCCCCGGCACCGGCAATCCACAGGAGCAGTCAATGTCAAGTCGCCAAGAGGCAACCACCGAGGAGACACTGCACTGCTGCCGAGTCACTTCGGTGGTGTTCAGTGGCGCCTGTTCTGATCTAACATACGCAGGACACCACCTACTAAGCCCCTACTGACAACATAATTGCTTTGTCGCGAGCCGGCGTGAGTGAGCTCTCCCTCCGGAGGGCGCCACCACGTCCGTCCAACGACAGCCCCCATGGACTCGCCGATACGGTGACCCCGACGGAACCAAACCAAGGCCACAGACGTGGAGAGGACATCGAAATTGAGGTCACCATGAGAGCAGGCATGAAGGGCCACAGAATTGAGACTTTTTTTTTTAATGCTGATCGATGAGAATGAGGATGATTAAGATGATGCTACGGATTTCCATTCGGTCTGAGACTACATGACAGGCTGTACTCTACGCTTCCTTCTAATATATCCTGGCGTCAACCAGGCTCGAGAGATACAGGCACCTGCAGTGTTGGGCATGAAATTTGAGCAACACTCTCAGAAACGAATCCATTAAGTGGATGAAACTCGACTGTGTGGTCCCAGTCTTCCCAACTGAGTCCGCAGCAACTCAACTCTGGGTAGGAGCCGGTCGGGGCAGAAAAACCCACATGACTTCTGATGGGATTCGAACCACGACCTCCCAGCCGGGATGTCCGCGACGCTAACCACTTCGCCATGGCGGCTGGTCGCAATGCAGCTAATTAGCTGTGACCAAGCTTTCTTCTACTCAATGCAGCGACATCAGCTGTGCTCTTGCATGTTTCTCAGCAATGCAGCTATATTAGCTGTGCCCAAATATTGTTTTTACACTCAATGCAGCGACATCAGCTGTGCTCTTGCATGTTTCTCAGCAATGCAGCTATATTAGCTGTGCCCTATATTGTTTTATACTCAATGCAGCGACATCAGCTGTGCTCTTGCATGTTTCTCAGCAATGCAGCTATATTAGCTGTGCCCTATATTGCATATTGGCAATATGTCAATGACGCACTGACTCCAAGCAGCCCAGACGAACCACCTACAACAAAAACGCTTCTGGACTTACATCAAGAGTCAGAGATCTGCGAAAATCGGAGTCTCCCCCCTGAAGGTCAATGGTCAGTTGGTGTCAGACCCCAAGGCGCAAGCAGAAATCCTGAACAACCACTTCCATTCAGTCTTCAGTGAGGGTCGAGACTACACCCAGCAAGAGTTCAGTGAGAAGTGCGGCATGGACAAGGGAGAATACACGGAGCTCAGCAAACTCTGCATCACGGAGGAAGGCGTCAGGAAGCTGCTGGTGAAACTTAATCCCAACAAAGCATTGCGGTCCAGATTGGCATCACCCCACGAGTGCTGAAAGAATTGGCTGATGAAGTGGCTCCGGTCTTGACCTTGATTTTTCAGACTTCCATCGACAAAGGCACCATCCCATCAGATTGGCGAACGGCAAACGTGACACTGTTTTCAAGAAGGGGGAACATTACGATCCTGCAAACTACAGACCAGTATCGCTGACCAGCATCCCATGCAAGATCTTGGAGCACATTGTAGTCACCGCCCTCATGAACCACCTCGAGGAGAATACGATACTGACCCCCCGACAGCACGGATTTCGTCGAAAAAGATCCTGCGAGACCCAGCTGCTGGAATTTGCTGAAGAACTGTCTGACAACATGGAGAAGGGAGGGCAGACTGACATCGTAGTGCTGGACTTTGCCAAGGCCTTTGACAAAGTAAACCACAGCCTCCTGACCCATAAACTCCATCACTATGGCGTCAGGGGGAAAGTCAATAACTGGATCAAGGGTTTCCTTCGAGACAGGCATCAAGCAGTAGTGGTCCAAGGGGCGAGGTCGGACTGCGTCACAGTAAGGTCAGGGTTCCGCAGGGGTCAGTACTTGGACCCAGTTTGTTCCTAGTATACATCAATGACCTACCCGGGCCAACTCACTTCGATGACGCGCCTGTTCGCTGACGACACTGCTGTATACCGGCTGATAACATCAGGCCTGGACCAAGAACAGCTACAACAAGACCTCCTCAAACTCGAACAGTGGGAGAAGAGCTGGGACATGGCCTTTCACCCAGGGAAATGTACCACCCTCCCAGTGACCAGGAAAAAAAAACCCTTGCCAAACAGCTATCACCTACACGGCCAGAATTTAGCCACAGTCAACTCGGCGAAATATCTTGGCGTTACCATCAGTCACGATCTCAGCTGGGATGTGCATATCAGTAAACATCTGTTCGAAGGCCAACAAGACCCTCGGCTTCCTTCGCCGCAACCTTCGAATCAGTGCCATCCAGCTGAAAGAAACGGCGTACAAGTCCTTCGTGAGGCCATACTGGAGTACGCCTGCACAGTGTGGGATCCAAACACAAACAAAATGTCAGCAGGAATTTAGGCAGTACAGAGCAAGCAGCCCGGTTTGTTCTCAGAAGATACCACAACACTTCAAGTGTAAAATCTATGATAGACAAACTGGGGTGGGGTTCCACTCCAGAAACGCAGGAAGACCTCCCGCCTCACCATGTTGTACAAAATCTTGCATAAGGAGGTCTGTGTGGACGCTGCCAAACTGATACCTGCACCACCAAGACTAAAAAGAGGACACTCACAGCAACTGACCCAGATCTATTGCCGCACCCAATACCGACAACAGGCATTCTTTCCCAATACTATCAGGGACTGGAATGACCTGACTGAGGCAGTAGTATCAGCCAAAACCCTCGACACATTCGTGTCAAGGGTCAGATCAAATTAGAGTAGGAACCAGAGTAGGGATAGGTTGTTGGTTTTTTTTTTGGTTTTTTTTTTGGTTTTTTTTTTTAGTGGGCTTGGCTGCACCTTATGAGTAGCCAGGGCTCTCTTACCCCCGAGGGGGGACAGGGGGACCGTGGTAGCCTGCCAGCAGATCCACGCATAGCTATTTTAGCTTTATTCAAATTACTGTCTGTTGTGTAGTGAGAGTGGAAATGCTTTTTTTTTTTTTTTTTTTTTGCGTCAACCCCAAAGCGGCAGAGTAATCAACCTGATGATTGTGGCCGCTCAACGGATGATGATGATGATGATGATTGTTTTCTACTCAATGCAGCTACATCAGCTGTGCTCTTGCATGTTTCTCAGCAATGCAGCTATATTAGCTGTGCCCTATATCGTTTTATACTCAATGCAGCTACATCGCTGTGACCTTGCTGTTTCTCAGCAATGCAGCTACACTAGCTGTGCCCTATATTTTTTTTTATACTCAATGCAGCTACATCAGCTGTGACCTTGCATGTTTCTCCCGCAATGCAGCTATATTAGCTGTGCCCTATAATGTTTTTACTCAATGCAGCTACATCAGCTATGCTCTTGCATGTTTCTCAGCAATGCAGCTATATTAGCTGTGCCCTATATTGTTTTATACTCAATGCAGCTACATCAGCTGTGCTCTTGCATGTTCTCAGCAATGCAGCTATATTAGCTGTGCCCTATTTGTTTTATACTCAATGCAGCTACATCAGCTGTGAACTTGCATGTTTCTCCACAATGCAGCTATATTAGCTGTGCCCTATATTGTTTTATACTCAAGGCAGCTACATCAGCTGTGCTCTTGCACGTTTCTCCACAATGCAGCTATATTAGCTGTGCCCTATTTTTGTTTTCTACTCAATGCAGCTACATCAGCTGTGCTCTTGCATGTTTCTCCGCAATGCAGCTATATTAGCTGTGCCCTATTATTGTTTTATACTCAATGCAGCTACATCAGCTGTGACCTTGCATGTTTCTCAGCAATGCAGCTATATTAGCTGTGCCCTATTCGTTTCATACTCAATGCAGCTACATCAGCTGTGACCTTGCATGTTTCTCAGCAATGCAGCTAGATTAGCTGTGCCCCATATTTTCTTATACTCAATGCAGCTAACATCAGCTGTGATCTCGCATGTTCTCAGAAATGCGGCTATATTAGCCGTGACCCATGTTTTCTACACAATGCAGCTACATCAGCTGTGATCTTGTTGTTTCTCAGCAATGCGGCTATATCAGCCGTGACCTTATCACCCGTGACCGTCAATTAACCGTGAATATGTTTTGCATGTTCTCAACAATTGTTCCCCAAGGCGGCTACAGCGGCTGTGTGTGGGCATGTTTATAGATATAACTTTGCATGTTTTTCAGCAAGGCGGCTAGAGCAGCTCAAGGCGGCTACATCGGCTGTGTGTTGGCATGTTTACATATATAACTTTGCATGTTTTTCAGCAAGGCTGCTACAGCAGCGTGTCCCATGTTTTCTACTCACGCAGGTTTCTCAGCAAGGCGGCTATATTAGCTGTGAACTCCGAATCAGCAGTGTCTGTCAATTAACCGTGAAGAGGTTTTGCAGGTTCTCAGCAATTTTTATATATATAACTCGGCAGGATGCGTTAGCCGCGACTATGTATTGCAGGTTTCTTACATGGTAAGCCCCCTTTTCGTGTCGGAAGAATTGGTATTTTACAGATGCCTAAAACAAGACCGCAGAGACGCCGAAGGCCTACATGGAAGGCGAGTGAGGACATAGGGCCCGACCCAGTGACACACGCACACCCGGGAGATCCAACAATCGTGCAGCCAAACAGCGAGGAAGCTGCACATGCCATGACAACCAGACACGCCACCCCATGGCTCAACACATTCATGAGCAACATCACGGCCCAGATCGACACAAAAATTCAACAGGCTTTGGACCGCATCCCCCACACGCCTAACATTATGCCACCTTCCCCTGCCAGCACAACGGGCGACCGCCACACCCACAAGGCCCCCCGGGCCCCCGGGGCAAAACCGGGGGGCCCCCACGACGAGGGCCGACAGGCAAACAGGGGGGCCCCCCACACCCACAACCCCTCCGGGCACCACCAGCTCAGCGGGCGCTGTGGACGGCAGACCGCATCGGGGGCCCCCAAGACGTCCTACAAGGTAAACTTAAAATATGCTGTCCAGTCGTAAAAAGTTGGGTCCCAGCAAAAAAAAAAAAAAATTTGGGGGAATCAAAAGCTTGTTCATGATCGAAGCGGAAGACAGAAGAATGCTACACGCTCCAGGTTAAAAAATGGAGGGAAAGTCCCCAGCACCCGCCGGTCCCCCAGCAAAAAGGCCCCACCACCCTCATTCAATGGTGAGAATAAAAAAAACCGTCGGGGCCCTCCTCCCCAAAACAAAAAACCACCCCAGGGCCGTCTTAGACCCCTTTGGGAGACTGTCCAAACCCTTGCCAAAAAAGGGGGCGGGTTGGGGGTTTACGACAACAGTTCCGCAAGAGATACCCCGGGGGTAAAGCGAATGGGGTGCAGCTCATTTGGGAAAACGTCCTAAAAGCCACCTTGGGGCAAACTCAAGGACAGGACAGTCGCCCGCAGTCAATGTCCAAAAAGACATCCCAAGGGGGGGGTATGTTACAAAAAAATTCCCAGGCTATGGCATTTGGGCAGAGTGCAATTTCCAGCCCCAACTGCTAAAACTGTATGGGCACCATCCATTCAAACTCCAACACCCGTCAAAAAACCCTTTTTTAAGTTAGGGCTGTTTCCCAACAAAAACAATGCGCCCCTTTTTTGCCCAAAAGACAGAACAAAACCCGGGGCCCACACCCGCACGAGGGGAACCGACCCAATCCCACCATTAAAAGGGGGCGACAGAGAGCCCAAACCAAGCCAGAAAAGCAGGAAGTGCAGAAGTTCCCTGTGGGTTTATGACGGGAGTTCATTTTCCTTAGCGAAGGTTTAAATGGGGTTTCCCGAGGGGGGTACAAGGGCTCTTTAACCCAAAAAGGAGACCTAATTTTTTAGCCCCCTCCACACAAGCCCACCCAAAAATAAAAGATATAAATAACAAAAAATGTAGATTGGGATGTTTACGGGGACCTTTAAAAACCTTGCATTTCACCGATGGGCGGTGCCAAGAAGGAACGGGGAAATTTCATCTTATCCCATCTTCGTATCCCCAAGGGGAACGATCAATGACGGAATCCCAGAACAAAAGCATGTTCGGTACCAATCTAAGACGAACCCCGTACAGCACACACGCATAGGAAAAAATGGTTACCTGAAAAGCCGGATTTTGCAGACGCTTTCGGATCTTTTCCGCAACACCCATCACATCCCCCCCCCTTTTTGGTTTGTGTTGAAAAGGGGCAATTTACTACGACAAATCCCCCCCATGTTTGTAAATCCAGCTTCGTATATTCGAACGCCAAAACCCCCTGAATTGGGATGGCCATGCAAAAGCGAACATCCCAAATAGGCACAGTTTTAGATGTTTTTTAATATGGGGACACACAAAAAAAGTGCCAGTATTTTTGGAAGTTCCTAGCACTGTGCTCGAATCTGGAACCCCAACACCCCAAAAAAAAACCACGCAACCAACACAAGTATGATTTTTTTGGGTTACAGCTCGACCCGCCCTACGGAGTAGATTTCCTGCGGTAGCTTCCCAAAGGGGGGGGGCATAGTACAGAAGCCTGACAAAAAACAAGTACGCTGCGTTTTTTTAAAGTCAGTCAAGGTTTTCCATTTGCTTTCGGAGCCATTTTCCGGGCCGACCATTTTTTGGGGAAAAGATCAACCTAAAAATTCGCATACCAAACCTTTTCATTACCTCGGATTCAAAAACTGTAAGAGACACTCCAGACTTGGGGCTATTTCAAAAGGGTTCAATGGGAATCAATCATGCCCCTCTAGGTGGTCATCTTCGCAACTTTTCCGCCTATCACAGATCAGGGTGGGGGATGGTTCATGGTACAGGGGGAAGGACAATGGGTACCAGCGTAGAAAAATTTTTAGAACTTTACCCCAATGTTAGCGGAAAAAAAACCTGGGCACACGCAAGGCCCAATTCCTGCTAGAATTTCACACGACAACAGTGCAGTAACAGAGTTTTGAACAAAAAAACACAAAGGACGGGGGGAAAAATGGGCTAGTACGTAGATTAGTATTAAAAGTCTTTGGTTTAATATCCCGTTCAAAGCAATCATTACCCTAACAAGAAATATTGGCAAATCACTGTCCCCGTTGCAGTACAGGAATTCAGAAGGGGGGCCCCCCCCCCCCCCCCAAAAACCCCCCCGTGCGCCACGCCCCCGTTGCCAACCCCCATAGCGACCGCTCAAGATCTCTTTCAAAAAACCCCACCTTCAAAAACCCCCAAGGATACAGGGGTACTGGGGGCCGGTTTATAGATTTCGCTACAGAAGCCAGTTATTCTATTTTCCCCCCTTTGAACAGGGACAGTTGCTTTTCATTGCAGACCTGGTTTAAAAAAATTTAAGCCGGGAAAGGGGTTTAGCACCACTCGGCAATTAGTTACTTTCACAAGATTATCCTAAGAAAAAGCCCTTTTTCATACGAAATGCTCGCTTCAACCACAAGCGGAACCGCAGCGACACAAGGGACCCCTTAAAAAGGTATGGAAGAACTTTGTTTCCGCCCACGTCATACATGCATCAACTGAAAGAGTTCTTTTATTTTAAAGCTATGTACCTACAGCCTTTCATGCCCCCTACGCATTGGCGAAAAAAGGGACTCTCGGTACGGGCAAAACCCCCCAACCCCTTGGGGGACATCAACACAATGACATCGACATGAAGCCATTTTACCATTCCCCCAGCAAAGGGGCAACTTTTTCCCCAGACAACAGAAGGGGGCAGAGGGGGGGGGGCCCTATACGGCCATGACAGATTTTTTAGCAGACAGGGGCGAGCCCGGGGCCCCTAAACCTCAGGGCCCCCGGAGCCCCCGTCACCAATCAGAATTTAACACCCCTGCCCCCACACTGGCATTTTGCCGTACCAGCATCACAAAATTCACATCGCAAATTTTGATAGGGGCAGAACAGAGCGGCAGTCGTGGCATGTCAGTGCAAAGATACGGCAACAGGGAGATGAAATCAACGCATTCAAAGATAGATTAGGAAAATAACCCTTCTTCATCACTCAAATATTGGTCAGTTTGCCTTTTCCCAAAATGTTTTGTCAGTAAAACTCCGTGAGGGGGAAAACTGCCCCCCTCGTTTTGGTTTTTTTTGGGTTAAAGGTCCTGGGGGCTCCCGGCCTGGGGGGATGCTAAAAGACAAAGCCGCGGGCAAAGGGGCAGCAAAAACAGCAAGAAAGACGGACAACCCCCCAAGCATTTTGTACGTTCAATCGGGTACAAAGGAGTTTTTCACTACAAACCCCCCCAAGACTTGTTAAGTGTACAAAATTGTCGCAAAAGGAGCTGTTTCCCGTCAAAAAGATGTTTTGGAGGCAATATTCGTTCCCGGGGCGAGACGCAGTGATAGTGTGCACCGGAGCATCTGTGGGGGCAGTGGGTGGGTACGTTTTTTCTGACCGGGAACGACAATTTTGGGGGGTGTGTTTCTGCTTATTTTTTAGCTGTTGGATGGGTTTCAAATTGTACACGCCCGCCCCGCCTAGTTGTTAGGGGGTGCATAGCAATTGTCTTTATTATTATTAAGTTATGAAATTATAATTCTAATTTAGATGGTCAATGCGCTTAGGGTCCACTACCGTTCGGTTTGATCGGGGAACACTCAGCTCGACATGACAAGAAGTGTCTCATGCGCTTTCCCCCCCTTCATCAAACCCGGTTCAGCCCGGGGAAGAGTTTTTTCCCCCTCGCAGTGTTGGAAAAAAAGGGCGCAAAACCTGGTCGAAAGCAAACGAAATACGGATTTTTTGCCTTACCCGACAAACAAAGGGTATTGTCCCTTTTTAATCTGTAGTGAGTAAAGGGTTTTAATTCAGTTCCTGGAAACAAATGTATTTCCTTTGAAACTAGGGGGAGTTTGACTTGAATTTCCCTTTCCTGACAAACAAAAGGTATTTTCCAAGGAAGCAAGGTTGAATTTTTCTTTTAATTTCCCAACTTAACAAAGGGTCAAGAAAAGCACTTTAAAGAACGGGGCTAAAAATCAAAAAATTACTGGATAAAAAGAAAACTGATGTTTACAGGTTCAATATTATATGTACCTGTCCATATATACCCACTGGGTATAATGCTTGTATATGCAGAACTGACAAATTAAATTGTCACTCCTCGTGGAGTGGACCTAAGCGCAATATAACATCTTTGTGTCATGTGTTGCATGTATGTGGGAAGAGTGTGAAAGAGAAAGTATGTTGATCAGGGGTGAAGGAAGATGGGGAGGACGAAAGAGAACAGTTATCAATTGCCATGGAACCTAACAAGAAGCATCAGCCACAAAAGGAGAAAAACTCCATGTCGTACTCTGCGTCTTCTTGACTGGCTGCTGTCCCTTGGTTCCTGCACTTAATACCATCTGGCCGTCTTCACCTGCACACCCCTTACCCCTCCACACCATCACACTAGTAAGAGATGTGGCTGATGAAAAGGGATGCTTTTTAAGTTATAAAGCTTTCTGCGAAAAGTATACTATCAGTGTAAACTATTTAGAATACATGAGTTGAGTTCAATCAGTTAAAAGCTTCCTTGCTGCAAATAATATCAAAATAAAAGATAGCAAATGCAATGAAAGAACAAACACACAAAAAATAATAGTAAATGCTAAAAAAGGTTCAAAAACTTTCTATGATGTTTTACTAGAGCCAATCATTATATATGATATAAATGCTTTTGCAAAGTGGGAGCAAATACTAAATATATATGTGGACTGGGATAGAACACTAAAACAAATATAGGAAATCGGATTAAGTTGGTTCCAAATTAAACTGTGTTATAATATTTTAGTTAACAACAATATTTTGAAGAAAATGAGAATTACAAATTGTGACAAAAGTTCTTATGGGACATAAGGGAATTTGTGGCGGAGCGCGATTATTCCGGTAATTTCCGGTAAGATGAAATTCTCAAAGCAGGCCAGGCATGCGTAAAAGCATTCCGGTATGTTCCGGTAAGACAAAATCCTTAATGCAGGTCGCGCATGCGTAAAAGTGCTTCCTTTTCGAAGTAACACGCTTGCAGTGAAGACGCACTCCCTGCTCTCGGAAAAAATTCTCTGCTCTCTCAAATAAGTTGCAAGGTAAGATCCTCATCCATCGAAGCCTACACGGTGTCTAACAGGCCTCATGCCTTGTCAGCCTCACTGTCCCGGTTGCAGGTACAGGAATTCAGAAGGCTGGCACCTTCTGCCAACAAGCTTCCCACGCCAGTGCTGCCACTGCCCGAGTTGCCACACTCATAGCGACAGCTCAAGATCTCTTACAAACATCCCTCGCACCTTCAACCCAGAATGCATACAGGCGTAGCTGGGGCCGGTTCATAGATTTCACTACAGAAGCCCGGTTATCTGCTAGTCTCCCCTTAGAAGCAGGTACAGTTGCGTTATTCATTGCAGACCTGGTTCAAAAAAGTTTCAAGCCGGCAACGGTGTCAGCACACATCTCGGCAATTAGTTACTTTCACAAGATTAGATCCCTACCAGACCCAACAGCAGCCTTTTTCATACAGAAGATGCTCGCTTCATACCACAAGCGGCAACCGCATGCGACACAAGCTACCACTTGATAAAGGTATGCTGAAGAACTTAGTTTCCGCCTACGTCATACATGCATCAACATGAAAGAGTGCATTTTATTCAAAGCTATGTACCTACTAGCCTTTCATGCCTTCCTACGCATTGGCGAAATAACGGTTACTCTCGGCTACGGACAAAAACCCCAACCTCCTTGGGGTACATCAAGTCACAATTGAGCAGTCGCACATGACATCACATTTCACCATTACAAACACAGCAAAGGTCAGACTTTCTCTCTAGACATACAGAAGGGGACAGAGGGGGAGTGCCCTATACAGGCCATGACAGATTATTTAGCAGACAGGGGCCGAGCTCCTGGACCCCTATTCCTCAAGGCCCCCGGAGCCCCCGTCACCAGATCAGTATTCAACACTCAGCTGCGCCTCACACTGGCATTTTGCCGCTACCCAGCATCACAATTCACATCACATAGCTTTAGGATAGGAGCAGCAACAGCAGCGCAGCTCGTGGCATGTCAGATGCACAGATACGGCAACTAGGGAGATGGAAGTCAGACGCATTCAAAAGATAGATTAGGAACAGTAGCCGTTCTTCATCACTCTAAATATTAGGTCATTTGCACTTACCCAAACATGTTTTAGTCAGTATGACTCCATAGTGAGGGAGATACTGCCTCCTCGGTTTTTGGTTTCTATGGGTTACAGGTCCTGGGGGCTCCCGGACCTGGGTGGATGCTAACAGACAATGCCGGCGGACAAGGGCGCAGCAAAAGCAGCAAGAAAGACGGACAACCCCCTCAAGACATTATGTATGTGTACAAGTCGGGTACAAAGGAGCTGTTCACTACAAACCCCACAAGACATTGTGTATGTGTACAAGTTGCTCGCGTACAAAGGAGCTGTTCACTGATCATATAGGATGTTTTGGTAGGCAACATTATGTTCCAGGTGCGTATGCACGCGGTGGATATGTGTGCACGCGTGAGCATGCTGTGTGCGGGAAGTGCGTGTGGGTGTACGTATGTTCATGACCTGGGAACGCACAATTTGATGCGTGCGTGTGTTTCTGCTTATCATTTCAGCTGTTGGGGGGTTTTACAAATTGTACAGCACCCGCCAGCCATACGTGGTTAGGGGGGTGCTATAGCAACTGTCTTTATTATTATTAATGTTATGATGTCATAATTCAAATTTAGATGGTCAATGCGCTTAGGTCCACTACCGTTGGGTTATAACTCGGGGGTCAACACTTCAAGCTCGACATGAGCAAGAAGTGTCTCATGGCGCTTTCCCCCCTTCAGTCAAACTCAAGGTTCAGATCCCAGGGGAATTAATGTTTTAACCTCCTTCAGCAGTGTTGGAAAGAAAGCGGCGCAAAGCGCTGGTCAGAAAGCAAAAGAAATACTGGATTATTAGCCGTTACCATGGCAAACAAAGGTATTGCCCTTTTGAATCTGTAGTGACGTAAAGGTTGAATTCAGTTACCTGGCAAACAAATGTATTTCCTTTGAAGCTATGGGTGAGTTTGATCTTTGAATTCCGTTACCTGACAAACAAAAGGTATTGTCCAAGTGAAGCTAAGGTTGAATTTATGCGTTTAATTCCCCAACTTAACAAAGGGATCAGAGAAAAGCACTTGAAAGAACGGACTTAAAGTCAAGAAATTACTGGATAAAAAGAAATCTGATGTTTACAGGTTCAATAGTATACGTACCTGTCCAGATACCCACTGGGTATAATGCTTGTATATGCAGAACTGACAATTATATTGTCACTCCTCGTGGAGTGGACCTAAGCGCAATATAACATCTTTGTGTCATGTGTTGCATGTATGTGGGAAGAGTGTGAAAGAGAAAGCATGTTGATCAGGGGTGAAGGAAGATGGGGAGGACGAAAGAGAACAGTTATCAATTGCCATGGGACCTAACAAGAAGCATCAGCCAAAAATGCACTTTTTGTAAAAAGGAGAAAGATTCAGCCAGACATAATTTATGGTCCTGTGATGTTTCACAATGTTTTTGGAAGGAACTGGAGAAGATTTTAAGACAGAAGTGCGAACAATGTTTTCAGTTAAAATTCAACGTAGAACTTGTTTTGTTTGGGAATAATGACCAAACAAAAACAGACGACACTTTTGATCGGATTAATCTATTAGCAAAATAGTTTATTTACAAATGCAGGATAAATAAGATCAAACCAAATGTAATACACTTTTTGGAAGATTTGAAACACAATTATATAGTTGAAAAATACATCGTTTCAAAAGAAATTAAGCTTGCATATTTCTTTAAAAAGTGGTACCCTTATCAGTGTATTCTTGATGATGTACAGTGATAGATAATGATGCAAGGATGTATGCTTGTATGCAAATATGTCACTCCGAGCGTGCATTTCTTATGAGTGCAATTATGGCAACACCAAGTTAGATCAGTTTGTTTCATTATGCATTGTTCAAGGCTCAGTCTCACTCTGTACAATAATGTAATGTGTGTGTGTGTGTGTGTGTGTGTGTGTGTGTGTGTGTGTGTGTGTGTGTGCGTGTGCGTGTGTGTATGTTTATATAGAAATATGAGTACACTTACACACAGACACATATGTTCATATATGTCTGTGTGTAAGTGTACTTTATAATTATCTTTTGTTCCACTTTTCACAGTAGTAAGAAGTATACATGTATCATCAGTTTAATGTAGGTATGAAAATCTCTGTGCACTGTCCTCTTTCTGCGCATATGTATCTCTTCCGTTGCTTGAATAAAATGTATGGAGAAAAAAAAAATGTGGTGAAGGGATACTAAAAAAAAAAGAAAGAAGTTTAGATCACTCTTTGTGGCCATGTTGGACGCTTTCATATCACTGGTAACCAACAGCATTAATTTGTTGTTGGCTGTACATGCCTAAGTGTCTACTAATTGGATAACTTGGTGCCACAGCTTTTTTCCTCATTACATCAGTATAAAATTGAGGTAACTTTTTGCCCCAAATACTACATTATACAATTCAAATTAAAAACAAACACCCAAAGCATTTTAAAGAAGCGCTTTCGGTTTTTGTAAACCTTCCTCAGCTAACCATGGAAGTCGGCGTCAAAACTAGTTGATGTAATGTGTGTTTTTTACATCATTAATCCCCTCCCCCCCCCCCCCCTTTATGCATTATACAGTTAGAATTGGAGCTGCATTCATTTCCTTTGTGAATACATTATATTGCGTTCAGTGAATGTGCAATTAATTATGAATTGCTCTTGTTCCTTTAGTTTTTTAATAAAATTCATAAACAAAAAAAAAAGAAGTCATTTTGACAGGACATTATAGATCAATGCATAACAACAAAACATGCCAAAAATCAGAAAGATTTATCAAGAAATAAGTGAGTTGCAACCATTTTACTGAACCTACCCACAAAAGCAAAATTTTACCTTGGCACACAGCAAGGGTGACACTTCGAAAATCTGAAAAAAACTGAAAATCAGGCAGGGGTCCAGGGGCAGTGCCACTGGAAAGCTTTTTCTACCAGCACAATGGCGCGACGTAGGCTAACAAAGATCGCTGGACCTGTGTTGTCTTCAACGATAGAGAGCGCTTCCTCATTTCCGGTCATCTGCTACAGTGCTGCTTCGGCCATAATACCACCGATTCAACCGTTTTCCCCAAAAAAACTTTTGTTGTTGTTGGAATAACAAAACTTGAAAAACGGAATTTCCGTCTGGGGCCTTGCCAAGAAAACGGATTTTAGTCACCCAGACGGAAGAGTGGCGGCACCCATGACACACAGTTATTCAAATGTGCTATTATACTGTGGCAGTGAAGGCGTTAAAAACAGTCATGGTTCTTTTCGATCTTTGTTTAAGAAAAAATTAAAAAAACAGAGCAAAACAAAGGCTGACCATGAGTATCCATCAGTAGCTCCCTGCTTCTCCAGGTCGTCCCTCACCCAGACGGGGTGCACCTTGTCATTTTCATTGTTGGCTGGAATGTCCCAGGCGCTGTAGAGAATCGCCACATCAGTGGCCATGGCGGAGTTCATCTTCTGCAGAGAGATGATGCTGTGCTGTAGATGAGCGTCAAAGTCGGAAGCACTGTCAGCAGGCATCACCTCTGGACACAGAGAACACTACAGATGATCATGATGACAGTGAAATCATAGACTCCTATGATTATGAACATAAATACCAAACCTGCTTTTGCTGTCAGCATGCATTGCATTTTTCTGAAAATAATAATGATGATACTGATCATGATATATGATGAATGATCATGTTGATTATGAAGATAAGCATCAAAACTGCTTTCAATCATTACCATGAAACATTGAAAAATACATACAATAATAGTGCTGACCCATATGATGACCGTATAGAGGGATCTTAAACTGTTGATATAGTGGTCAAGCATCAATTTTGGACAAAAATGATGGCATAAAAGATATTACTGATGAAGACAATCACGAAGAAGATGAAAATCGAAATAACCAATAGGATCTCTGATTTACCCAACATGACACCTGAAAACATGAAATACTAAAAATACACGTGAAAAGGGGGATGGTGGTGGGATGTGGAGGAGGGATGAGGACAGAAGGCAACTTCTATGTCTTATGTTTCATTCCCCTTGCAGAATTGAAAAGGTGAGAGGTATGGTGGGGAGATGTTGGAACGAATGGTGTGAAAGTGCCACACAGATGTACACAGTGACAGGTGTGAAAGCAACACACACATACAGAATACAGGTGTGAGAGTGCCACAGAGATAAACAGAATGATAGGTGTGAAAGCGCCACTCAGACTTACAGAATGACAGGTGTGAAAGTGCCACAGAGACCAACAGAATGACAGATGTGAAAATACCACACACTCATATAGAATGACAGGTGTGAAAATGACACACACCATGACAGGTGTTAAAGTGCCACAGAGACGTACAGAATGGCAGCTTAGAAAGTGACACACAGAATGAATGGTGAGAAAGTGCAACACAGACACATAAAATAAAAGGTGTTAAATTGACACACAGAATGAATGGTGAGAAAATGACACACAGACCTGCAGAATGAATGGCGAGAAAGTAACACACAGAATGAATAGTAAGAAAGTGACACACATAATCACTGATGAGAAAGTTACACACAGAATGACAAGTGTGAAAATGACACACAGAATGAATGGTGAGAAAAGGACACACAGAATCAATGATAAGAAAGTGACACACAGAATGAATGGCAAGAAAGTGACACACAGAATCAAAGATGAGAACGTGACACACAGATGACAGGTGTGAAAATGACACACAGAATGAATAGCAAGAAAGTAACACAGAACGAATGGCGAGAAAGTGACACACAGAATGAATGGTGAGAAAGTGATACACAAAATGAATGGCGAGAAAGTAACACACAGAATCAATGATAAGAAAGTGACACACAGAATGACAGGTGTGAAAATGACACACAGAATGAATGGTGAGAAAAGGACACACAGAATAAATGGTGAGAAAAGGACACACAGAATCAATGATGAGAAAGTGACACACAGAATCAATGATGAGAAAGTGACACACAGAATCAATGATGAGAAAGTCACACACAGAATCAATGATGAGAAAGTCACACACAGAATCAAAGATTAGAAAGCGACATACGGAATGAATGGTGAGAAAGTGACACACAGAATGAATGGTGGGAAAAGGACACACAGAATGAATGCTGAGAAAGTGACACATAGAATCAAAGATGAGAAAGTGACACACAGAATGACAGATGTGAAAATGACACAGGACGAATAGCAAGAAAGTAACACAGAATGAATGGTGAGAAAATGACACACAGAATGAATAGCAAGAAAGTAACACAGAATGAATTGCGAGAAAGTAACACAGAATGAATGGCGAGAAAGTGACACACAGAATCAAAGATGAGAAAGTGACACACAGAATGACAGGTGTCAAAATGACACACAGAATGAATAGCAAGAAAGTAGCACAGAGAATGAATAGTGAGAAAGTGACACACAGAATGAATAGTGAGAAAGTGACACACAGAATGAATGGCGAGAAAGTGACACACAGAATCAAAGATGAGAAAGTGACACACAGAATGACAGGTGTGAAAATGACACACAAAATGAATAGCAAGAAAGTAACACAGAATGAATTGCGAGAAAGTGACACACAGAATCAAAGATGACAAAGTGACATACAGATTGAATGGTAAGAAAGTGACACACAGAATCAAAGATGAGAAAGTGACACACAGATTGAATGGTGAGAAAGTGACACACAAACATACAGAAGGAATGGTGAGAAAATGACGCACACAGTAGTACAGAATGAATGGTGAGAAAGTGACACACAGAATGAATGGTGAGAAAATGACGCACTGACGTACAGAGTAAATGGTGAGAAAGTGACATAAAGAATGAATGGTGAGAAAATGACACACAGACATACAGAATGAATGGTGAGAAAGTGACACACAGAATGAATGATGAAAGTGACACATAGAATGATTGGTGTGAAACTGACACACTGGATGAATGGTGGGAAAGTGACACATTGAATGAATGGTGAGAAAGTGCCACACAGATGTACAAAATGACAGGTGTGAAAGTGACAGACATACATACAGAAAGACAGATGTGAAAATAACAGACATATAATACAGAATGACAGGTGTTAAAGTGTCAGGCAGAAGGTGTGAAAGTGACAGACAGACATATAGGATAACAGGTGAGGAAGTGACACACACTGACACAGAATGACAGGTGTGAAAGTAAGAAACACACAGAATGACAAGCGTGAAAGTGCACACAGACATACAAAATGACAGGTGTGAAAGTGCCACTATATACAGAATAACAGGTGAGAAAGTACTACACAGCAGCACACACAGCTGACCTTGGAGCTGTGCCATGGAGATGGTGTGGAAGTACTTGCGACACTGCAGGAAGGGAGCACGATGGTCTCGGGCCTTCTTTACCAGTGATCCCTCAAACAGACTGGGGTCTAACGTGCCCTGTACCGTAACATATTCCATCATGCTCCAGTTTTACTTTACAGCAATGATCTCACCTGCATACCATAATTAATGCATCTCCTCCCAGTTCTGTCCACTGCAATGATATCAAATGAGTTCCTTAATTTTCAGACCAGAACAATTACATACTTTATCAACTTCTGACCAAGACGTTTTGAATTCCACAGCACCCTAATGTGGAGCCAATGTGTGGCATCAGTTCTTCAACTGGCAAATTCATACACATGATTTCCAGTGACACTGTCTCAGTGTCAACAAATCACTCTCACTGTCTGTATGTCAACAAACTCAGAAGTCCCAGTTAGTGATACAGAGACATAAAGAGGCTTGCTGTAACCTGTCCACAAAGCGTAAAGCAAGATGGCCAAGCATGATGCAGAGCTGGAAACCTGATTTCACATACATTGATAACATTGTTATCATCAGCATTGCCATTTCATAAAGGGAATGTAGGGAATTTGTACTCCAAGGCCACAAATGGAACCAACATAACACTAACATGACCATAAAGACAATCATCACCACATCAACTATGCTACACAGTATCTTGGCCATAAGGTTGATCACCACGGTCATAAACATCATCATGACTAACATGACCATAAAGACAGTCACCGCACTATCAACTACATTATATCCTTCATGACTGCAGAAAGTAATGTCCATCATCATCATCATCATCACTAACATGCTATACAGTCGGCACAACATCAATTAGGCTATAGGGTATCTTAACAGACAGCCAACGTACCACAAAGTCCATGATCACCACAATTATCAGCAACATGACCATAAATCACTGTTCCTACTAACACCAACTATGGGTCTTGTATGCAGACATTTCAGATTTGATGCACATATTTTCAAAATAAAGGTGATAATGATGCACATGTTTTCACAATAAAGGTCATAATGATGCACATATTTTCAAATGCACAAGGTCACTCAATCCATTACCAAACGTCCATGAATGATCAACATAAGTTTGATGATTGCACAACGTCACTCAATCCATTACCAAACGTCCATGAATAATCGACATAAGTTTGATGATTGCACAAGGTCACTCAATCCATTACCAAACGTCCATGAATGATCAACATAAGTTTGAAGATTGACTTATTTCACTGTTCAGATATTGCATGACAATTGAGCTGGTTTCTTACTGATGGTTTCATATGGACAATGTGCTGCAGTCATAGTCCTCTTCCAGTTGTTTAGATAACCCATTAGTGTCAGTTTCTTTAATGAATGAACAATTGCTGGCTTGGATAACAAGCATAAAAATTTGACCGGCAGAAAAATGAGTGAATAGTTTTGAAGAACTGGTCTCTACAACTACAGACATATTCGGCAAATCTAATCATGAAAAGATTAACGTGTGCTGACCTTTTTTTTTTTAATGAAACATGAAGCCATCAGTGGAGAAGATCCAAACTAATGCTGATAAATGGAATATACCTCTAAACATCAAGTTGTGAAATAAATGGCATTTTGCTTGTTTTTGTCAAATATTTTCTTTGAGTATGTGTATGGAAACTCATCTTTCTGTCACAGTGTGTACATACAAAGTTACAATTCTGACACAATGTGTACACAAAAGCTCACCTTTCTGATAACTTGTAATACAAACTTTGTTGACAAAATGTGTACATACAAACTCCTCTACTTAACACAATGAGTAAACCACACTCACCTCCTTGGTAATACAATCAGGGCAAGGCAACAGGAAGTCGTAATGAACGCCATGGAAGGACTCCTCAATCAAACTCTCAATGACCTCATGCACCAGAAACACAATGTTCTCAGGGCGAGGGCCTTGAACTTTCACCAGCAGTTCACAGTCACTGTCACAAGAGTAAATCTTTTATTCAACATACAATTGCAATATGGGGAGTTTGTATTATACTCCCTGTTTGGCTAGTATACTTACCATGTCAGGCCATAGCATTCAACGGCAGTTAGTCAGCTCTGCCAGGCCGAAGATTTTGTGGCTAATGCAGTAATATGACCATCATGTGACGCCCACCCTACTTCCGCCAGGAAGAAGCCGGTGTCAACTTCCTGTTCCTCATTCAACGAGGCCTATGCGCAAGGTAACCCCGAGAACCATAGTGCTAGCGGGAAGGTAGGGTGGGCATTAGAGTCTGACATGGTAAGTATACTAGCCAAACAGGGAGTATAATACAAACTCCCCATTTTGGCGTCATATACTTTACCATGTCAGACCATAGCAGAATTTAAAGGAATTGGAGGAGGGCTGAGTGCCCTTATGGTTCTTGGGGTTAGCAGTGAAATAGATATGGCTGCGTTAGCCGCAAAAGAAGTCCCTAGAACCATCAGCCCTGGTCATGCGGATATCCTTTAAATAAAAGTTTATGAAAGGATTTTCCGAACGCCAGTAGGCTGCCTCCAGGAGGTGGCACAAGGGGACAGAGTGCTGGAATGCTGCGGAAGTGGCCAGCACCCTGACCTCATGGGCCCGGGGAGATAAGACAGGGAGATCCTTATACGCCTGGGCGTAGGCCGATCTGATCGTCTTGGAAAGCCATCCAGAGATAGGGCTGGGAGGAGCGCCCAGGGCGCGAGCATTCCCAGTAGCCCCGAATGGAGCTAGCCGAGAGCCTTAACGAAGAAGATAGGTTGAGATAGGAAGATGCCTATCTGGATATTGGAAGGGAGAGATGGGGAAACAGAGTTATCTGAGCACCAGGAGGCCCATCTCTCCCATCGGTAATAGTAGAGAGGCTCAGTGCTGGCTCTGTGCGAAGCCGTCGCTAATCCGTAGGTCTTGCGAGGCCCCAGCCCCAGTGGGTATGTCTAGGATGGACTGGCGTTTGTCTGTCTGTGAGGAAGGGCAGATGCTCGCAATTGGGCTGGCATAGCAGCCATGCGAGCTGGCAGAGCATCTGAGCATGTCCCCACGAGTGCTCACTGGAGAGGGGGAACACGGGGTAGGGACTTGAGGTCTGGAAACCAGGACTGGGTCGGCCACCATGGGGTGATGAGGCTAAGTCTGGGTCTTCCCAGTCTTGCCTTCCTGATCACCTTGCGGAGGACTGGGAATGGAGGGAAGGCGTATGTTATGAGGCCAGACCAGGGAAGGGAGTCAGCGACCCTGGGCCTGAATACTGTTCCCCACCAAGCTGAGGGTTAGCCTGCTGAGGTCCCTTCCGCGTGGGGGAGGGTCCCCGCTATGTGTCTTGCGCAGAGGGTGATTTCCCGCGCGTGGCACCAGCAGAGGAGGGCCTCTATTCGGACAGAGAGGCTGAGGGAGTGAGCCTCCTCCCCCCCCCCAACCTCCCCTTGTTGACATAACAAGACACTGAAGTGTTGTCTGTGAACAGGAGAACAAGTCGGTGCGAGACCTGGGGTTGGAAGCGGAGGAGGGCAAGCCTGACCACTTCCAATTCCAGGACGTTGATGGAGACTGGCAGACTGTGCATCCCACACTGTGCATCCCACACTCCCGAGGTATAAGGGTTCTCCAAGTGGGCGACCAGCCCGAGTTGGAGGGGTCTGTGTAGAGGTCAGGGGTTGGGTTGGAAGGGAAATATTATATGGACGCCGGGGAAGAAAGTGGCGGGGTCGAGCCACTCTTCTGTAGCCCATTGGAACCAAGGACCCAGGGGATGGACTGATGCCAGTGGTCGGAGGTCTGAGACCATCGACGATGGAACTCCCTTTGGAGTAGGCGCTTGGGGACCGGCCTAGGGTATGAGGGACGAGAGGGACTCCATCATCCCCAGGAGGGAGGTAAGGGTTCTGGCCGGGGTGTGGGTGGATAGGCGGAGGCGGGAGAGGCAGGAGATGAGGTCCCCAATGCGGGTGGACATCTCTTGGGTGGGGGAGACCACATGAGAAGTGTGTTGAAACTCATGCCCAGAAAGGAGGACAGCTGACTGCGGTTGAGTTCACACTTGTTGGGGTTGGTGACAACCCTAGTTTGGAACAGAGGCGTAGAGGATGGTTGGTGTGGGATTGACACCAGGCCCAGGAAAGACCCAAGACGAGCCAGTCGTCCAGGTACAACAGGAGGCGAAAGTCCTCCTGTCTGGCCAGGGAGGCCATCTCCTTGACCACCTTCGTGAATAGGAAGGGTGCTGGGGAGAGGCCGAAGGGCCAAAGGGGAGCGGCCTGAACTGGAACCCTGATCTTGTCAGGTAGGCATCGTCTGTGGGATGGATGCATGAGGTTGGAGTAGGACCCTGGTTGGGATGGGGGAGCTTTGTGCTGGCCCCCTTTTGGAGGAGTTCTGAGACTTCCTGGTGAAGAGCCTTTGCCTGGCTGGGGAGCGGTCGCTAGGAGGGGGGGGGGGGGAGAACTATCAGGGGAGGGTGCTAGTGGGCCCAAGGCATGGGAAGCCCCTCCTGTAGGACCGCTTCATCCATGGGCTGAGGCCCATATGTTCACTGGTGGGCATGCCGGATAAGCTGCCCGCCAGAGGGGCCGAGGGGCTGGGGTGGGAGGGGAGGAGAGTGCGAGGATAGAGGGGTAGCGGTCTGAGTTCTCCCTACTCCAGTCACCTCCGGGGCTGTCCCTGCTGGCCGAAATGAAAATTCTGCTGGGGAAGTTTCGTCTTCAGTCGCAAGGGGTTTTAGAGTGCTTGGCGGGCCGAGCGGTGCGGCCTGCTTGGGATAGGGTTGGGGTCCAGTAGGGGAGTGGAGGAGCGAAAGAGGGTCTGGGAGGGCGAGGCTGATGAGGGGGGGGGGGGGGGGGGGGGGCCTGGCCGCATATGAGGCTACCTGCTCACGCTCTTCAACTGAATGGGCGATGAAGGCAGCCGAATAGTCGCCGAAAGAGTGACTGCTCCTGACCCTGAATGCACCGCAAGGCCGCCCTAAGGGCCAGGGCCAGATAGCCCATGACAGTATGGCCTCAAGCAATTGTAGTGGCTCCTGGCTGCGCTGTCCGCCACAGCCGAAAGGTGGTGCAAATCCTGTTGACTAGGAGTTGCATCAAGGGGGTCCCTGAACAAGCAAGATATGGTCTCAGGGTGTGTCTCAGAATACTGAATGTCTGAGGACACAGAGACCGAGTCGTCCTCCTCCGGCCAGATCTCCTCCACCCGCTGTAGAGCATGTCGAAAGGACATGTCCAGCAGAGTTATGTTGGATCCCTGATCTGGATCTGCGGTCCCACTCCACCCGGTTCTTTGGTAGAGATCGTGGCGGAAGTGGGAGGCCAGATGAACCGGCAGCAGGCCGGGGAAATGGAAATTTCCCTGGTCACCGGAGTGTCCTAGGAGAACAGGGAGGAGATGTGGAAGACATGGGCCTTCCGGGGGTCCCTACAGGGGCTGCATCCAGGGCCGAGAGGGATTTATTCCCTGGAGAAGGGACGACTTGCGCCACCCTGGCTAGCTTTGCCGGACACTCCAAATGGACGTAAGAGTCTGAGGGGTGACAAAATCTGGGCGAGCCCGTTTGGAAGGAGAATCAAGGCGTATTTGGGCACTGAAGGAACTTGTCCGGGGGTGGGGCCTCCTCCCGGCAAGGTCCGGGCGCCAGTGCTCCATAGTGGACAAGTCGTGTGATGAGGAGAAGGAGTCCTCTCCCTCATCCTCAGAATTGGGAGGCGTTGGGTTCCTGAAAAGGTTGCGATGAACCTTCTTGAGGAGGCAAAGGCAGGGGTGCGTGAGGGTCCCCTAGCTTGTGAGAGAGCATGGCCTGTCGTACCCCCCCCCCCCCCCCCCCCCCCCCGGAGAGTGCACTGCCATACACCTCCCTGGTGGGATCCATAGGAGCCCCCTGCGTGTTTGGGGGAGCGGTGGAGAGCATGGCAACCGAGTCCCCCATCCGCCTGTATATGGATTGAAGTGGCTGCGGTAACGTGGTCACCACCTGGTTGGATCGGGCAGGTTACCCATGGTCCCGCTGGTCGATCCTCCCACCGGAGGAACGGGACCATGGACGTTGCCCAAGTGAGGAGTCGAATAAGTCCACTCCCCAATGTCCTGTAACCCTAGGGGAAATGTTGACAATCGACCAGGTGCGTCGATTGCCGGGGGTCCGTGACACAGGCCCGGGCTTGGCAGTGCCTGCGGGTGACGATCCGGAGTTTTAGCCAGTTTGGGGGTTCCAGGGACTGGGCATAAGTCCACCACTGGAGTAAGGACGCTCCTCGTGCACCAGTGGTGGCTGCACTTGTGCACGGTTGGGAGAGCGCCATGAGCCTGCGCGCTATTTAGTTGGGCACCAGTCTCATAGAGGCGAGTGACAGGTGGTGTTTCCATTTGCATCCCGTCACCCGTGCTGGTCCGCGCCTCGGCAAAATTCCCCGGGAACCGAAGGTCGCGTGACGCAGCATGATAGAGAGAGTTGTGTGTCTCACCGTGCGTTGGAAGGGAAGAAGGCAAGCCAGCCGGTAAGGTGGAAATCCTGCTCTCCCTGACTGGTAAGGTGGGAAATCCCGCTCTCCTCGACGGGTAAGGTGGGAAATCCTGCTCTCCCCAACGGGGAAGGTGGGAAATCCCGCTCTCCTCGACGGGGAAGGTGGGAAATCCTGCTCTCCCAACGGGGAAGGTGGGAAATCCTGCTCTCCCCAACGGGGAAGGTGGGAAATCTGCTCTCCCCAACGGGGAAGGGTGGGAAATCCTGCTCTCCCCAATGGAGAAGGTGGGAAATCCTGCTCTCCCGAACGGGGGAAGGTGGGAAGGTGGGAAAGCCTGCTCTCCCCGACGGGGAAGGTGGGAAATCCAGCTCTCCCCAACGGGGAAATGAACCTTGGGCTCCCACGTGACAGGCGGGAAACTACCCACTATACCACCCAGGACCTTGGGGAGGGGGGGGGGGGGGGGAAGGCGAATTCGGGTACAAATTCTAAAGCGGGCTTTCCCTTTTTGGGGTAGCCTGCATTGGACTGCGGGGAATGTAAAAGTAAATTTAGAAATGGTGGCAGCTTGCCTTTCGCCCTTCGGATGCAGTGATCGTGTGTCCGCCGGGCGGCTAGAGGAGGTATCAAATTGATGGTCGCGCGTCCCTACGCGAACCCCTCTACAACGGCCGTATGTTCTTCCGTACTGTAGCATTCTTATTGTTATAACGTCTTATGCTTTGTGCGTTCACATAGTATTTTGGTGGAGTTTCGGTTTTTAGTTTGATATATTATTTTGACCCGGAAGTGGTTGTAAAATTCAGTTGAGTTGACCCCATGGGCTACTGCACTGTTGAATATGCATGGTTTAGGGGATAGACGTCCTACAGAGCTACTTCAATACATGCGTTCACTCAACTCTGAACCCCAGACCCTGTTTCGTGCCCTTTTTCTTAACCAGCTTCCTCCTGAAGTTCGTTGTATATTAGCACAGACTCCTGAGGTTGATCTTGACACTCTCGCAAAAACGGCAGATCGTATTCTCGAAGTGGATTTGCCAGCACCAGCTTCTGTGGCGGCAAACTTGTCAACAAGCTGACCCTGCTCTCGGGGATAGAGACGAACAGCAAATGCAGTGGTGTCCATACACAAACATTCACAATTCATCTGCTGCTGAGTTGAATGCCTTAAATAGAGGTTTCAAACCAAAGAACCGGCACACAATGAATCAAACACAGATGACCACCCCTTCATTTACCCTGTGTAAATATCATTCAAGGTTTGGTGGCATGGCTAGGCGCTGTGAGACCACGGTGAATGGTAGGCCTTGTGCTATGGCTCCATCACAAACTCAGAGGAAACCACAACTCCAGAACAGACATGAAGGCTCAACATCACGGACTTTTGCAGTCAGTTCAAACGCCGCTGATACCATAGACACTCGAGCCCACACAAGCAACACTGGTACCATTACAGTGGCTGATCTTCTTTCTGGACGGTCTTTCCTTGTCGACACTGGGCAGAAGAGTCTGTTTTTCAGCGACGCTACAGGATCGCAAAAAATCTCGTGGACCTAGCCTCGTGGCTGCCAATGGTTCAGCTATCCCTACCTATGGAAAGCGAGACATTCTGCTAGGATTTGGCAAAGACGCCAACTTCACCCAAAAGTTCTGGATCGCTGATGTCACTCAACCCATTCTTGGTGCAGATTTCTTCCTCTCATCAACTGGCAATAGACCTCACTAACAGAAGACTGGTCTCCCTTGATGGCAGATTTGTGATTCATGCTCAACTCACTTGCTCACAAACTCCACGCATACACAGAATCCACTCAGGTACGAAGCAATTGTGGAGGAGTTTCCTGAACTGTTAGTTCCATCTTTCATGCAAGGACAACAAACACGGTGTTGTTCATCACATTCCAACTACGGGCCCCCCCAATACATGCACGAGCTCGTCGCCTTGATCAGGAAAAACTCACGCGGTTAAAGCAGAATTTGATGAGATGGAACAACTCGGTATTGTTTGCCGCTCCTGTTCTCCTTGGTCTTCACCCTTACACATGGTCAAGAAGAGTAGTGGTGGCTGGCGCCTTGTGGTGACTATCGCAGGCTCAATGACATGACCAGAGATGACCGCTATCCCCTGCCCCACATTCAAGACCTCAATGCACATCTTCATGGAAAAACAGTCTTCTCCAAAATTGACTTGGTGCGTGGTTACAATCAGATACCTGTTGCCCAGAAGATATACCCAAAACTGCAGTGATAACTCCTTTTGGCCTGTACGAGTTCTTGAAAATGCCTTTTGGCTTGAAGAATGCAGCTCAAGCTTTCCAACGGCTCATGGATGGAATCCTGCAAGGCGTTGATTGCTGTTTTGTTTACCTGGATGATATCTTGGTGGCAAGTATAACTCCAGAGCAGCATGTGACAGACCTGCGCATGTTTTCAGTTTACTGACTCTGAACGGTCTGGTTGTCAACATCAAGAAATGCATCTTTGGTCACTCATCCTTGAATTTCCTGGGACATATGATCTCAGCAGCTGGAATTCAGCCTCTACCAGACAAAGTTCGTGCGATTGCAGATATGCCAACGCCCGCAGACAAGAAAGCACTTGAGCGATTTCTCGGGATGATGAATTTTTATCACAGATTTCTGCCTGGAATCGCCAAACGCCTTTTACCACTCACTGAGGCAACAAAAGGAAAATCTAAGAAACTCATCTGGACAGCTGAATGTCACTCGGCTTTTCAGGAGGCCAAGTCTACTTTGGCTTCGGCTGTCATGCTTCATCACCCAGATCCTCAGGCTGAGACGAAGCTTTCTGTGGATGCATCGGATTCTGCTATCGGAGCAGAGCTGTCACAACGACATGAGGACATTTGGAGACCCATCGCTTTCTTTTCCAGGAAACTGTCACCTACTCAGCGACGCTACTCCACTTTTGATCGCGAGTTGCTGGCCATGCACAGCGCCATCAAACATTTCCGCTACTTTTTGGAAGGCAACACATTCTCCGTATACACGGATCACAAGCCGCTGACTCATGCTCTCACTAGTGACACCGACAGATCTCCACGCCAAGAACGACAGCTTTCTTATATCGCTGAGTTTACTACAGACATCAGGTACATCAGTGGGTCGGAGAACATTGTACCTGATACTCTCTCCAGGGCCCCTGTTGCAGACACAGACCCGGCGATTTCAGACCCAGAGCCGCTGATCGCTTGCACTTCACCAGTTCCTGCAGTAGATCTCGCACAACTAGCTGCGGCCCAGGTCACTGACCCTAAGATCAACGACCTGCGTGCTAACCCTGGATCCCTCGAACTGCAGGATGTCTCTCTGGATGGGGTCCAAATCCTGTGTGATTTTTCCACCAGCCGCCCATGTCCAGTGGTCCCACCTTCATGGACAAAGACGGTCTTTGACACTTTTCACAACCTTTGCAACCCTGGATCTAATCCTATCATCCGTGCCATTTCCGCTCGTTACGTCTGGCCAGGCCTCAAAAAGGATGTGAGAAACATGGTACGCACCTGCCATCAGAGCTTAATCTAGGATTTTTGAAAAAGGGGGGCAGTCCCCCCCTCATATCAAAAAAAGGGGGCACTCCCCCCCCCACCCCCCCCCACAACCCCACGTTACATACCTCCTCCACCTTTGTACACAGACTTCAACACACCTTGATCAAATCATCTAGATTAAACAACCACCTTGGGGCGACGTAAATACGTTTTGTTTCTTGTGTTTCAAACACAATTCACATCGCATCACACCGGTCTTCAGCTTAGGTATCCAGGGCCACTTCTTCAGCAAATAGTCTGAAACCAGTGTTCCTTGCACTGGCACTAATTTCGGGCTGCTTCTACGAGCTTTTGGATGTAGTCGCGGTTTCTTCATGATCTTCTCCACCTCGCATGGCAGAGAATCTTTTTTTTTTTCACTTTTCCTCCACGAAAGTCGAAGTCGAATAGGGTGGGTGCACGCTTCATTTGGAAAATATCCAATATGGCGCCTTAAACTCTCGCAACTTCTCGTCGGTGATCGAGAGGAGGAGATGAACGCCGCCAATTGGTTGATTTACACTAACAGCCAATGAAATATCATGAAATCGTTCACTCCTGCTCAGTCCTAGTTTCAGTTTTTCAAGCAGACGACAAACGAGCGCCCGCAACGATCAGTCAACAGGGCGGGCAGTTCTGCAAATGTGCGGGAGTCTGCCCGCGTTAAGACTCGATAATTGCGGGAAGGAACAGATTTTCGGGGGATTGTACCAATCCCGCGCTCTAGATTAAGCTCTGTGCCATTCATGCCAGGCAAGCAAAATTGGACGTCACACCAAGGCTCCTTTGTCTCCCTTTGAACCTCCTGACAGGCGTTTCGACGACATACAAGTTGACCTGGTCGGACCCCTCCCCCCTTCAGAAGGCAACAGCTACCTGCTCACTATTGTAGACAGATTCAGCCGATGCGGTCATTCCCCTCCCCAATGCCGAGGCCGTCACCTGCGCAAAATGCTCTGCTACGTTCTTGGATTGCACGTTTTGGAGTCCCAGACACCATCACCTCAGACCAAGGCCGCAGTTTGTCAGCACGCTATGGCGTGAGCTTCACATGGTACTCGGCATTCACCCAGAAACACCACTGCTTATCACCCCCAGGCCAATGGTATGGTAGAACGATTTCACCGCAGTCTGAAAGCCGCTCTCAAGTCTCGCCTGAATGGATAACGCTGGATGGATGAATTACCTGTGGTGTTACTAGGTATTCGGACAACATGGAAAAAAGATCTGGATGCGGCTCCAGCTCTTTTCACTATGGCACAAATCTCAGAGTACCTGGTGATTTTCTCCCTTCCCCATCTGCAGATAAGCTGATTCCTACCAGCGCTTTTGTCCAGGAACTCCAAGAGAACTTACAGAAGCTGGCTCCTCCGCCTCCTGGACATCATGGTTCGCCGACTACGTACGTGCCCCGCAATTTACAGTTTGCTGACCAAGTGTACGTTCGCGTTGACTCTCACAGAGGGCCTTTGGTAAGCCTATGATGGACCATTTCGTGTTCTTGCACGCTCGGACAAATACTTTGACATTTTGAAAAATGGAAAATCAGCTCGAATTTCCATTGACAGACTCAAACCAGCCTACTCATCGCATTCAGAAGTCCTGCCTTCGACACCAGTTGCATCAAGACCTCCGCTGAAGACGACAGTCACGTTCTAAGTGTGATGCTCCTGTCCAACCAGCTGGTGCCAAAGACACATCTGACACTGCAAGTGTTCCAGCCAAGGTTCAGCAAGACCAGTATCCTTTGCAATCTGACACTTATGAACCAATCGTTACAAAGCGTTCTGGTAGACTGGTGCAGAAACCGACGAGATATCGAACAGTCTATAAACTGAGTCGGTTTTGTAATGACTGATCCACTTACCTGAAATGATAATCCTATTTTGCTTTTGGCATCCTGAAGTTATTCTTGGGGACATTCCTGATAACTGGGATTTTGCTTTTCTTTTCTTTTCTTAAAGCATTGCGACGTTCTGGGGGGAGCCTTGTAGCATTCTTATTGTTATAACGTCTTATGCTTTGTGCGTTCACATAGTATTTTGGTGGAGTTTCGGTTTTTAGTTTGATATATTATTTTGACCCGGAAGTGGTTGTAAAATTCAGTTGAGTTGACCCCATGGGCTGCAAAGCAGACAGTTGTTCATTAAACAAATGAAACTTTATTATACGAAGTTTGTGTTGCTTCAGTACCAAGAACGGATTGCTCCAAGGAATCGGCACGCGGGTCCTCAGGGGCAAGGAGCGACTTCTGAACAGCGAAGTGGCTCGACCCGTCGGTGCCCTTCACCATGATGGGCTAGTGGCTCGACCTGTCGGTGCCCTTCACCATGATGGGCTACGGTGGCAAAGCAAACATGGAACACACGACCACAAAGTGGAGACAAGTCGGTAGATCCAGAGATCGTAAAGAAACTTGATATACCTTGTAATCATGATAAGTAAGGCACTAATAAATGTGCACAAGTAGGTACATCAAGAGATTGTAAAGACACCCGATCTACCTTGTAATAATGATAAATAAGGTACTAATAAACGGGAAACCTCCTACTGCCAAACAGGTGCAACCGAAGGTGGACACCATGCGGTGAGGCAATATGGCGGAAACGCCGACCAGCGTGGAACAATCAAGATGGTGGATCGATTGACCGGTGAGGTTCGATCGCCGAAAGTGACAAGCAATGGAGCGCGAGAGTAAAATAAACTAATGCGCCGCAGATATATGAGAAGCGAGGCTCAGATCTTTATTCTGTTAGGCCATAGCCCCTCAGAAGGGGGTACAATAATTGAGATAATATTCTAATATCAATGCTACAAGTAAAAACAAAAAAAAAAACAAGTTCACAACGTTCACATTGCTACAAGTTGTAAGCCTGCGATGCATCAACGCTTACACTGCTTATTGTTATACACTTAAACAAATATATGTAACCATGTTAAACGAAATTCAAGCATTTAACGATAAAAAAAAGAACCTAGGCTGTAAGAAATTTTCGAATCATAAAAACAGAGCAAAATGCTTTACAGGTGTTTCATTTTTTGAAGTCATTAGCATAATCAGCTTGATGATACATGGTTTTCTATAGTATTTTTCTGGAATAAACTCTTGCCTAATACAATAAAGTTCATGGCACGAAAATACAAAATGAACTTCATTATCAAAAGCCTTGTGACATAATGGGCAAAGGAGATGATCATCACTGAGTTCTCTATAACGATTAATATGACTATTTATTTCTGTGATACCAAATCTAAATTTTGTTAAGATGTATCTCAAATGCTTGTCTAAGTTTATATACAAATACAATGGCAATCTATGCTCTGCGTTTAACACACGATAGATATCATATCTGTCACTTTCCTGAACATGAGAATGCCAGTTTTGCATCGACAATCTATTAATCTCTGACGAAATTCGCGGATAAAGCCACATATGTCCCCAACCCCTGACTTTCCACACAAATCCAAATCCATATTCATACAATTTTAATCTTACCTTCGAAGCCCAATTTGTCTTGCCTTTGGCATCAAACTCAACTAACATATTGTAAGCTCTATGGGGTAATCTATGTGGCTGCATTCTTGTTAACTTTAACCAATAACGAATGGAAATGACTATAGAAACTAAATATATAGGATACCTATTTGTCTCCCCGTAGACTAAATCATTAGGCGTATATATAGATACTCCCAAAAACTTCTTCAGTGCGTATAAATGTAGCTTCTCCACCTCATAAGCAGAGCTGCTAATACCCCACAGTTCAGCACCATATTGCACAATTGGTTGGATTTGAGAATCAAACAATTTTAAGAATAGAACTAAAGAATCCATGCTTGGTGTTTCTTCCTCTGTCGCCCAAGTACCTCCTCTGCTGTTTCGCAGACTGCCTCATTGAAGCTGTTTGTGAGGTCGTTGATGTCATTGTCCAGGAGGTTGAGTGCCGCGAACCGCCCCCGAGCTGTGCCTGGAATGCCTCTTCTATCTCTGGGTCTTTTAACTTCTCCAGGTCAAACTTGATGCATGGCTGCGCAGCTTGGTACTTTTTCTTCAATTTGATCTTCATTGTGAGCAGCACGAGATCGTGGTCGCTGCCTATATCAGCTCCGGGGTATGTCCTCGTCTTTGCTTTATTGATGCTTGATTTGAAGCGCCGCGGAGTGAGGACAAAGTCGATCTGGTTGTGAGTCATTCCATTCGGCGCATGCCAGGTTGTTCTTCTTGACAGTTTGTGGGGGTAAAGGGTGTTGGCAATGGTGAGCCGTTGGGTGCAGGCAAACTCCAGAAGGCGAAGTCCCCTGTCGTTAGTTTCCCCTGTGCCGTATTGACCCACTGTTCCAGCCCAGTCTTTGTAGGCATCTGGGCGGATTTTGGCGTTGAAGTCCCCCTGAACTATGATGATGTCTTTCTTGGGGGCTTTTCTGATGGTGTCTTCTACTTTCTCGTAGAATTCTTCCACCGCCTGATCTTCGTGGCTGGTAGTTGGAGCATACACTGTATGATGTTGATGTTCTTTGGTTTGGCTGACACACGAATGCTGATGATTCTGCTGTTAACAGGTGTGCAGCTATGATGCATCCAGTGATTTCTTTGCGTACGATGAAAGCTACGCCTTTTTCATGTAGTGACTCTTCACCACTGTACCACATCTTGTGACCTTCCTCTGTGATTGCTTCTCCAAAGCCTGTCCATCTTACTTCCGACATACCCACAATGTCCCATTGGTAACGTCTCAGCTCGTGCTCTAGTTCTTTTACTTTGCCGCACTGATGGAGTGTACGAACATTCCAGGTTCCAATGGTAATTTTCTCAGTTGGCAGCTTGTATGATGTCTTTGCCCAGTAGCTGACTTTTCACTTCCACCCTGGTGCTTGTCAGTGGGAAGCGCGGTCGTTGGTAACCCGGGCCCCGGCCGATCCGGTATGTTGCTGGCTATGGTTGTATCTCTCATGACTTTTCTGTGGGCTTAGGTTAATCCTTGGTGGCGCCAATCCCTCTCCAAGTCTCCTACTGCGACAGGTAGTACTGGGCTACAGCTTTACCAGTAGCAGACCATTTGTCTGACCTGACCTGAACGCCAGAGGAAGAAACACCAAGCATGGATCTCAAACGACATCCTTGACCTCTGCGACAAAAGAAGATCACTGAAGAATACGAAAAATTCCAGCCCTGAACAAGCCGCACAGTATCGAAAAACCAACAACCTTGTAAAGAAGGAAATGATTGAAGCCAAAGAACAATCAGTGCGAGAACATCGAGAAAGGCATGAAAAAGGGAAACAGCAAACATGCCTTCGCCACACTGAAAAACCTCACCAAGACGCAGCAAAACAGATCGTCAGTCATCGAGGATACCTCAGGCGAGCTGCTGACAGAAAGCTCCGCTGTTTTGAACAGATGGACACAGTACTGCCAAGAACTTTACAACTACCCTATACAGCCAGACGACAGTCTGTTTGAGGGGGACTCAACACCATCAAGGGAATCCTCACCACTACCAGTGATGAGAGAAGAAGTGGAAGAAGCCATCAGCAGCCTTCCGGCAAGGAAATCACCTGGAGCAGATAATATTCCAGCAGAGCTGCTCAAACATGGAGGGAAGGAATTGGTCACTCTACCGATTTGTCAGAAGATCTGGGAGACAAAACAGTGGCCCACAGAATGGACTCAATCACTCATCATCCCCCTGCCCAAAAAGGGAAATCTACGCCAATGCCAGAACTACAGAACAATAAGTCTCATTAGCCACACCAGTAAAATCATGCTCAGAGTCATCTTGAATCGACTGAAGAAAGAGGCGGAAGAACACCTGGCGGAAGAACAAGCTGGATTCAGGGCAGGCAGAAGCACAGTAGAACAGATCTTCACCTGCCGGATACTGATGGAGAAACATCTGCAACATCAGAGAGACCTGTTCCACAACTTCATTGACTTTAGGAAAGCGTTTGACAGGGTGTGGCACAAGGGTCTGTGGCAGGTGCTCAGAAAGTTTGGCATAGAGGAGGGTCTCTTCCAAACCATCCAGGCGCTGTATAACACCGCCAGCAGCGCAGTCCTCCTCAACAACCAGATAGGGGACTACTTCAAGACCACAGTTGGAGTCCGTCAAGGCTGCCTGCTATCTCCCGTACTGTTCAATCTCTTCCTGGAAAACATCATGCGTGAAACCCTCCATGACTTCCACTCCACTGTCTCCATCGGAGGAAGAACCATCAATAATCTGAGGTTCGCAGATGACATCGACCTGATGGGAGGCAGCAACGAAGAACTACAAGACCTGACAAAGAGACTGGAAGAAAGGGCAGGTGCATATGGAATGGAAGTGAGCACAGAAAAAAGCAAAGTCCTGGTCAACAGCACAACCAACACCCATGCTGAAATCTACATGAACGGACAACAGCTTGAAGAAGTGGGCGCTTTCAAATACCTTGGCGCCACTCTCACCAAAGACGGTCGCTCTACAACAGAAATCAAGACCAGACTAGCGATCGCAACAGCAGCAATGGCAAAGCTAAACAAGATCTGGAAGAGCAGGGAGATCAGCTTTCCTACAAAGATGAAGCTGTACAAGTCCCAGGTGCTGTCCATCCTGCTGTATGGCTGCGAAAGCTGGACCATGACAGCACAGACCACCAAGAGAATCCAGACGTTTGAAACTAAATGCTTCAGGCGCTTGCTCGGGATCTCTTGGCAAGACCGGAAGACAAACGACCTTGTGAGGAGCCAAATAGCATCACTTGCAGGCCCCAAGAACCCCTCTTGGCAACAGTCAAGAAGAGGAAGCTGTCGTGGTTCGGGCATGTCATACGCCACAATTCACTGCCCAAAACAGTCATCCAGGGCACGCTGGAAGGTGGCAGACGAAGGGGACGACAAGCCAAATGCTGGATGGACAACATCAAAGAATGGACCAGGATGGATGGCCCTACGCTGATGCGACAGGCAGAGGACAGGGCCGGATGGCGGTGCCTGGCTTCGAGAGTGTCTCTCATCTCTCCTCTACGCCCATCATGGGCAAGAGAATGATGATGATGACTAAAGAATTGTTATTCAATATTGTCAGCTTTTTCATGATACACAATAAGGCGTATTTAGCTTTGCTCACAAGATCTTTACAAGCAAATGTAAAGCTCAGGCGTGTTGAAAAGAATATACCCAAATATTTATAAACATTTACTACTGGCATGATATTTCCGTTATAACTCCATCTTTCCCTAGCAGCAAGATAACCTCCTTTTCTAAAGACTATTATGTTGCTTTTTGTCATGTTTACACTTAATTGAAGTGATACAGCAGCTCTTTCTAGACTGTTCAGCTGTGTTTGCAGACCAACAATAGTTTCGGATAACAATACCACATCATCAGCTAATAGCAGAATAAATATTTCTAAGACATCATTTACAAACCGCACGCCATGTCTTCCAGAATTAATAACTTCCAATGTTAATTCATTAATGAATAATGAGAACAAAATAGGACTGCAAACATCTCCTTGTTTTACCCCGGATGTACAGTATATATAATCTGTAAGAGATCCCCCACATCTCACTCTTGCTTTTACAGAGTCATACATGCTGATAATAGACTTATACAATTTACCATGAACACCATTCTTGAGCAAAATCGGCCAAAGGATACTTCTATTTACAGAATCAAAGGCTTTCTCAAAATCTATAAAGGCTACATATAATTTACGAGATAGGTAGAGGAGAATTTAGGAAAAGGAATGCTTGTTTCTTCTCTTTAATAGTGGATCAAGAGGCAAACTCGATCGACCTGTACTAGAAATAATGATAATAAGGAAGTAAAAGGTCGAGAGATCGTAAAGAACTCGATCAACCTGTACTAGTACCAATGAAAATAAGGTGCTAATAAAGGTGGAGGGGAAACCTCCATACCACTAAACCAGGTACGACAAACGTGGACGACCACGCAGAGGTCAACCGGTGTGGCGCTAATAAAGATGGCGGCTTGAGTGACCGGCGAGAGTTCGATCGCTGAAGTGAATTTGCAGAAATGGAGTGCGAGAGTGAAGGCAAAACAGGTGGAAGAGAATTAAGGATGAGGAGGGACGTGTTCCTATAAAGAGTGGATGTGTTCTACACCGGCGAGTAAGGGCTGAATGGAGAACAAATGGCACTTAAAAGAGAAGTCGCGAGCGGTCATGCTGTAGAGTGTGAATAAAAATTACCATAAGCCTCCCGCGGCAATAGTACCAATGGTTTAGCGTAAGCCACAACAGAACAAGTAAAGAAGGCAAGCACACAAGCAATCTTTACAAAAACAGAAGTATAGGCGAGACAGCAATAAACCTGTCCTTGTTAGGCAGGAGGCCGAGGTAGAATGAGGAACAGGAAGTTGACACCTGCTTCTTCCCTGGTGGAAGTAGGGTGATGGTTGTATTACTGCATTAGCCACAAAAAAATTCAGCCTTTCAGAGCTAACTGCCGTTGAATGCTATGGTCTGACATGGTAAAGTATATGATGCCAAATGTAATATTGGACAAGAAAGGGAAAAAAAAGGATGAAAAGGAAAAACATAATGGAACTTTAGAACTTGCAAACAGATATGTTAACTGTTGTTTCTTTCTGCTAAATTTACACCAAACCACGGATATATTACTCAAGAACAACTTGCCACAAATGACTGAATCCATTCACTTTGAATCAACCTCTCATTTCAGGGAACCCTGTCTCTTTTTTCTTTCCTTTTTAAATGGAAATCAAAAGCTTCTTGGTTTTCTGTTTTATCCAATTTCTTATCATGTATGTCTTAAGTTTTCCTCCATCCTTGTTATTAGCTTACACATGTAAAAAAAACAACCAACCAACCAAAAAAAAACCCTTATAAAGTGCCACACAGTAAGGAAATGTTTTCTCTTCTTGCTTTCATTTTCTTTCTCTCTCTCTTTTTTTTTTTTAAAGCCCATTTTTATCAAAAGTTAGTTCATTTTCTCTGTGTCATTATGGGGTCTTGGATCTAAAATATTATGCAATCGCAAATAGTGATTTCAATCAGAAACAGAACCACAAACATTAGTTTAATTTTTTCAGTTATTTTATTTTCCTCTTGTTTCGTAAGTGTTCTTTGTTGCCTATATTTCATTTTTTATGTTGTTTATTTTCTTCTATCAGTTGTGCTCACACTCTCCCACTTCAACTTTTATTCTTCTCCCCATCACTCATCCCCTCACCTCCATTCCTAGTCCTCTCTTTCCCCAACTTACCTGATTTGTTTGATGAGGGCTAAATGCTTGTTCTTTTTCAGGAGAGAGCCCCTCTTCCATATCAGTTTGCCATCAGAAAACTGGAAGAGCCTGACCTGCATGACCAATGGGATACATATTCATGTTACTGGTGTGTGACATCATTGGTGTGTGACATCACTGGTCTGTGTTGTTGCATCCTATTGCTTTCACTGTCAGTTCCTGTTCAAGTGATGATCACAATCAACAGGATCTTAAAAGTCTCCAGCCTTAGAACACACACACACACATACATTCACAACCTCTCACACCTATCCTTCTTTCTGCCTTACAAAAGCACACAGACTTATTTCCCCCATATCAGTGCATATATGCACATACACATTTACACACACAGACAGGCAGTAGCAAACTTACTCAATATACCTCTTTAACAATCTTTCCAATCTTTCTCACATACCATACACAAACACAAATCAGATTCCTTTGTTCACCCATGTAGATACTTTCATTCACACAGATTCCAAGCTGGATGCAAAAAAAGAATTTCTCTACTAAAGTAGTGTTAGATATATCTGTCTGCCCCCAAACCAACTCCTACTTGGTATGATTCATACCTTAGCAATAAGGAATTCCCTATACTGAAAACTGCTTTTAGTTGTAAAATTCCCATTTATAAAATTTTTTTTTTTTTGCTGTTCCAACCTCTGCGCCACCTCAGAGGCAGTGCCCCCACGCTGCTCATTCCGACACAGTCACAGCCCTGTAGGCCCCGCTGCAGCCCCGGCACCGGCAATCCACAGGGAACAGTCAATGTCAAGTTGTCAAGAGGAAACCCACCGGAGGAGACACTGTACTGCTGCCGAGTCACTTCGGTGGTGTTCAGTGGCACCTGTTCTGATCAAACATACGCAGGACACCACCTACTAAGCCCCATACTGACGACAATAATTGCTTAGTGGCAGAGCCGGCATGACTGAGCTCTCCCTCCGGAGGGCGCCACCACGTCTGTCCAACGACAGCCCCATGGACTCACCAATATCGGTGACCCCGACGGAACCTAAACAAGGCTACAGACATGGAGAAGACATCGAAATTGAGGTCACCATGAGAGCAGGGCATGAAGGGCCACAGAATTTGAGACATTTTTTTTTATGCTGATCGATGAGAATGAGGATGATTAAGATGATGATACGGATTTCCATTTCGGTCTGAGATTACATGACAGGGCTGTACTCTACGCTTCCTTTCATAACATATCCCAGCGTCAACCAGGCCCGTGAGATACAGGCAACTGCAGTGTTGGTCAGGAAATTTGAGCAACACTCTCAGAAACGCATCCATTAAGTGGATGAAACTCAACTGTGTGGTCCTAGTCTTCCCAACTGAGTCCGCAGCAAACTCAACTCTGGGTAGGAGCCGGTCGGGGCAGAAAAACCACATGACTCTGATGGGATTCGAATCCATGACCTCCTAGCCGGGAGTCCGCAACGCTAACCACTTCGCCACGGTGGCTGGTCCCCATCTATAAAACTTACCTGTGCAAACAACTGCAAGGCTAGGGATGGTGGGTGGTTGATCAAGCTCATCTTAATCAAGGCAGTTAGTTGATCAAGCTCATCATAATCAAGGAAGACAGCAATCACACCAGATAATACTTAAAATAGCCCTGTGCACCAGAACTCTTGCTTAACAGGCCTCCAAATGAGCCATAATGAAAGTATTATCTCAATAGAACACCAATAATAGGAAAAAGGATATATTCCCTCTCTCCCTAGCCAAAATGTAAGGTAGCAACTCTAACCAACAGTGTGAACAACTGCTTAAGTGGACCAACCCAAAAGAATATTTTCAAAGACAGGACTCAACTACCAAAGAATCAAATCCAAATTAAACATGTATAAAAGAGATCAGAAAAGAAGGAGACACGACCAACATAATCAAAGCTGAGGCTGTGCTGTGGCTTGAGCAAAATCCACCTCTCCCAATCAGCCAAGGACTGTCAGATCTACTATATAATAATAATAATAATAATGTATAGATTTTATATAGCGCAATTCTTGGGATCAACTCATTGCGCTCAACACACACTCAAACACTCGCACTAACATGTGTTCACACACACACACACACACACAGACACACACACACACACACACACACACACACACACACACACACACACACCTACCGACACAGGCGCACTTATCAAGTTCATCGGTTCAAGCGTAAACAATACAGTTTTGCATGCAGTACATAATAAAGTCAGGTCAGAATAATAGACACAGCATTAATGGTTGAAGAAGGCTTTCCTAAAGAAGTATGTTTTTAACTCTGACTTGAATTTAGATAATGTAGGCAGGTCACGTAAGCTGTCAGGAAGAGAATTCCAAAGAGTGGGCACACTAAAGCTAAATGCTCTCCCACCGACTGTCTTCAACGAGCGCCTAGGAATTTTCGGAAGTTTTTGAGAAGATGATCGAAGAGACCGAGAAGTTTGATAGGTGGACAGAGAAGCAGAAAGATACTGTGGGAGTGTCCCATCAAAGTAACGATAGGCAAAGACTGCAATTTTGAACTGCCATCGATATTTGATGGGAAGCCAGTGGAGTTCACGCAACAAAGGTGTAATATGCTCGTTTTTTTTACGCTTTTTAAGCACGAGCCGAGCTGCACAGAGATGAAACCCTCACACATGGTCTACGACATCCACATGTACACCATCTGCCAGGGTACAGAACCAGCTGCACAAGCCTGGATGCTGGGTGCATTATATTGGCTCTGAGGGGCAGAGAAACACTTTCAGGTGGCTTAATAGACCCTTGATGTGGAAGGTCTCTGTCCAGCCATAACATATCTTCTTCCCTTCTTTCTTTAAGTGTCCTCCTTCATCAAGTTAAAGATTCTGACACTAAAGTAGGGGGTTTCCGGATCAACGGTAGATCAAAACTGCTGCCTGGATCATCAGCTTATGAATAAGTGGGCCTTACACTGGAGTGGGGGGGGGGGGGGGACAGACTAAGGTGAGGAAGGGGAGGGATAGGTGGGGGGGGGGAGGGGAGGGGCAAGGGGGCCAGTAGAGGGAGCGAGAGAGGGGAGGGGAGCGGGGAAGGCGGGAGTAAGGGGGCGGGAGGGTTATATCCAGGATCTGAAGTCCTCCAGCGAGGCTGATGCCACTGCCTCAGCTGGAAGACTGTTCCAGTATCCACTCCCTCCCAGTGTGCGGAAAGAAGCTGTTCTTTCTGCAGTTCCTGCAACAGGATTCTACTTGGTACTGCAGCTCATGAGAGTTTCTGGTGTTATTACTGGTGGGTGTAGCGCGAAGGGATGTGCGCAGAGTTGATCTTGATGTCACCGTGGTGAAATTTGTAAAAGGTGGCTAGCCAGATTTGCTGACGTCGTTGTTCTAAAGGAGCCCAGAGCAACTGCTTGTACATAGCACCTACGCTGGACATCTGACGGTAGCGATTTACAACCCAGTGCACCGCCCTTTGTTGAACCTTTTCAAGTGCCATCTTGTCCCCTTCTTGTTGGTGATCCCACACCTGGCAGGGGTACTCTAGGGTTGGGCGCACAAGGGCTTTCTCTTTGGTTTGGATAGAGACTTATTTCAGGTTTCTCTTCACAAAGCCGAGGGTCTTAGAAGCCTTGTTGACGATGTTGTTAATGTGGGGTTCCCATTTCAGATCTGTGGACAGGGTGACCCCTAGGTATTTTTCCTCCTTGGTGGGCTGGAGGTTATGACCATGCAGATGGTATGTGGCCTTGTGTCTTGTGCCAAAATGTAGTGTGTGACACTTGTCTGGATGGAAGGACATGAGCCAACTTTGTTCCCATTCAGCGAGTTTGTCAAGGTCTCTCTGTAGTGTGGCTTGGTCACTGGCCTTCCTGATGGTCTTGTGGCAAGCTGTGTCGTCTACGAAAAGGCGTACATATTGCTTGTATGAAGGGTGGAACAATCTCTCCCTTGAGAGGAATTGCCTGATATCTAACTGGTGAGGTGAGAGAGAGAACCTGGAACCTAGCGCCACTTCTTCAACCTGGGCTGCCTCAGATGGACCCATCTCCGGAGTAGTGGAATTGGAACTCTCTCTTGACACTTTGTAAAGTATCTCCAGGATCAGATAAATTGGAGGGAAGGCATAAGCAAACATCCCCTCCCTTAAGATCGATATGACATCTACTGTATATGCCATGGGATCAGTCACCAGCAATACAAACACTGAAACTGATTGCTCCATCATTGACAAAAAGATCCATGCGAAGTGTGCCCTGCATGTAACAGATCAAACTGAACACCAAACAATTTAGCATCCAATCGTGAGGAGGAACTGAGGAGCGTCGACCAGAACATTCAGCTTCCCTGGAATGTCTCATCAATACAGCCAGCACCGGGGACTGACTGTACAGGAAGAGGGAGCTGACCAAACCAGTCAGAATTTGAGAACAAGTTTCTCTTTGATTCTTTATGCAGGCTGAGAGTGGAGCTGAACAAGTGAGCAGCCACTGTTTTGACTCACAGACACAGTCGCCTGATGAGTCCAAAACTGCCATGTTTAGAACCTGCTAGAAAGCTGTAACACTGTTTAGAAACATCTGTGGGCTATGCTCTGTACTGCGCTCACACACAACTAGACATACAGCATGGGGGCAGAGTAGGAATGTGTCGATTCTACCTCAACTGCTCACTTTCATGTGTTACATTCTATGTCATCTGTGTGAGTGTGTGCCTAAAGTGTGTATTCTGACATTTCAAATACTTGTTGCACCTGTGAGCATCACTCAATTTCTTGATGTAGGTGTTATGCACATTCTAGAGATGGCTTGCACCGATAATGGTGAGCAGCATCTCTGCAAGTCTGCCTTCATTCTGATGTGTGATTCAGCAAGCTTGGACAGAAAGTTTGTGTTCCTCTACAAAGCAAGGGATTTTTCATAATCACTATTATTACTTTTTTGCTACTATTTTCATTGTATATGTACTTGAAATGTGTGTTGCAAGACTTGCCATGTTTTTGTTTAATTTTCCTATTTCAACTTTTGTTTCTATTCATAATGTCAGGAGCTGCACCTCTTAAAGGCAATAAGGTGATACGATGGGTCTATAAATGTTAAATCTCTTGTGATCTTTTATCATTCATATTGGATAAATATGCTTATAACTGGTTTATAAGTATTTGATGCTCTGTACATTTGTGTACATTTTTGTTTCTGTGTTAACAGTAGAACGTGAGGCACAGTAGAACGTGAGGCAGCATCTTTTTGGGGAGATAATAAAGTTTCTAATCTTAGCCCAGATGCATCGTTTTCTAGCAGTATGGAACTCCATTGCATCATCATCATTATTTTTTCTTATGATAGTTTCTGTCTCCAGAACTGTGATATTCCACAGGTGACCTCAAATTTGATTTCACCTCCATGTCCATATCTGCGATGACCCTCCACATCCAGGAACCAATACATAAACACCAAAGTGGCCTAGCAGCAGTGCAGTGGCTTGGCTTGTTCTGTAACAACCTAATACTAATAGCTGCCTGTTGACCCCTGACACTCGCACTGTGATGGAAAATTCCTGGCTGTGCTGAGTATGTGTCATGTGACGTAGCCTCACATCAAGGCATGTGACGCTCCATCACATGTAGTTAGTGATATGAATCATTTCCCCATGCCACTACTGAAAAGGAAGAATATTCGTGTGGCTTGACTAGTGTAGCGGGCGTCCCCAAATAATTGTGAGTATGACTCAGTAAAGAAAGAAACGTGGTCATTGGGTGAAAGTGACCACTGAGAGATAGTTTAATAAGGGTTGGTAAGGTGCTGGTCATGTGTTTTGAACACTGAGTATGCACTCACTAGGAGGAGGGAGGAAAGAATCAGTTTTAGCCCAGGAGATGGCCTAGAGACTCGAACCTGTCAGGACGTTGGTCCTCTCTGCTGACCAGTCATTACCAGGTGAGCGATAGATAGTTGGGGAAAGCTACAGGGGAAAACTTAAAGAAAAGAGAAAGAAAGAATTCATATGTTGAATTAAGAAGCAGGTTATTTACACGAACCTTATTCGTGTTTCAGCCCTTCACCCTTTTACCCTTCGCCCTTCACCTTTCACCCCGTGAGGTGGTTGAAGATGGCCATGGTGTGGGGAACACACCGGTAGGCAGCCCCAGGAATTAAGGACTCCAGGGAGAGGAGTCGGGAACTCGTCATCTCTCCAGGGACAGGAGAAGACGAGGGAGAGGAGTTGGAACTCATCTCTCCAGTGACAGGAAAAGTCGAGGGAGAGGAGTCGGAAGTCATATCTCCAGGACGGGAGAAATCGAGGGGGCGAGATGATGTCTGAGAGAGACAGGGAATCATGAAAGGATGGAGCGAGTCTTAATTCGGATGCAGGCATAGCATCAAGGAATGAAAGAATCATTTATTTTCCTGGTCTGGATTTTGTGGGCCAATGTTGTGTGAAGGCCGTGACTTTATGAAGTCTTGAGTGAGTTAGTTTGCCTCTCAGTGGAAAGAGAGCTACATGTATAAAATCTGTTTATAAATTGTTTGATGTGATTTAGTAAAGTGTTTTCCCGAAGGAGAGGGGGAGAAGAAAAAACATTCGGTAGTGCGCCTTTTGGTTGATTGGAAAGATTGCGTGTGCGTATGGAGTAAATGCTGTCATGAATGCGCGTGTGCAAAAGTGACAGTGTGACAGTATGGAAGAGGTCAAATGAGCAGTAATGCCAGCTGAAGCGAATGGATGTTGAGGCAGGAACACAAGAATTCAAGCCAACTAAGACATATCTGTATACAGTGTACATGTTCTCTGAGAGGAGAGAAATGTCTGTTCTTAAAAGAACCAAACCAACCTGTGCACGATTGAAAAGTCCGGCAGGGAGATAAGCAAACTTGTAGACCATCTTGGTTTCCCGAGAGTTCTTTTTCCCTTCTATTGAAGGCCACCTCAACTGCACATTAAAAACATTACCTAATTTTTAAAAAAAACTGCTTTAAGAGCTCAAATAATCATTAATCAATGCAAAAAACATCTGTCACCTAAACTGAACTTTCTCCAACTTATACTTTCATGCAACATAAAATCATTAACAAAAAAAAAAAAAAAAAAAAAGAAGATGATTCACCGACTGCATATAAAAAACTGCCCAAAGCAAAACCACTTACACATTAACAGCTCATTTAAACATTAACCAATGGAAGAAAATCCTCTACTTTAACTGTTTACAGAAACACTATCCAATGCAAATATACTGTTAAAAAAAAGTAAAGGACCAACATTTTACTGACTTATAAAAAGAAAATTGGGAAGTGATCAATCTCCAAGTGTAACATGAGTTTATTGAATATGTGAAAAGTGTGTATAGACAATGACAAGTCCGAGGAAACTGGAATCGAGCGCAGTACAAACACCCCCACCCCCAAATTTGAAAGTCACAGGAGGAGTGTTTGTTCAATGTCATGGTTAATAACGTGTGTGTCCCCTGTTATTGGCAAGGCATTCAAGGCAGCGTTGTCGCATGGAGTTTACCAGTGTGCGCAGAAAGGCCTGGCGAACAGCAGCCCACTCCTGCTGGAGTGACTCAAACAGCTGACCCAGGTTAGCAGGAGGAGGACGACGCTGCTGCAGTCTCCGGCCAAGCTCATCCCAAAGATGTTCGATGGGGTTCAGGTCTGGGCTGTTTGCACGCCACTGCATTCTGTTGACACCAGCAGCTTGGAGAAACGTGTTACTGCTCTGGTGCGATGGGGCCGTGCATCGTCGTCTTGAAAGACTGCCTGAGGTCCAAGCTGTTGAAGGGCTGGCACCAGGGGTTGCAAAATCTTTGTTTGGCAGCGAACACCATTCAAGTTCCCTGCCACATTGTAGAGAACCGTTCTGTAGCGTGTGCTTATGCCACCCCAAATCATAACGGATCCCCCACCATAGCGGTTCCTTTCCAGGACAGCTTCTTCTGCAAAACGCTCCCCACGGCGTCTCCAGACCCTGTTCTGTCTATCGGTGGGATCCAGGCAGAACCACAACTCGTCTGTAAACATCACGTTAGCCCACTGTTCATGAGTACATCTCACATGCTGTGTGCACCATACTCGGCGTGCTGCTCTGTGGGCATCAGTCAAACGAAGTCTTATGGCTGGTTGTTGAGCACGGAGGTTAGTGGCGTGTAGGCGGTTTCGTATGGTCTGATCACTGACAACAGTGTTGGTGGCATCTCTAAGGCGACGTCTGATGTTGTTTGCACTTGCTGTTCTTTCTTGTGTGGCCTGCCTTTCAATGTATCGGTCCTCTCGTGGTGGTGTTATTCTGGGTTGACCAGAGCGTGGTCGTTCTTGCACTCTTCCTGTGTCTTGAAAGCGTTGTCTGAGTCTGATAACAACAGAGTGTGATACCCCAAGTCTCCATGCCACTTCCCGGACTGCAACTCCTTCTTGGAGCCATCCTATTGCTCTTCCTCGATCCAGCTCGTTCAGTCTTCGATGTGGAGGCATGCCGTTGCACTGCATTTTTCGCCAGTACAGTGGCTTCTAAAGACATTTGGTAGCATACTTTATGACCTACAGCCTGATTTAGCTCGTGCTTCACATGATTTTGATTCAGCACATGCTCCTCGGATCCCAAACACATCAGAAATTCACCCCAATTTGTTCCAAAAATGACAAGTCGCGACACATGTTTTTCAAGGCATGTGAGAAATGTGTGCCACAAAATTGCAGTTGCCGCATTCACTATCAATTTGTGCATGTGGTTCAATTTGTTTGGACCACAAGGGCGGTACAATTGAATTTTTGTGAATTTTAAAAAGTTTTTGTGCATTCTCAATGTTGGTCCTTAACTTTTTTTGAACAGTATATACTTACTTTAACAGCACAAAAATCAACAACAAATCGAAAAACACAATCTAATGCAAGAATGTTCTCAACTTTATTTGCACAAAGAAACACTATCCTGTATAAGAATATTCTCTACTTTAATTGTAAATAGAGACATTGTCCAGTGTAAGAATATCCCCTACTTTAACTGTATACAATAAACATTAGCCATTTCATGAATATCTCCTACCTTAACAGCGCAAAGAAACACTCAACTGTAAGAATATCACCTCCACTAACTGCACAATGAAACATTATTCAATGTACGAATATTCTCTCCTTTAACTGCATAAAAAACACATTTTCCATTGAAACAATACCATCTGCTTTAACCACACAAGGAAATACTATCAAATGTAAGAATGTTCTCTATCTTAACTGCACAGAGAAACATTAAGAAATGCAAGACTATCCTCTACTTTAAGGTCATAAAGAAAACTATCCAATACTGCAGAAAAAACCCTCTATACAATGGAAGAGCATCATCTACTTGAACTATATAAAGAAACACTATGCAATACAAGAGTATCCTCAACTGTACCTGCATCAAGAAACACTATCCACTGCAAGAACATTCATCATTTCAAATGTGTAAAAAGCACCACTCGATGCAAGACTATATTCTGTATTAAATAAATATACAAAGAAACACAACTCAATGCAAGGACATCCTCTAATGCATAAAGAAACACTATCCAGTGCAGGAATATCCAATATTGTAACTGCATTAACACCGTCGAGTGCAAGAACACATTCTACTTCAAATACACAAAGGAAACCGTCTAATGCAAGAACATATCCTACTTTAAATGCACAAAGGAAACCGTCTAACGCAAGAACATATCCTACTTTAAATGCACAAAGGAAACCGTCTAACGCAAGAACATATCCTACTTTAAATGCACAAAGGAAACCGTCTAACGCAAGAACATATCCTACTTTAAATGCACAAAGGAAACCGTCTAACGCAAGAACATATCCTACTTTAAATGCACAAAGGAAACCGTCTAACGCAAGAACATATCCTACTTTAAATGCACAAAGGAAACCGTCTAACGCAAGAACATATCCTACTTCAAATGCACAAAGGAAACTGTCTAACGCAAGAACATATCCTACTTTAAATGCACAAAGGAAACTGTCTAATGCAAGAACATATCCTACTTCAAATGCACAAAGGAATACTGTCCAATACAAGGAAATACTCTATTTTAACTGCACAAACAAACAATATCTAATGGAAGAATACCCCTACTTAAACTGCATGAAGAAATATTATCCAACATAGAACATCCCCTACTTTAATTGCATCAAGAAACACTATCCAGTTCAAGAATATATGTCCTACTAATACTACATAAAGAAGCTATCAAGTGCAAGAACAAGTTCTCCTTTAACCACATAACAAAACAATAGCCAATGTTTGAAAATTCTCTTTTACTGTGCAAAGAAACTCTATCCAATGTGAGAGTATTCTCTCATTTTTTAACTGCATGAAGAAATGCTATCCAATGCAAGAACATCCTCTATTGTAATTGCATAAAGAAACACTATCCAAGGCAAGAATAATATCTAATTAAAGAGCCTACAGAAACCATCCCAACCATGAATATTGTCTACTTCAACTGCTAAAAGAAATACTATCCAATGCAGGAATATTCTCTAACTACATAAGAAATATTGTTCAAAGCAATACTTTCGTTGCCCAAAGAATCAGTACAAAGCATGAATATCCACTACTGTGCAGAGAAACGCTGTACAAATGCAAAAATATCCTCTACTACAGCTGCACAAAGAAACATTACCCAATGCAACAATATCTTCTCTTTTAACTGCATAAGGAAATACTATCTATTGCAAGAATACCCTCAACTTTAACTGTGTAAATGCATAAATATGCCATACCTTACTGCATAAAGAAACACGATCCACAGCAAGAATATCCTCAAAGTGAACTGCATAGAAAATTCACTATCTGGTGCAAGAATATCATCTGATTGAACTGCCTAAAAGAACATTATCCAATGTAAGAATATCCTCAACTGTATAAAAAATACTATCCCATGAAGAAATCCTCTATCTAAACTGCATAAAGAAACACTATCTGGTGCAAGAATATGCTTTACTTCAACTGCATTAAGAAACACTATCCAAAACATGAATATGCTCTACTTGAACTGCATTAAGAAACAGTATCCAGCGCATGAATATTCCCCATTAAAACTGCACAAAGAAGCAGTATTCATTTCAATGCAGAAAAATCCCCATCTTGAACTGCATAAAGAAACACTATCCGATGCAAGAACATTCCCTGACTCACGTAAAGAAATACTATCCAGTGCGAAGTGCAAGAATATCCTCTAGACTAATTGCATAAATAAACACTATACAATGAAAGAATATTCCTATTTTAATCACATCAATAAACATTATCTAATATCCCATGCTCAAATTGCATGCCTAAACATTATACGAAGTAAAAATATTCCATAACCTAACTGCATGTACAAACATTATACACTAAATAAATATCCAATACTCTGGCCGCATATATAAGCACAATACAATGCAAGAAAACCTTACATTTAAACTCCACAAATAAACATTGTTCAGTGCAAGAATGTCCCCTTACTTCAACTGCACATATAAACAATATACAATGCAAGAATATCCCATAATTTAACTGCATATCTAAACATAATATAATGCAAGAATATCCCATATACCAAATGGACATGAATTCATTACATGACACCTAAACCACAGACATCCGTAAGGCAGACAAACCTTGGCTTTATTAGGGATACCAGCTGTTTGCCTTAACTCAAAACCCTCAGATTAAAAACATTTGTAAAAAAAAATTTAAAGAATAGAATAACAGTACAACAAAAATATATGTATAAAAACTGTGGGTAAGTGCACACTGCAAAATGAACAGTATATGTCCACTCTATGCAGTGTTCACAGTCTCCCAGCTGATTGCAAACAATCATATCGGACTGTCACCACACTGAAGTCAACTCTAAAACTGGATTAAAACAACAACAAAAGCACACACACAAAAATCACATACACACAAATCATACCAGATCTTCTTAAAACATCCTGCAATTTCAATAAAACCCTTCTTCCATGAAATCTTACATCGGATGAAAAATGTTGTTCTCTTTAAGAAACTCAAAAATTACTTCAGGTGGGATATCTCTGAACAAGGTTTTCATGGAGTCTGCTGTGAAATGTTTATGTCTGACATCACATATATCCCAACATTCATGAGAACATTTTCTTCATACTTACCTGTTCAAACAAATGCCTTTTCTCGTACGGGGCGAAATATCAGGAATCTCCCCACAAAAATCATATGGACAGCGGGAAGCTCACTCTACTCAACCTACATGAATACATGAGCAGTCTCCCTTGAGCGACACTTATCGACTCGCTTCACTCCTAAACAAATCAGTTTTCTCCTTTTCCTCATCGTGGACACATCTCTCTCCCAGTTCAAGCGCTTGAACATGGTTCAGCAGAAATGCCCCTCCAAGTTGGCCTTCACTTCTCTCCCAGTCAGAAAATTCAAGAGAACTTCTACAAATTGCTTCTTCTCTTTGGTCGCCTTTGTTGCAAGGCTCCTTGGTGCAACCCACCCACGTTTCTTCTCGCCCAGTCGTCAGAGTTTGCAATTCCTGTTGAAGAGTGGTCACTTGACCAGAATGGAATCTGTGTCTTCTGCACTGGCTGCTCTCCATTTGTTCCTTACAGCTCGTGTGACTGTTCGCTGACTTCAACATGACACTCGGTTTTCTCTCTTTTGTACGACGGTCAGCCAGTTTTGGTGAGGGCGGTGACTGATGTGGTGCTCTATGTGCCTAGCCAAGACTGCAGTCACAGCACTGAAATTACCTCAGGACACCTGATTTTGATCATTTTTAATTAATTTGCCTTTTAAAAACCTAAATCCAACATGACTATTTTTATGCAGTGCAATAGAGCTATCTTTCATCTTCTTGATGATAATTGTTTTAAAAGTCAAAATAATCATTTTGTTTTTGTTTGATTGAGCTGAAAATGACATACTTCAAACAAGGAGCGCTGATTCAGTGCTTGAAGACGCCAACCAGTTGGTTGCTTTCTCTTCAAGTTAAGTAATGAAATCGACTGTTAGTAGCTTGCTAACTGGTATATGACGTAGGAAGTGCTATATTTGTACGCTGACACCACTGGTTCAAAATTTTCCTAGAAATTCAGTCATATTCATTTTAAGAAGACCGTCGCTACCATTCTCCCATGTGTCCTAAGTGACAGATCGCTTGCCGCCAGTATCTTCACCCCACGTCACTGAGTGGTAAGTCGGGCACCACAATCATTCTCTCGGCGTGCTGCCAAAAAGTTATCTGGAAAAACAAAAGCAAAGTGAAGTATGTGTGTGTTATATGTAATGCTTCCATTCTTAATTACCTCCTCCTTTATGAAGACAGACAGACAGACACGAAATGAAGACAGACAGACAGACACTAATCCCCAACTTAAAGAGTAGGAGCAAAATGAGAGAAAGAGAGAGTGGGAGATAGACAGAGAGAGAGAGAGAGAGAACAAAAGGATATAGAACAGGGAGTCACTCTGACTCTGTCTACAGGGAGGGGTCGAGGAAGGCTCTTGCTTACGCAGACACAACAAATGGCTTACAATTGATCTCACTATTTTAATTTGTCTTACTGAACAATTTCAATTCGACAATCAACCACTGGATTATTTAACCAGAACACATTGATTTTTGAGTCAAAAGATCTTTTAAAAAAAACCCACGATTATGGTTAACATCAAACATAAAATAAATCATCAAAAAGTTCAGCCCAGCATAAACATCATCCCATCCTTAGGGTTCCTCATTCTTAATTTCCGCCTAGCGGCTATTCTCCCCAGCACATGGACAACAACAGATGAGTCATTTTTCGTTCTTTGTTTGCACTGTCCCAAATGTTAAATGTGATTTATTTTTTCGCCTGAAGAAGACCCAAGAGGTTGAAATGCATCATGTCTTGTCATGTGCTTTGTTTGTCAATGTCACTGGCGGTAAGTAACAAACTCTATTTCTAAATTTTGCTTCGTTCGCCGCCGTCAGTCACTCCATTTTGAAACTCCTCCTTACTCATCTCCCCACTTCCCTCCCCTATCCCCCCTCCTCCCTCATCCCTTTAACATTGCGGAATCACCAAACTATTCTCCACTAACCATCGTTTGCCCTCATTTGGTGTTGCCCCCTCATCTTTCCCCTAGCTGCCAGACAACCAGTCAACACACTTGCAGCAAGGGTATCAGGTTTCATACCCCCTAGCAAGGCCTTTCACACTTTAGTCTGGATGACTGCCCGTCTCATGAGGGGGTTATGTGTGTGTGTGTGTGTGTGTGTGTGTGTGTGTGTGTGTGTGCATGCATGCACATGCGTGTGTGTGTGTGTGTGTGTGTGTGTGTGTGTGTGTGTGTGTGTGTGTGTGTGTGTGTGTGTAAAAGAGAGACAGAGATTATACAGAGTTTATTCATTATAGGCCATGGCCCCTTATGAAGGTGGTGGATTAAACATGAACAAAAATTATAGTATACACATATTGAACAAAATGAAAACAGTACATAATTAAAAACACTCTATGCTCTGGAGTTTAAAATCTTTGTGTAGTACACGGCAAACTTTTTAACACCATCCTCTTTAGTACAAGGCATTCAGTCCTTCTAATGAGACTATAAACCAAGGTTCCGTGTGTGAATGCATGCATAACATCTTGCACACACGTAAAATCCCATCACTAACTTTCGGAAGAGAAGGCCAGTTTGGCCGTTGGTATGAATGACACATTACAGATTGCATGCACCATGCGTGAGAAATGGAAAGAATGAAGGAAGCAAGGAAATTAAGTGAACAATATTGACTGGATGACACGGGAAATGACTGAATGAAGCGCCAACTACCCAGGTAGGCAGCCCGAGGTGTAAATGAGTGTAGATTATACAGCACTTAGAGCTTGGTCTCTAGCCAAGGACACGTGCAATATAAGTATTAATAATAATAATAATAAAACTGAGTGAGATGAGTCTTTATGGAGATGGTTGCCTATAATATCTAGAAGGAATGAACTCATCCCTAAGATCACTCAAGGCAGAGAGAGAGAGAGAGAGAGAGAGAGAGAGAGCGAGAGCGAGAGGGAGAAAGATTTATATGATAATACCTTTGGCTATTTTGGAGTCCTGCTGAGTTGTATGGCCTTCATGAGCGTGTCCGTTGCAGCAAATGGCAGTTGCACTCTACCAAAAACTTGCACATCAGAGCCTCTGACCATGTCACTTTTATATAGTCCTGTTGTTTAGAACTGTCAGAGGACTTGGTTGTTTCTCTTTAAATCCTTGGAATTGTTTGTGCCTGGCATTCTTGGCTGAAAGAATAATTTCCTCCACCATGTGCACAACTGCAGTCCGTGTTGCACACAGTGCATAGTACATAGTTTCCCCTTTCTTGGACACCTGTAAACAGGGCCAATCCTTGGCGTATTCTTGCTGAAAATGCTGTGAAGGAGATGGCTGGGCTTTCTTCTTTGGTGTGGTGTCAGTCAATTCTTTCCCATTTTATTGTACTGCCAACATTTTCATGCCAAGTAGTAATACAGAGACAAGGCAAGCATGCGCAACTCAAAGGGCCCTTACTCTATTTCCCCTCTGCTTGGGCTGTCACTAACTATTTTCGTAACTTTTTTTTTCTCTGTAGTTTTAGACTGTAAGACCATAGTTCATGACCGATTTTAGTTGAAACTACAGTGAATCTGTAGGGATAAACACTTTAAATGCACACAGAAACACCCAGTGCAGAAAACCCCTATCTTAATTGTACGCAGAAACATCAGCCAATTCAAAACATACTCTACTGCAGACATTAAGACTGATGAGCCTTGAATCATGAATTCGTTTAAGTTGAAAATATGCTGAATAGCCTTGGAATGTAAATTGCAGCTGAAAAAAACAAACAAACCGATTTCAGTTGAAGATTGGCAAAGTGATGTCGCTGGAGAAACAAATTTGGTATGATGGCTTTGTTTGGGCTTCGAGCAGTATGGGTACAATATACCTTTCCTACATCTTTTTCACTGTCTGCGCCAGGAAGAATTCAAGCAACAGCCAATCTATGTTTGCCAACACACTGCGCATTAAAACAAAAATGAAAGATATGATAATATAGTGTACAGTTTATTTTAACATGAAAACGCAAGAAAACTAATCTAGGGTGTACCCCGGCTCTTCCCAACCAATCCTTCCTCTCTTTTCCATACATCTCATGAGGTACACACACACACACACACACACACACACACACACACACACACACACACACACACACACACACACAGGCACGCACACTTTGATTAATCTAATGCGAAAACCTAAGAACAGCACTGAGAACACCACTCTTAACTCTGTCACCAACCTCGTGTGGCTCTTCCTGCGGCAACAGACAGGGCACAATGTTGATGTCATCCTTAGGTAGAGGGAAGGTCAGGTCAAACTCTTCTGTCAGCTGCAGCAGCCACTTGTGCAGATCACTGGGTAGCTATTCCAGATAGAGGGGATGAACTTATGCAGCAGTCGTCCATGGTGGTCCTGTCAGAAATCTCAAGCATCAGTATCAAATTGGATTTCATTCAAATCATGTCATTTATTGATTAAATTGAATGAAAATTAACATAATCTTCAGTTTTTTTAAGTCTGTTCACTCTTGGTGATATCAGTCCCAAAATGAAATAGTGAAAGCAGAACATCGAGAACCAACATAAGCTTTTAAAAAAATAACATAAAGTTTCCATTATCTAAAAGGATTTTAACTAAATTCTACAATCACCAAAAAGCTACTGACATAAGAACAAGCAGCACTGATAAAAAATCTGTGTTGAGATTTTCTTAAAAGTCAAAAGCATGATTAATTTGAGTACATGTTGGTCATTTTGAGTAAGTTTGTTGAATGCTAAATCCCCTCCCCTAGAAGATCAATCTGGAACAGTCGGTGCATGCTGTTCAGTTCTTCATGGACAACCTTTAAGAACTGAAGCAGAAAGACCTGTCAGTTGAAGATGACTTTGTGCTCAAACGGAGTACTTGTCTCCACCAAAATACAAGAACACAGACTTCAGACCATACATGTAGGACACCAAAGGAGTGAGACATGCAAGTTGCAGGCAAGTACATGTGTATACTGGAGAAGAATCAATCAAGATTTTGACAATATTACCCAGTCATGTAACATTTGCCAGTCAAACCAGAACAGTCAAAAGCCAGAGGCACTTCACCAACACAAAGTGGCTGATGGACATTAGCAAGTCACCACAGGAGACATCTTCCATTTGGATGGGAAAGAATGCTTAATTGCCAGCAACTACTCCAAAATGCCCTTTGTTCAAAACATGACAGGACACGCATAAATCAGTGCAATCACCAGCAAACAACTGTTAGGTGAACATCTTCTCTAACAAATTGTATGCTGTCCACACACAGTGCAACTTTTTAGAGCTCAGAGGATGAGAAGGATGAGTGGGGAGGGTTGACCTTAAAGACCTGGCCAGCCTCAAGACAACTTTGTACTATATGAATTCGATGAAACAGACTGAATATTGAGAGTTTGACACAGTGAAAACCTCTCTCGAAGTTGTGGCACTCCAGGTTTCACATGAGATACATGACAGAAAACAGATTCTATTTTGTTCAACAAACATGCCTTTCAAGAGTTGATGAGAAGACACCAGTTTGAACGTAAGTGATGTCTAAGTGAATGCAAATAGCAGATACCACCATGACTCAATTTATGGAATTGAAACATGAGTGATGTTTAAGTGAATGCAAATAGCAGACAACACCATGACTCAAGAAGCTTCTGACAGCCTTGTTTTCATTCAACGCCTACTTGCGCTGAAGTGATTGAAGGTAAGTGATTGCTCATTCATTTTCGTTCTAACAATTTTTTAGTATCTTGCCTGAAGAAGACCTAAGAGCAACTGTGATTCGTTTGTCCATGTTTTTTGGGTGGTTTGCTAACATTTATTTAAGATTTGTATAGATTTCCACCTGCAGTCATCTCACTTTGCAACTAGATCTATCAATGTACTGAATACAAACATGAGTGGAACTTGAAAAAAGTCCTCCACATCAGAGTACCTTATCTGAAAATGGCCGAGATAAGAGACAGAGCTCAAGACAACAAAGGGGTGAAGACTGGGACAGTATGACAAAGAATGAGTTTGTTGCTGATGTCGTCTCAAATCCTGTAGCCAACACAAAGATTTTCAAGAGGGAAAAGGTCATGCTGGAATGGTTCTTGTGGTATTTCATAGACTACTCAAAAACACAGAGCCAAGGCAGAGCATGTTCACAGACTGAGAATGAAGTCAACTGTATACAACCAGAAGAGACTGATTTTGAAAAGGAGATCTATCACAAGCCACATGCATTAAAACTTAGACTAGATCCCATTTCTCTCATTTTCAACACCTTGGGATCCTGATGCTATGGCATGATTTCACTCAAAATAGGAATAACACTCTTGTCTGACTGGTAAATATGAGAAAAATGCTGATCCATCCATTTACACATGACAGAACTGTATTCCTGCCAATAAACCCACAGCAGTCTGACAAAATATTAACGTTGCCATCCTATTAACAAACTGCATTTCCATGGATCTAACAAACCGTTTAATATTCTTTTCCGTGAAAGAATGATAACATGGTTATTCTACAACAAAAGGAAGTATTATATACACTGAGTAATGATCATATCGAATCAAAGACAATGTTATGTAGCAGCATTTTTTTTTCTCTGGTAATGGAATGTGTTTTTGAGAATTTAACGCTGTCATCTTACAGATAATGAAAAAACAGTTTGTACACATAATCCATCCCTCCAAAGATGACTCACCTGAATGGGAGAGTTCTTCACAGAGACCACGCAGGACATGACGTTAACGATCCACTGAGGGTTGATGACGACAATGTTTTTCAGGAAGTCATTGTCAAAATACTGCACTGTTCCCAACTCATGCAGAAACTGTATGGCTTCTTTAGTCTGCAAGAAAGATAAACTTTATATATCAATTTCAGTGTCTTTGAAAAGGAATTTTCCTAATTTAAGTAGTTTTATGAATGATGACCTGTCCAAACAAATGTCTTTTCTCCGAGTAAGTGGAACATCAGGAATCTTGCCCCCCCCCCCCCCCCCCCCCCCAATCCTGTGGAGAGCAGCACTTTACTCAATCTACAGGAATATATGAGTGGTCTCCCTCGAGTGATATGCACTCAGCTCACTTCACTCGAAACAATCAGTTCTTACCTTTTTACTAACTATGGGAAGGAGGGAGGGCTTTCTAGCTGTTTGGATAGCTAAATATATCATAAAACTACTTTTATGATGCAAATGAAACACAGAAACACCATTTTTTCGGAGCTTTTGGAGCTCTGATGCTCCTTCTTCAGCAGTCATATTTCATTTGTCAATAGTGAAAAAAAACCCGTCATGGCACAACGTCAAGATAAATGAAGGATCTTCCCCGAAGATGGAGTATGGCTGCCTTAATGGCGGGATAAAAAAGGGTCATACACACAAAACTCCACTGCCTGGCTATACAGGGAGTGTCCGCAGGAGTATCGGCCTGCGTACGCAGAAAGAAAGAAAGAATGAAGGATGAAAAAAACGTCACAGATAAAAGAAGGAAGTTGGTGCTGGGTTGAAGAGGGGGAGAGAGGACGAGGTTGGGAGGGAGGGAGAGAAGGAGGGAGAGTGTGAAAGAGGGAGAGAGGGAGGGAGGGAAAGAGGGGACAAGACAAGACAAGACAAAATTCTTTATTTTCGAGGATAATAGATAAGCACTAACGTGCTTTTTTACATCCAGTCCTCGCCCTGAGTAGGGACTACAACATGCAGTGAAATCAATTAATGTAAGAAATCAAAGAAGCAAGCAAAGCGGTCATGTAATCATAGAGGAACATCAAATGAAAATAGAAGATAAATGAAAACAAAACAAAAAATAAGAATAACAATAAACAAAACAACAACTAAAAAATGATAATAACAAAAAAATAAAATGAAATAAAAAAGAGAATAATAATAATGAAGAGGAAGGTGAGAGCGGGTGTAGGGAGTGAGGTGGGCTGGGGAAACATAGGTAAGTGTACTACAACGTACACGATTGGCATGTATGAAAACAGACAGTGAAGTGAATTTGACAAGGTGCGTACATATTTTGAACACACAAATACACGCACGTTTGCACGCAGAGAGAGAGAGAGAGAGAGAGAGAGAGAGAGAAGGAGAGGGAGAGAGAGAGAGAGAGAGAGAGAGAGAGAGAGAGAGAGAGAGAGAGAGAGAGAGAGAGAGAGGCTAGGCACCACATGCATTCATTTTTCGCAAGGCATGAAAATACGTCGAACGTATTAAGCAAAGTGAGATGACATTGGGGGGGGGGGGGGGGGAGGAAAAAAAAAAAAAAAAGAGAGAGAGAGAGAGAGAGAGGAGAGAGAGAGAGAGAGAGAGAGGATTGAAGGGAGAGGGGGAACAGCATGAGATGTAATGATTTGAAATGGAACTGTACTAAAACGCACAATAATTAGCCTGTATAAAATCAGACAGTAAAATGAACATGACAAAATATATACGAAATTCGGAGCATACACACGCACACATGCACAGACAGACAGAGAGAGAGAGAGAGAGAGAGAGGAGAGAGAGAGAGAGAGAGAGAGAGAGAATGAAGAGAGGAGAAGAGAGAGAGAGAGAGAGAGAGAGAGAGAGAGAGAGAGAGAGAGAGAGAGAGAGAGAGAGAGAGAGAGAGAGAGAGAGAGAGAGAGAGGCAGAGGGAGAGAGAGAGAGAGAGAGAGAGAGAGAGAGTGAAAAAAGGGGACAACATATAATCATTTTTCATAAGATTATATCCCTATGCACACATACACACACACACACACACACACACACACATATATATATATATATCAAGATACTTGATACATGAAAAAAGAGAAGAAGAAAAAAAAAGTTAGAAAAGACAAATTGGTTAAGTACATGAAAAAGGGATGATTTATGCTTTTGAGATTACTTGGTATTACTTATGGTTTTTTTTATTTTATTTTTATTTATGGTTTTTTAAAATTATTTTTTACCGCAGAAGATGGGTAAGGTAAGTGTTTTTGAAAGTTGTGGTACAATGGATTTGTTTGATGTATTCTGGAAGGGAGTTCCACAAAGAGGTTCCCGAGTACGTTAGACTTGATTTAAATAGGTCAATTCTGGGGATTGGGATATGGAGTTTGTGGGAGTTTCTCGACGAGACTTTTGAGAATCGTCTCATTAAAGTTGTTGGAGCATTCCCGGTCAGAATCTTGTGCATCATTAGCCCTTTGTTGTATTTGAGTCTCTGGCTGAGGGGAGAGAGAGGGAGGGAGAGAGAGGAAGAGAGGGATGGAGAGAGGGAGAGAGAAGGGGGAGGGGGAGAAAGAGAGCGAGAGAAGGAGGGAGGGGGAAGAAAGAGGGAGAGAATGATCCTACTTTTATTAGGAAAACTCCTTTTCTTCCTACTTAACTGTCCAAACAAATGCCAGAATATCAGAAAGGATGGTGGGATCTCAACTGGGAGCCAAAAGTTCAAACTCAAGCACAAGGCTGCCTTCAAACTCATTCCAGAGCCCGAAGCCAGAACATAAATGGTATTAAGTAACTATTCTTGGAGGTGTAATGTAATGAACAATCAAAGCAAAATGAGACAGGATCAGGAAATGGAGAAGACCCCTGAAATCGACCTAGCACAAACAGGTTCCCATTTAGTGTCTAGTAGGTTAGTAATTGTTTACACTCAGACACTGATCTCTGACATGCCCAAACTTCTTGCACTTGAAGCACAGCATCGGAGACAGAATGTCAACTGACTACGGATATTCAAGTAACCCACTTTGATAACTTGTGGCAATGAAAATGTCAGAAAAAGAGTGTTGGTGGGCACTCTTTCTGTTGCTTTGCAAACTGTCAGCCTATGTACTTCTATCACACCTTGGGACGCTAGTTCCATTTTGATTTCCATCTCCAAGATGCCTCTGAGATCTGGACATCAAATGACTGCTGGAGGAATTCAGCTGTTCATGGGGAGACACCCAGATCTCTCTGTCTACCAGTTTTGTGGCTTTCAGCTGCTTCTCTGACTGTCTCTTAGACTTGCACTGGGTGAGGAAGGTACCATTCTTTAGTGGCTTTATGGACTGTGGGTCGCCAGCAATTCCTTGGAAGCCCTTCTGAATGGCAAATGGGCTGAACACAGAAATCGGTTTGTCCTGTTCTGCACTCTCAACAATCAGCCGAGAGGACCAAAATCCAGTCATTTTTCTTCTTTTTTTTTTTGCTGTCCCAACCTCTGCGCCACCTCAGAGGCAGTGCACCCACACCGCTCATTCCAACACCCCGTCCACAGCCACAGCCCGGTTGGCCCCGCCACAGCCCCGGCACCAGCTATCCACAGGGAGCAGTCAATGTCAAGTCGTCAAAGAGGCAACCCATTGGAGCCTGGAGGAGACACTGTACTGCTGCTGAGTCACTTCGGTGGTGTTCAGTGGCACCTGTTCTGATCTAACATACACAGGACACCACCTACTAAGCCCCATACTGACGACACAAATTGCTTAGTCACGGAGCCGGCATGAGTGAGCTCTCCCTCCGGAGGGCGCCACCACGTCAGTCCAACAAAAGCCCCATGGACTTGCCACTATCAGTGACCCTGACGGAACCAAACCAAGGCCACAGATGTGGAGAGGACATCAAAATTGAGGTCACCATGAGAGCTGGCCATGAAGGGCCACAGAATTTGAGACATTTTTTTTTAATGCCGATAGATGAGAATGAGGATGATTTAGATGATGATACGGATTTCCATTTCAGTCTGAGACTACATGACAGGGCTGTATTCTACACTTCCTTTCATAATATATCCCGGTGTCAACCAGGCCCGAGAGATACAGGCACCTGTAGTGTTGGTCAGGAAATTTGAGCAACACTCTCAGAAACGCATCCATTAAGTGGATGAAACTCAACTGTGTGGTCCCAGTCTTCCCAACTGAGTCCGCAGCAAAGTCAACTCTGGGTAGGAGCCAGTCGAGGCAGAAAAATCCACATGACTCTGATGGGATTCGAACCCATGACCTCCCAGCCGGGAGTCCTCGACACTAACCACTTCGCCACGGCGGCTGGTCCAGTCATTTTTCTTGTTTCAGTTTCAGAATCAGAGTCCACATCAGACTCCTGCGGCACTCTTTTCAAGCTGGAATTTTTTTTTTTTCTTTCTGCGTACGCAAGCTGATACTCCTGCGGACACTCCCTGTATAGCCAGGCAGTGGAGTTTTGTGTGTATGACCCTTTTTTATCTCGCCATTAAGGCAGCCATACTCCATCTTCGGGGAAGGTGCATGCTATGTGTCACGTGTCATCCATTCCAACGGCCAAACTGGCCTTCTCTTCCGAAAGTTGGTGATGGGATTTTACATGTGTGCAAGATGTTATGCGTGCGTTCACACACGGAACCTCGGTTTATAGTCTCATTCGAAGGACTATATGGGGAATGGAGTCAGAACCAATGTTAACTCCGAGGGAAAAATCCCCCTATACCGAAATTCGAACCCGCAACCCCAGGATCACGAGTCCGGCGCTCTACCAACTGAGCTATCCGGCCCCCAAAGCTGGAATTGACTTTTCGTTTTCATTGAGAGGGGGGGGGGGGGTGTTGCCAGTTGTGACATTTTGTGCAGTGAAGGATGAAGGACAGCACAAAATGTCACAACTCGCAGTTGTAACAATTTGCGCACCTATGCCCCATTTTCAAATTCACTCTTTTACAAAATGTCACAACCTCTGTCAGTCTTGTTAGTCCGCCACTTCCAAGAAAGCGAGGAGACTTTAAGTTTGTTGATGTCTGGGTTTTTTTCTTGTGTGTGTGTAAGTGTGTGTGTCCCACATTGGTCAAAACGGACATTTTTGGCAATGTCTCTTCAACCACTTAAGACAGCCTTCTCAAATTTGTTTGTTGATTAGGTTAGGTATGCTGATACTGCTCGCAAAAAATCAAGGTCAAAGGTCAAGGTCAAGCTGATAGTTGAACACCCATTTCCTTTTTCCTGCAATATTTTCCACATCTTTCAAGCTAGATTTTCCAAACTTGCTACACAGGTGCATAGCCATGGGGACAACTGACAACAACCCAGACAAATCGTGTCGTTTCTACATGGGCCATCTCATCTCGGCTGTCACCTCATAAACATATGCAGTGAATACAGACTAAATGTATATATTATATGTATATATATATATTAAATGTATATATTATATTAAAACTGAAAATCATAAATTGCAAGCCAAATTGAAAAACGCAAAAAAAATATGTGGACATCATAGAGTATATCCACCCATCCATCCACCCACCCACACCCATACAGATAAGAGAGAGAGTTGTGACAATTTGTGCGGCAGTGATTTCAAAACAGGCATACATGTGCATAAATTGTCACTATTATGACATTTTGTGCAAATTTGTGCAACTTTTGACAATCTGTGCAGTGAATAACTGCACAAAATGTCATTGGGACATTTTGTGCAGTGGTGACATTCTGTCTTGACCCCTTCCAGGCTTTTGGAGAGATATACGACAAACAAGAGCCCACTAACCCTATCTCCCCTGATCACTTTCAGCTCCTGGGGCAGAGAGCTGAGCACTGCAGGGGTTACCTTGGCCAGTCGGAAAACTGCCTGTCTTGACCCAGCCCCATGCAGGGGTAGCAGATTGATACACCTGGGCCAGAGTGTACCTCCTGTCTAGGAGAGGTCCGAGCCAAAGAGATGTGTTGAGAGCATCTGCCCTCTCAATAACCAGGATCTCATTCCCCTCTATCACAGGTTGCACCGCACGGCAAACGCAGTGGATCATAAGAAGACAACAGAGAGAAAAAGGAATGTGGAAAAGAAGGCTTGAAGGGGAGACGAAGACAGGAAAGATCCATTAAAGAAAGCAGAAGACAATAGTAGAAAGGCAGGCTACTATTGGTCAGGGTCCTCGCCCTTAGCCTTTCTGACATGGGAGGCCCTACTCATACCACGTTGTGCTTAGGCCAGACAGCTACTGGACTTTCCAGGCCTACAAGCATTTTCAAAAGCTAGCCTATCATCCAAGTATTGATGCCCCACCCAGCAGAGCCTAAAGGATCACAGGACTGTGCAAGCCATCCGACCACGGTAAGGCTGCAACCCCCAGTGGGGTTTAGCCCTTTTGCCTTTGGGTCTCCCACTGGATTCTCCTCTCATTGAGAACCTGCCCAGCTGCAGGCCATGATGGGTAAGCTATCCAGTACGTCCCAAGGCAAGACACTCTTCTTTCCAACCTGATTTATAAGGCACTGGGGGGATGACAGCAGAGTCTGGGAAAGGTCAATGCACTGATCTTCCTCCACACACCTCAGGACCTAAATGCATATGGTGCGACTGGGAGGGTGGTTGCTTTCTCACCTGAATGTGTCAGAAGTTTTAGAAACACTGATATGGCTGAAAGACTGAACTTGTAAACACTCCAACAATGAAACAGACCAAGTCTAGCAATGGCTGCATGGTTCGAATAGAAACTTGTGCATGGAAAACAAGTCTGATGACTATTGAAGCCAGAACGCCACAATTTGCATTTGAGGAAAACATGAGGAAAACATCGGGGGAGATACTGATAGAGAAACCAGAGTAAAAGAGTATGTCTAGAGAGAAGCAGCAAATTTGATAATTTTCTTGGAATTCTGCCCCTACAGCAGAAGATGAAGAAAGAACTTTTTAAAAAAATGACAGCTTAAAAATCCTGTTCTGAGGATCTACTGTTGTTGAAAATAAGACAGAAATGAAAGCCGAACAGCAAACAACACAATCAACACTAGGGAAATAAGGAAACTGCAGCTATACTCACCAGAAAAGGCCAGTAATTTCAGAGCTTCTATCCTATGGGCTCAATGAATCTGAAGTCATAGTTAGATCCCTTGCTACCCAAATTTTGTTTTGTATGGGACGTTTAAAGGCATCTGCTCATGCCAAGGATGAACAGGTGTGCAAGAAATTTCTCAAGATGGTCAAACTAAATCTTGTTCACATTAAGGTTATTTTCAGCTTGTCAGGCAGCAATCAGCCATGCATGCACTGGTGACACTATGACAGGACAATGAGAGATTCATGTCTTTCTCTTTGAAATCTGACGATAATATTGTGATAATAATTATGTGTCAGCGTTAGCACCCTTTGTGCATGTGGTAGGGGTGCTATGACAGACACATGAACAGTCAGCTATCACCTCTCTGTCCTCAGTCATGCACAACAGGGCAGAGAGTCCTGTCTTTGACACTGTCCCCCCCATGGTGCATGGAGTTATGGTAACATACCTGCTGATAATGGCCAAACAATGCTTCTCTGTTAACCTATGCACTTCAGTACCTTAAGACAGAGATTATGAGGAAGTAGAAAATGAGAGACAGGAAGACAGAGAAAATGAGGAAGAGGAAGACAAAAGAGAGACAGAGAGAGAGAGAGAGAGAGAGAGAGAGAGAGAGAGAGAGAGAGAGAGAGAGAGCACACAGGTATAAAAACTGTTAGGAACATCCTCTTGGGCACTATTCTCACAGAGCACCCATGAGACGCTCATTTGGACAGGTAAGACTGAAAAAACCCCACCAAACACTGACTCATAGTTCATGTACTAGCGACACACTAGTGTGACAATGATAAATTCACATCTTCCTCATAAAATCAATTGAAAAATTGAAACAGAAAAAAGTGCATGTTTTAGTGACAAACTGGAATGACAATAACAGACTCACATCTTTCTCATCATAGATGCCTATCTCCATACCATAGTTCTTGATATCTTTCCATTCCAGAATACTAGTTTTGGTACGGGCTCTGCAAAAACAAACAAAAAACACTGCTTGATCAACAGTCATCATAATTACATAAGTGATTTATGTGAAACAGAAATGATGATTGGTTTAACCTTAGTGAGGTATTACACAAGATATCTTTCCATCCACTCATCCATCCAGCTAGCCACCCATCTAACCATCTGCGATAAAATGGCTGATCATCTGACCAAGAATACCACAATAAAACACTATTTAAATCATCCGTCTCCACCACAGGTCTGAGACCTCAAGTTCATAGTTATCTTAAAATTTGTGGAAAGAGGACTTGAACATACTCATGGATAACAAGCTTTTTCAGATCCATCCAAACCTGCCATCTGATATTAGTGGCCGTAAAGAAGAAACAGTTTTGTCATGATTACACAGAGGACAGGCTTTTTACACTCACTTGTCTTTTAAAAGGTGAAGAGACTCTCTGATGACAGACCATGTGATGAGTCACTCTCTATGAAACATTTGTGCATAGTGTGTTGGGATTTGCACAATATGGAACAGATATGGTGTGAGGGTCACTCATTTGAAAGGCTTATATTTTTTTTTCTGAAATCAGTTTACAATTTTTATCTGTATCATTTTTAGATATACTGTTAGCCTAAAAGAAACGAAACTTAAAAAAAATTAATCAATGGTTTTTTTGTTGTTGCCATAATTCTAGCATTAACAGAGTTCGATTTGTGACACTAAGTCACTCTCTACAACAATTAATTTGAGCCAAAAGAAAAAGAAACAGCTGCCTGAGTTTCTTTGCAGATATATGCTCAGCAAAGAATCAGCTGTTTGTCTTCACACTTATGCTGAACAGAGTAAAAGCTGTTTCTTTCCACATTTATGCTGCTGAACAAAGTATCAGCTGTATCATGATGTTAATATAATTCGGGTTTATCAAATATCTGTAATAACACCAGCCGCCGTGGCAAAGTGGTTAGCATCGCGGACTCCCGGCTGGGAGGTCGTGGGTTCAAATCCCATCAGAGTCATGTGGTTTTTCTGCCCCGACCGGCTCCTACCCAGAGTTGACTTTGCTGCGGACTCAGATGGGAAGACTGGGACCACACAGTCGAGTTTCATCCATTTAATGGATGCGTTTCTGAGAGTGTTGCTCAAATTTCCTGACCAACATTGCAGGTGCCTGCATCTCTCAGGCCTGGTTGACACCAGGATATATACTGAGCCACAAAAGAAACGCAAATGATGGGTCCATTCAATTTACTCTCATGTTGTTGACATTTAATTGCAACCATTGAAATGAATTGAATGCAACCATTGAGTTTCTGGCTTTAGTGTTCTTATCGTTGGCTGAAGCAAAAAGTGGTCACGTGTCATGAGTATCACCCAGAGGGTCAGTAACGAGTGTGTCCCCCACGAGCGTTGATAACAGCCTGACATCTGGCGGGCATGGAGTGGATCAGACGGTTGACGGTGGCCATGTTGACGTTGTTCCAGATCTGCCTCAGTGCCTGCTCTAGCTGAAGGGCTGTGGTTGGCCTCGGCTGAACAGCATTCAGCTCCCGTTTGAGATGGTCCCAGAAGTGGGTTCAAATCAGGGCTCAGCAAGGGCCACTGCAGAGCTCTGATGCCCTGTTGCTGCAGGAAGTCTGTGGTGACTCTGGCAGTGTATGAACGAGCATTTTCCTGCTGGAGAGTGAGGTGGCCGTGCTGCTGGAAGTGGGGCACAACAACGGGCCTCAACACCTGGTCAATGTATCGCTGCGCAGTAACGCCATTTCCGCGACCAGGGCCAATGTCTAGGAAAACAATAGGCCCAACAAGCTGGTTGAGGCTGATTCCTCCCCATACCATGATGCTCGCACCTCCCCAAGCGTTGATCTCGTGGACATTGCTGTTGGCATACCTCTGGTTGCGCCTCCTCCACACCCGGATTCGGCCATCAGCATGATGAACACAGTATCGGCTCTCATCCGTGAAGAGGATGCCCCTCCATTGCCGCCAGTTCCAGTTCCGGTGCTGCTGGGCCCATTGCAGTCGTTGTTGCCTATGTCTTGGAGTAAGAACAGGTCGCCTTACGGGACGGCGGCAGTGCAGGTGATGTTCTGTTAATCGACGCCACACAGTTTCACCAGAAACTGGTGCACCATGCCTGCCAATGGTGTTTCTAGCCGTTTCCGTTGCATAAGTGAATGGCTCACACTGGTGACGGTGGTGAATCGCCCGATCTTGTCGCGCAGTCATTACACGGGGTCTGCCGCTTCGTGGGTTGTCCCGAGCGTCGCCATTTCCCTAGAACCTGGCCCACAAACTACAAATTGTAGAAACAGCCACGACAAACGCAGCTGCGACTTGTGCAGCACGGTTTCCGCCTTGGAGTCGCACTATGGCTCTTTCTCTGTCGACGGCGCTCAGTCTTGGCATTCTGGTCATGTGGAAGTGATTGCTTTGCCAGGGCGTAACAGCCTGGGTTTTTATTCCTAGTGATGTGTGAATACTGTTCAGCGAAAAAAGATTGACATGACCATTTGCATTCGCCTTGCACATGCAAAAAACGCGCTTCCACGTTCATGGCGCCGGTGTGAGCTCATTTCTAGTGACACTGACCTGATTTGCACGTGCTGCACACTAGGTCTAATGCTGACTCATGACTGCACGGAATATATGGTCACAGCGCACCTACAGTGCCATTAATTATATTCACCCCTACCTACTCCTCCATTTGCGTTTCTTTTGTGGCTCAGTATATTATGAAAGGAAGCGTAGAGTACAGCCCTGTCATGTAGTCTCAGACCGAAATGGAAATCCGTAGCATCATCTTAATCATCCTCATTCTCACTGATCAGCATAAAAAAATGTCTCAAATTCTGTGGCCCTTCATGCCCTGCTCTCATGGTGACGTCTGTGGCCTTGGTTTGGTTCCGTCGGGGTCACCAGTATCGGTGAGTCCAAGGGGGCTGTCGTTGGACGGATGTGGTGGCACCCTCCGGAGGGAGAGCTCACTCGCGCCGGCTCCGCAACTAAGCAATTATTGTCGTCAGCAGGGGGCTTAGTAGGTGGTGTCCTGCGTATGTTAGATCAGAACAGGTGTCACTGAACACTACCGAAGTGACTCGGCAGCAGTGCAGTGTCTCCTCCAGTGGGTTGCCTCTTGACGACTTGACAATGACTGCTCCCTGTGTATTGCCGGTGCTGGGCTGCGGCGGGGCCGACCGGGCTGTGGCTGTGGACAGGGTGTCGGAATGAGTGGCGTGGGTGCACTGCCTCTGAGGTGGCGCAGAGGTTGGGACAGCAAAAAAAACACAAAAAACAAACAAACAAACAAAAATCTGTAGTAACTGCAACTGATGATTTTTATTTCTTGTTCAAGTTTTGATGGCTCTATGTACAAATCAATCAACATTCTTTGGAATGCTTTTCTACACATATTGAAGTTAAAAGCACATCACATCATTGGGAAGGATTTATCCATATGTAGCCAGGTGCTAACAGTGTGCATGTATCTTGGTTATCCTTTGAAGACGAAATGTTTTGTTTGAGAGTTACCTTCTCCTTTACCTCCCTTGACAGATGAATCTTAATTTTTTTGTGTAAACTCTTAAAAATGTGAATGCTTCAGAATGCCTGCATAGTTATTTATACGTCACTGAAGTCACAAAAATTCATGTATTTTATTCATTACAACTGTACTGGACCAAAAAGCCCATATTTTTTCTAAAGTGGCATTTTGGATTAATCGTAGCACCATTTTGAATTGTCTGTCGACCAAACCTTGAGTATTTCTTGACTTCGCAAAAAGTATGAGAAAAACTGAAACGTACATGAAAAGTAAAGCCTGTAAGCTCTCATCTCATATAGCACATGCCTTGGATCTTTTCCGCACAAGTTTGCGACTATTCGAAATCACTGACAACGCCAATCTCTCGTGAACAGTTGCTTTCTTAGTTCCACTCTTTGTCATTGTTGGAGTTATGATCTAAATTTTCATTCTAAGAAATTTGGACTTCGGGATCAAAACCTTGTTAATGACTCAATTTCTTTGATAAATGCAATTGAAAATGTATAAAAATTATCATCCAGTAGTCCATTTCAACAGACCATCTTTTAATCAAAAATCGTATCTAAAGCAAGTGTGGATGGCTGGCAAAGAGGAAAGCCAGTTGTGTTTTCTATCAATTTTCAAAGAAAAAGCTCTCTGCTAAGAAACTGTCTTGGAAAATCAAATTTATATGTATGAAAAGAGTGAAATACCCGCTATTCATTCATTACAAAATTATTTCATGTTGTTAGGTATTTCTCATTGCAACAGAGACAAATATGACTCAAATTCATAAACAGTGGGTTCAGTCTCCGACTTTAATAACCAGTAACTTAATACAGCAACAAAATTATCAAATGTGACATGCCTCATTTCATTCCTTGGTTTCTTTGGAGGCCAGAATAGCTCAGTTGGTAAAGCGCCGGACTCGTGATCCTGGGGTTATGGGTTCGAATTTCGGTACAGGGGGATTTTTCCCTCAGAGTTAACATTGGTTCTGACTCCATTCCCCATACAGTTCTTTGAATGAGACTATAAACCGAGGTTCCATGCGTGAACGCACGCACATCTTGCACACATGTAAAATCCCATCACCAACTATCGGAAGAGAAGGCCAGTTTGGCCGTTGGTATGGATGACACATTACACATAGCATGCACCTTCCCCGAAGATGGAGTATGGCTGCCTTAATGGCGGGATAAAAAACGGTCATACACACAAAACTCCACTGCTTGTCTATACAGGCAGTGTCTGCAAGAGTATCACCCTGTGTACGCAGAAAGAAAGAAAGAAAATTCCTTGGTTTCTGAGGTTTTCATCCATCTTAAGTCTGTTGTGGACGGCGAGCCAGACAACACTGAACCTGCGACAGATAGCACAAATTTTTGTCATTTCCGTTTTGAGTGCAGTGCTGTGTTGCTGGCTTTGCGATCTGGTTCACCTCTATATATTTAGAGGCGCGGTGTGAGTGTTCCCAAGGCAGTGTTCCTGGTGAGTGTCCATGGAGAGCACTCCGAGTGTGTTCCTGGTGTGAGCTCCTTGCTATGTAGGGAAATAAAAGGGAAGAGACACCACATCGTCCCTCTGCGTTTTCTTTGCTGGCTGTTGTCCCTTGGTTCATGTACCTACTTACCACCATCTGCCCGTCTTCATGTGCACCCCCGCACCCCCTCACCACTCCACACCATCACACATACATACTACGTTTCCTTTCATATATAAAATCACAGTTTACTGGTGCAGCATTGTTCCCCCCCCCCCCCCCCCCCCCCCCAAGCTTTATTTTTCTGTCCTGCGCGAGACACTTAATGAAAGGGCGAACAAACAAGGCTTACACATTTCTGACCCAACATTTTTGTTGCTGTAGTCCGAGCAGAGGCATGTATCAAAACTTGTGTACAAGTTAACTAGGGAAAATTAAATACCCAGAGAGTGATGACGTTATTTTTGCACAATTTTGTTTGCGTTGTCATTGTTCTAATATTGCCTGACCACTTGCGTACAAGCTTTCATGCCATATCTATGTTATCTACAGGAAAATAAACCCAGTCGAGTTTGGTATGAAAAGAATCTGCCAATTCAGCCATCTCAAGAGCACAGATATATTACATTTTTGATGACATCCACTAATTATCAAACAGATAGCCCCATTTGTAATGGCCGCTCAACAATGCCGAACACATTGCTGCCAGACCGGCAATGCACAGATGACATTCAGTTTGCCGAGTACAGTGCGGTTAGCTGGCTGGTGGGGAGCGGCCTGCAGAAAACACCCCTTTCCCTGACCTGCATTCACGGCTTGGCCTCTGCAGCTGCGGGAGAGCTGTAAACTCCCCTGCCTCTGAAAACTAAGGAACTTGCTTTGAACAGCTGTGCCCCCCCCCCCCCCCACCACCCCCCCCTTCCATATTGTGACCAATGAAATGGACATTGGTATAAACTCTGACCAGAATCATTAGACACAACCTTAGATCCAAGCTGTTAAACCTTGACCTTGGGAATATCAGCATTTCTATGCTACAAGGGTGACACTTTGAAAATCGGGGGGCGAAGCTGGACCTGTGTTGTCTTCAACGATAGAGAGCGCTTCCTCATTTCCGGTCGTCTGCTACAGTGCTGCTTCGGTCATAATACCGCCGATTCAACTGTTCCCCCCCCCCCCCCCCCCCCAATTTTTTTTTTTTTTTTTGAATGACGGAACTTGAAAAATGGAATTTCCGTCTGGGGCCTTGCCGAGAAAATGGATTTCAGTCACCCAGACGGAAGAGTGGCACCCATGATGCTATACCCACTATGGGTACATTTCAGTATTTTGCCTTTTGTCTTCTATCCACTTTGGTGACGTTGCAACACTGATGTCTACCTAGGACCAATCAAGGTTAGTGTAACCATTTGTTTTGTTGTTCTTTTGTTATTTCACTATGTGTGAGGGGCAGGAATAGCTCAGTTGGTAGAGCGCTGGACTCGTAATCCAAGGGTTGTGGGTTCAAATCTCCGCCGGGCCGTTTCAGTTCAGGGAGATTTTTTCCCTCGGAGTTAACATTAGTTCTGACTCCATTTCACATACAGTCCTTCGAATGAGACTATAAACCGAGGTTCCGTGTGTGAATGCACGCATAACACTTGCACACACGTAAAATCCCATCACCAACTTTTGGAAGAGAAGGCCAGTTTGGCCGTTGGTATGGACGACACATAACACATAGCATGCACCTTCCCTGAAGATGGAGCATGGCTGCCTTAATGGTGGGATAAAAAAACGGTCACACACACAAAGCTCCACTCCCTTTGTTGGGAAGATGGTATTAATACTTGCCTGTCCATAAAGGGAGTATCAACAGGAGTGTCAGCTTGCGTATGCAGAAGAAGAAGAAAACATATGATTCTTGTAAAAAAAAAAAGAAAAAGAAAAGTGTGTTGCTATATCATGTAGACAAAAAAAACCCAAACCTTCATTGTGTGTTTCATATGTGCATTTTTAAGAATTTTGTTGATTTTTTATTTCATATATATACAAAACTCCAAGAGATCACGGATGGAGAATTCCTAATGGCGAAAGGGCACCAGATTGAAGACTAAAGAAAGGATAAACCTCCATGCTCTTTCCTCAATCTCAGAAATCATCATACATTTATATTCATTCAAACGAAATCGCGACCATAAAACAGAATATTCAAGCGAAGGAAAACTTGCGTAAATCAACAAGGATATGATCAGTCATTACTGCGGGAATTCCTGAATGAGACGCCATTGCAACATCAGCCGTCTGCAGAATTTAAATTGAGATGGTAGTTTATCCCCTAAATTATAATGTTTGCCGTAAACAAAAAAAATCATCCAATTCAGTGAGAAAGATCTCATTCTTGAAAATTCCCGATAAATATTCAAGTTAAACAGCGCAAAGACAACTGACAAAATCTGTCGAATCGCCAGGACCAAGCACACGGTGCAGACAACTATTGGAAACATGGCCACGTGAAATGGAGTTGTAAACAGAAGGTAATGGTAATCCAACTTCGCATGTTCCTTCTGAAACAAAGATAAGAATTCCTTGCTAACTGGAATGTTTTCCAGACAAAAGCTTATAACAACTGCACCATGTAAAGAGTGGAGTGGGAGGTCACGAAGGGCAACACACATGAATTCTCGATACTGCCCCACTTTTTAAAATAGCTGAGCAACGAAAACCTAGCCTTATGAGAGGCATGGGCTGGAGAATCAAAACTGGACTCAGCAAGAGTACTAGCAGTCACTGACCAAGCGTTGCTGGCTGCAAAACACACGAGCGTGAACTCAAAAGAAGAAATGTCTTCATCATCAAAATAACCGATATTGTCATCAGAATGATCAAATCCTCTTGCTCGTCCTGCTCCTGTTCGCACGCAACCATACCATGTATACCTCAAAATTGGTCGGAGTGTAACCTGTCCTTCTTGCTCACATTACCCAGGGATTGCCCACTCGCACTAGTAAACCACCCTTGGAACGAAGACAGCGCTGTACTAGCGATAACTGATCAAGACTAGTGTTCTCTGCGGTAAATCACAACAGAGTAGAAATGTCTTTATCATCAAAATTATAACCATCAATATCTTCATAAAATAATCAAAATCCTGTTGCTCGTCTGACTCCCATTCACACCCATCCATACCACACGTACCTCAAAATTGGTCAGAGTGCAACCTGTCCTTCTTGCTCACATTACGTGGCAATAACCCACTCACACCAGTAAGCCCCCTTGGAGCAACGCCGGTCAGGTTGTGCTCCAAGCTGGTGCACTCGCACAGGTCCTCTTCCTCTGAGGCCGGCACAGAGGAAAAGAAGACCGCCGCTCTTCCAAAACAGCTTGCCTGGGTATAAGTGTAGAAGAGCATCCTGGAGGGAGACGCTGGCCTGTCTCCGCCAAAGCCAGGACTATGACTGAAGCGGCGGAGCAAGGAGTGTCAGTCACCAGCCATGCCAAAACTGGATGATCCTCGCATTGAATAGAAAACAGCGAGCGCCATGTTGAAAATGGTAAACACTAACATGAACTGCGTGGAGTGAATGGAAAGCATCCAGTGCAGAAGAAACCACTTGTTGACAGGAATGAGCAACTCTGATGAATGGGGGAGAGGAAACATAAGTCTTGTTGCGTTTCACCAAGGAGCCTTGCATTGAAGGAGACTGAAGAGAAGATGCAAAGCAAAGAAGTTCTCTTGAATTTTCAGGCTGGGAAGGTCGAGAAAAATAAAGGCCAGCTCAGGGGGGATGTTTCTGCTGAACCATGTTCAAGAGCTTGAACTGGGAAAGAGATGTGTCCACAACAAGGAGAAGGAGAAAACTGATCTATTTGGGAGTGAAGTGAGTTGAGTCAATGAAGGGAGACCACTCATGTATTCCTGTAGGTTGAGTTAAGTGTGCTCCACACTCTCCACATGATTTTTCTTTTTTTGGGGGGTGGGAGTGGGGGGGATTTCTGATGTTTCACATAGTAGGAGAAAAGGCATTTTGGTTGGACAGGTAAGTATGAAGAAAAAAGTGTTTTATAGCCCAGCCATTGTTTTCTCTAGATGTCATCAGTGAAAGAACCCACAGCAAAACAAACAATATCATTACATGGTGGCAGCAGCGGAAAAAACGTGGTGCACATGTTCATCAAACTTGATGAAGAGTGCTCCTTGTTGATATCCTTCAACAGCCCAATGGCAGATATTGGTTTTAAACAACTACCTTTGGACTGAACCTTTGCAAGATGCATTCCACCACTGCACGAATCGGATCCAAACACAATGCCCTGTCACTATTGGTATCACAGATGATGCTATTGTTGGTGGCAAAGATGAAACAGACCATGATAAAAATCTCTATCACCTCATGAAGGTTGCACAGAAGTGTGGACTTGTCTTCAATGCAGACAAACGCTTTATCAAAATACCACAGATAAAGTTTTTTCTGAATGATATATGATGCTGAAGGCGTGCACCCTGACCCTGATGAACCTGAAGAATTTCAAGCCCTACCAATCCATAGGAATCTCACAGAACTCCAACAGGTCCTTGGAATTGTGCAGTTCATGTCCCTCTTCATCCCCAATCTGGCTGACAAGATAGCAGGTCGACCCAAACAGCATCCAGTCATGGACTTGAAGTGGCTGTGTTCAGACAGATTTGAGGGCATTGGGAAATTTTAAGGCAAGTTACACATCGCACTTCATGAAACCTCCCGACCAGTGGTGCAGACCCCACGGGAACACTCCTTCTGAACAAGACGGAGCAGTTAGGTGTCATCCCTCCTGTACTGACTGAAGGGCAAACTAACATGCGCATAATCATATCTATATCATTACAGGGTGGGGTTAGGGGTGCGAGTGGGGGGAAGAGAGGTGAAGGGGAGGCAAAAATAACAACATTTACACACAAGAACAAGAACAAAAAAAATCCACTCACTGCAGAATTTTTTGCTCCAAGTTCAGCCAGACCTGTGGAACCTTCTCCCCCATGTTTTTCTGTTCCAGTGTTACTCGCAGCAAGTCCTGCTCCAGTTTTGCAATGCCCTGAAGTACAAACTCCACCCTAACTATAATGGAACAATTATAATAATAGTAATAACAATAATGATAGAAGGAGCACATATTTCAACAACTCACAATAAATCACAGTTTTACACAATCACATGCACATATAAACAGATGAATGAACATATGCATACAACATCACAACGAGAAGATGAAAGATCAAACATGGGTGAAAGAAAAAACAGACCAGTAATTTTATGCCAAAGTAAAAAACAGAACACTTTGGGCAACATTCTATACAGCAGATCAATGCACTGAGTAACACAAAGAATGTCTATGGATTAACTTGCCGAGTTATTCAAAGAACATGAGTACATCTACTACATGTTGAGTTAAAGAAGCAGAAGACTGTTTTTAAATGAGATAGCATTTTCTTTGATCATGTAAATGTGCTCTGGATAACCAACTTAGATGGTTCCAACTGAGACTTTGGCAAAACTGCTGCCTACTCCACAATGCATAGATTTCAGACATATCATGTACACAAGTACACTGGGGGGGGGGGGGGGGGGGGGACATTTGTACTTCTTTTGTCGTACTGTGCACCAACACAAAACCTTTATTCTGTTACTTTGTGTACCTACTTTACATTTTGCCATATTAAACAATATCAAACACATGTACAAATCAGCATGAAACCTCCATTGTTCATGTGCAGATCAGTTAAACTCTCTTGGGACGAACAACCTCGATTGGTGCTTTCATATGTTTTGAATTTTTGGAGTGACACCCTCTTTACAGATGATGTGACAATCTAATTAGAATATTTATTGACCCTTCCCCTTTCCAAAATAATCAATGGTAGCAGAAATTCTCGCTGTGTGAGTGAGCCACAGGGGATTTTGCAATTTTGCAAGTCACTGTCCGATGTGTTCACTGCATGCTAACAATGGCGTCTCAACCCAGTTCTACATAGCAGTGAAGTGCGGAGGGAAGTCATCGTAATCAGCGATTCACGGCCTCAAAAATACTAGAACTGAAGGTTCGGACATAGAGGAAGAATTGACCACAGCGATGAGGAGTTTACTGAGAGTGGAGGTGAGAGAAGTTCCGATTCTAAACTCGCACCAGCTGCACCGTTAGCTGAGGTGAGTGGTAGTGAAAGTGAACAGGGTGGTGGTGATAGTGATGACTCGGTACAGGCTCAGCAGAGAGAAGCGTGTGAACTGCACATGACAGACAAGGAGTTTTGGGGCTTCATGATGCGAGACTGGCATCAACATTTCTTCTTTTTTTTTCTACTGTGCCACTGTTCACAGGTGAACAGGGTTTACATACACTACATTCCAGTATTAGTGGATCATAAAGCCCTGTTGGGTATAATATGAATCAAAATCATATTTGGACATTTCTTGGATTTTTTGTTGATGAACAGACTGCTCCAAAGACATTGTATTTCCCTGGATATATATATATATATACTTAGCGCCATTAAAAACGCACGGGTCAGAAGAACAAAATAACTTGACAGAGGTAAATCAGTTAGGGGTATGAAAACTTTAATGTTGTGTTTGCGATTACTGAACGCCAAATGTTCAGCACATGTTGTCCATTGCGCACTTCTTTTCTGTTCATGACTTTGTCATTCAACATTAAAGTTTTCATACCCCAAACTGATTTACCTCTGTCGAGTTATTTTGTTCTTCTGACCCGTGCGTTTTTAATGGCGCTAAGTATATACACACACACACACACACACACACACACACACACACACACACACACACACACACACACACACACACAAGACATCTACCTGTGTCACTTCGGATGAAAAAAAAAGAAGGATATTTTACCTGGCTCTTGAAGATGAAAGATGAAGGAAGGAAATTTGGTATTTTCACCCCAACTAACTCAGTATGTTTCTAACCAGTTCTGAAAGTTTCATGTCCTAACTCTTCACTTTTTTTTATTTTATTGATTTATTTTACTAAAGTAAAGGGAAAAAAAATGTCAGTCCTGAGTGAGTTAACTGGCCATGAAAACAGCAAATGAGAATGAGAATGGGACCAGCATCCACAACAAACTCAAACGCCATTCTGCACCTAACTGAGGTATGTTTCTTTAACCCTTTTTCAGTTTGGAACCTGAAACCTAAAATTTTTTCCTTCAAACCACCCTCTTAATTCTGATGGTGAGCCACAACACATATTTCCTGTTATCTGATGGACAATTACATAGACAAACTGCACTGCAAACAATACCCAACTTTGCAGCGCATAATTATACATAAACATATTTGCATACTCACACCCATGCACATCAACTTCTGAAATCATTGAAAAGTATGGCACTGACACATGACAGTTATTTTCAAATGCAATCTTACTTCATTTCTTTTCTAGCTTTAAAATATTTTCTTCAAAAAGTAATCTTCCTTTTCCTCTGCAAATGCATACTATATGTACACAGGTCTGTTCTAGTTCTTGTGTTTAGTTTTTAAGGTCATGCTTGTATGCTAGCAGAATATAGTTGAGCAACAACAGTGCTTGTATTTTGACCTGAAAGTATGTTAAAAATTTTATACTTTCAAAATTAATACTGAAGTCATCATTATTACTTACTGTTCCAACAACAGAGCTGACAAAATGAAAGCCAGCGATCTGTGGATACCGTTCTTTCAGATCTGCAACTGGTACTTCTGCTTTAGGGACCTATAAATAAAGACAACACAACTAGAAACAAAAACACATCATTCCATGACATAACATCAAATATATATATATATAAAAGAGAGATATGTATTCATCTTCAATTTTTTATTTTTTTTTTTTTTTAAATTCAAATCTTTGCCAAGTCATTACTATAATGACTGAAAAATTGTTAGCCTGCACTTGTTTTCTCCCACTACTTAATTGTTCAGCATTTATATATATATATATATATATATATATATATATGTGTGTGTGTGTGTGTGTGTGTGTGTGTGTGTGTGTGTGTGTGGATGAAGGAGTGTGTTGCTGGGGGTGAGGGTGAGAGACAGGAAAGAGTAAATCAAACCTGGGAACTAGATGAATGTGGAGACAGTTTTTACTTTGATCCAGATTGATTGCTCCTTGATTAATTAGGAGGTAAGAGCAAATATAAATCTTCAATATTATAATCATTATCTGTAAAACATCAGATACATTATTCTGAGCCACCAGTATGTGTGAACTTATGACAACTGTCAGTTTACCACCTACTCTTTTGCTAGAAATAACAAATCTTAAATAAATGTTAGCGAACCGCCCAGAGAACGTGGACAAACGAGTCACAAGACAAAACACAACGCGTTTCGACCTCTTAGGTCTTCGTCGGGTGATAAATAAACGAATAAAACAACGAAAATTCACTTAGCTTTGATCCCTTCAGATATAAAAAATAGCAGCAACAAGTCAACATGTAAAGATAAGGAATTGTAAGTTAATTGCCAGAAAAAAAGAAAAGTTGTTTCTCCCTACCCACTCTTCTCCTCTATCCCTCCCTCTGTTTCACAATTTCTCTCTCTCAATCTTAGCACGTCCAGAGGCAACAGACAGTGTGTATACCTGATCGCAGTGCGTGCCCACCACAAAGATGGGGGTCTTCGGGGCATGACTGGCCACTGAACTCAGCCAGAAGTCTAATCCAGCATGTTCAAATCCCTGACGATGGACCACAATAGCAGGTAGACTGCTCTCTTGGACAGAAAAACTGCAAACAAAAAATTGTTGTACTGGTTATCAGATGAATAACTATCTGTAATGCCTATGGTTAGTTCAGCTCAACTGAGACCAATTAACATTTACATCAGTTTTACATGCTTTGATCAAAAGACATGTACATTTGACATCACACTCTGACTTCATGTGTGTGTACACAATAAAACACTTTGACTTCATGTGTGTGTACACAATATCACCTTATATGTAATTGGGTGATGATATGATAATCACTAAGACTTGCACACAAACATTAAATATATACATATAAAAAAAAAAATCAATAAATGAAAAAAAAATGCATGCACAATAAATCGCATTCCATTCTTCTTGATAAGAAGGCCATGCTGTACCAGTGGGAAGGCTGACACACATACATACAAAAACAAACAAAAACCCTGCATATTGGCAACAACTTTACACTACCCCTAAGAAGGAATGCAGCTGTCTCAATAGAATTTGAGAGGTCACAAGAACAAAATCTGACTGAATGGTTTTACCTGGGCGTTGAATGGAGGAAGAGAAAGAATGAAAAACACCGTGTTTCATCCCTTCCAGACTGGTTAACCATGCTTCAATTCTTGCCCCTTTTATGCTACATCCACTTCTGATCATGATTCTGAATGGTTTGTTCAGCTACATCTTGCCTCGAAATGTCCAGACAATACTGCAAACAGTAGCTAAAAGTTCTCTGAAAGATTTTGCTGACAGGACTTCTCACCATTTTCACTGGCCTTGACACAATGTTGACCTCAGGCTATGTTAATCTTCACAACTAAAGAGTTTATTGGGGCTGTATTTTTTGTTTGACTTTAACCTCCATCCCTACATTGGCTTGTTACTTGTGTCTGGTTTATTTTGGTCAATTTCCTACAAGGCATTGTATGCTGACCTCTGTTCAAAATTTTCCATCTTATCAGAAAATTTTCACTGACGGTTCCAAGTCTGAGGATGGAGTGGCCTGTGCAGCCTATTGCCCTGGTGCTCCTTCTCAGATACTGTTAGAACATATTCCCTCAGATGCTTCTGTCTATTCCCCTGAACTTACAGCTCTGGTTCTGGCATTGAAGATAATCTCACATTCTAAGAAGAGGGACTTTCTGGTTCTGGTCAGATTCACTGTCAGCGTTGGAGGCCATAGCTGGCTGCAACCTTCAGCACCCAGAACTTTACACTTTTTTTTAACTTTTGACCAAGTTGAAAGCGGATGGTTACAACATTATTCTGGCTTGGATTCCTGGTCATGTTGGCATTGGAGGGAATGAAATGGTTGATCGTTTAGCCAAGAATGCCACAACAGAGAAACCGTCAAACATATACATCCCCTGCTCAGATCTGAAACACAAAATTAATGATTATGTCCGAGACCTCTGGCAGGAGGACTGGAATACACAGACGGATAACAACCTCTTTCAGATCCATCCAAACCTTAAGGAGTTCCTCTCATCTTTGTCTGGTGGTCGTAAAGAAGAAACAGTTCTGTGCCGGCTGCACACCGGCCACTTGTATTTTACCCATTCCTACCTTTTAAAGAGTGAAGAAGCTCCGTGGTGCATTCCATGTCATGTGCCACTCACAATGAAACATGTTCTTCTAGAGTGTTGGGACTTGCACGATGTGAGACATAACATTTTACAGCAGATTCCATGAAAACCTTGTTCAGAGATGCCTGATGCGATCTTTGAGTTTTTGAAAGAGATTAACATTTTTCATCGGATCTGAGTTTTTACAGTGGAAAGATTTTTAACAAACTTTTGGATGGTTTTTTGATGTATTTTAAAGAATTGTGTGAATGAATGACTTGTGAGTTGATTTTAACGTGGCAACAGCCCTGATGTGGCCCTTTGCGGTCGGCTGGGCTATAAGCAACATTATCTTATCTTATCTTGGTCAATTTCCCCCTCTTGACCTTCACTAAACATATATTTGAAACAATGCAGTGTGCTGATATGCTATTCGTACATCATGGGACTTTTGCCCACTCACATGCAATCCCCACAAACATGCAACTACTGATTTTGACTGGATTTCTATTTCAATCCCCTTTGGATGGAACACAGCCATTATTTTTGCATATAAGGCCTCACTCTGCCATTTGTCACCAGTTCTCTGCTCTCAGTCAGCTGGCCTCAGGTCATGTCTGAATTAGCCATAAAAGTTCCCCACCTTTTCTGCCGCCTCACCTCAATCCTGTTGTCTTTGTGCTTTGCAAATGCTCTGTTCTCAAGTATGTCCTGACCTTGCCCGAGTGTGGCTTGGGCTGAGGCATGGTGCCAGGCAAAACGCAACACAATGAAACTCTGGCAGGGGGTTCTTGTAACTCTGGGCAAATTTTCAGCCTGGCTGGCTGGGATGGTTGACGAGGTTCAACACCATGATGACAGTGTTATGTTAAACTGTGTGACTTCATCTCTGATGTCTATATTGCTTGTGCCACTGTTTCAATCACTTGGCCAATTATTTAGGACACACCCTTGCAGCAAAAAAACCCAAAAACAAACCAAAAAAAAACCCTCAAGAGACAGACAGCATGTAATATGAACTTACATGTGATCTTCTGTCATCTTGTAAAGTTAACAAATCTAGATATGCCTTTATGGGTTTTCCTTCAGTGGGGACTGTTTATCCAAACGCAATTCCTCTTCAGTCGGAAAGATCTTTTGTTTGTTTTTCAACAGTCATAAGTTGTTCCCATTCAGGCCTTTTCTTACATGCAAGAGAGTAAATACACAAGGGTCCCATGGAGTTTGTTTGCTAGTGTAGCCAACCTGCAGAATGACTAAGTCCTTCTATAAGCTGTTTTCTCCATCTCTCTTTTCCATTCTGATAAATGCCATAGTATAGTCAACAGGCAGAATGACCTAGCCCTTCTTCAATTTGTCTTCTCAAGCACTCATTTCCACTCTGAAAAATGCTGCAACTAGCGAAAAGGAACTACTGAAAGTGTATTACCTGCTGATTCTTCTGCAGTGGAATCATCAAAGTCCCTGATCCGGGACCAGACTGCCTCCAATTCAGTAGTGGGGCGACCATCCCCAACCCGGCGGGTCCCCAGGTGGCGGATAAGGGAACGGCCCTCAGATATGGGGGTTAGCTGCGAATAAGCAGTCCCGGACCAACTGGTGATGTTCCTACCAGGACGGGGTGGGTCAGCAGGTGGCACTGTTGTCCTCACTGAAATACTCCATGTGTCCTAAAATGGGCTCATCATGCGGTCAAGAGGCGCGTTATAACCTCTAGCCACGGGGTGGGATCCCGGAAAAACAATCCCCCCTGTGCTCACAGGGTAGGACGTACGGGCCATGAGCTAAGGGTGAGGCACCCCAAAAGAAAACTCCAGCTGAAGACGGAGGTATTGGGCCACTGGCGCAACTAAAACCACAATACCACGCATCTACGCTTTCATGATGATGCAGTCCACAGAAATTCGATGTGGCGCTCGACCTTCGGAGACCCGCCGGGGAGGTCGGGAGCCGGGCCCTTTGCCTCAAAGGGGCCCATCCCAAGCAGTCGGTGGTCGGACAAGGAGGAAGTACTGGCCAACACCGACAGCAGTGGAAGCCAAGTTGTACGGCACCCTGGAGGAGCTGCGGTGGATGGCAGCCTTCATCGAGGACACCGGGCTGCTCATCTAATGGGAAGCGAACGAGGAAGAAGAATGTCCCTGATGTCAGCTCTCAGACGTTCTGGCTGGTCCTTGATTTTGTAGCAGGACTCCGTCCTAGATATGTCAAAGTTCCTGGTGGACTCCAATCTCCAAAATGTGTACTGTCCATCCCTCCAGAGCTTCCAGGAATACACCACACCCTCATCTTCCTTTCATAGTTTATTTTGACCAAGAAACTCTAGCTGTCTCATCAGACACTAGAGTCATTTCTAATCAGTGGTAGTCTCATTGCCTTCTCTCCACGATGGAAGGAGCTGATCTCAGAGAAAAGGATCCTCTAAACATTGTCTGTGCTTTGCAGTTCAAGGCAAGGTGTATGCCTTCAAAGAACTTCCCTGCACCTGTTCTTCAGTCCCTCAGTCTTTTCAGGAATATGGACTCAGTAGGAGTGTCAACATGTTCCAGATTGTTGGCCTTGATATGGAGCGACTTCAACAACCTTCTTCAGAAACATGACAGTGGTCAGGTTTGGGCTTTCTGTACTTTTGATAATGCCCTTCCAGTCACACACACAGAAAATTGTGACAACAGTTTTAGATATTTGTCAATCTCCTAGGGTAATTCCCAGACCAGTGCTGGTTGTCATTGACCTGATGCTGTCTGCCTCAGACCTCATCCATCTAGGTCTTCTCTGCTGATATATTGTTCAGTGGACCCCATCTGAGATGTCATTTAAGAGTTAAGCTAACTGGAACTTTCAGCTTCTGATATCTCCTGCTCTTCCCTAAGGCTTTGTGTCCTTGGATCTACAAGGCATGGCTTTTTCTCCAAGTTCTTTCTGACAGTCTGTGCCAATGCAAGCATTTTGCCCAGACCTTTAGTTCTGATCTATAACACAGTCTGGAACACATCAATCCTCTGAAGATCAGAGCTTCGTTCAAGGCCCCCTTGGTTGGGTTCTCTTTTCACTGTGATAAGACTGTCACCATTTGCACGAGCCACTTCACAGTCATGGCATGTATCTACAATCAAGGGGGACCAAAACAACCGGTCACATCCTTCTTTGAGCTGACCAAGAACTTTCTGGCTCCCCTGCTAGTGCACTAAGCCATCTAAATGTTTCGGCATATTTGCTATACAGAGGGAACTAAGCTCACTTATCAAACCTGTCGCTCAGCAGATTTGTTTTAATCTTTTTTTTTTTGTCATTTGGTCCTGTAGTCTGAGAAATGGGACTCCTCACCAACATCAAAGCCACAAGCAGGAACACTCAACTGGGGGTCTTCTCACCAATTCCAGACCATTCAGTCTTTTCAGTTATTGTCTCATCAGTTGGACGGAGGGTGGAGTGTCATTTCTGCTTACATTTTCCCTCTATCTCTTTTCATTCTGCACATCTTGAACAAACTGTTTGATGAACACTGTGCAATGATCCTAATCTGTCCTCTGGTAATGGACTTCTGAAGTCCTGAAGGACACGCTAGTACGATCCCTATCCAACTGCCTGTCTCTTCCTAGCTTCTGTCCTGACACTGGCATCACAATTTCAGCCCCTGTCTCTTCATGCTGCTCTAGTGGTTCCCTACCCATAATAGAAGATCTCAGCTTCCTGCAATGAAGATGATCACCTCTGGACAAAGGCTTCCACCTTAAAGGTCAATGATGAAAGACTGAAGATGTTGGCTGCCTGATGTCTCAACTCTGGCCTCATACAAGAGAATCCCCAGATTAAAGGTCTACTTTAGAGGTTTTCGATAATTGGTCAGCTTATGCAGAAATATGAAATAATAAATATAAATTGGTAAAATAAACATCCGATTCGCTCCCGATCACACGAAATCGATCTGCGAAAGTGGGCATTTTCACCTGTAATCAAGAAAACGGGAGGTAATCAACTAAATCTTGGCATGGCTTAACTGCTCTTGGATGTGACGTCACATGGTGGACAGCGACGGCGACAGAAAGCGATTCTGATGGTTCTTGCGCATCTCGCTCGGTATTTAATTTATCATGTAAAAGCAGTGACTATGATTGCGACAGCCAATGTGACTCTGGGGATGTTTCTGCAAGGCCTGTACCTTATCAGTTTGAATGCTAAGTTCTTTTTACCACGTCAGTTCAGTTCCAGCTGGACGCCCGAACACAGCATTCCGAAGGCGTACGGACTTTACCGAAGTCTCGAAGGAGGCTACCGACTGACTTCTTGATGCGATCACGCGTGGACGGCGAGCGGAGATTCTCCTTCCTCAAGCCTTAACGTGTTCATTCAATTTAACAAGTGTGATCTGTCCATAGATATGAACAGAATAAACGTGCGACTATCGTACTCATCTGTACGAGCTTACCACTCCGCCTTCAAAGTATACGCGCACAACGCAGACGAAGTTTTTGATCCACTCGAACGCGCTCGGCAATTGTCGGAATAGCTCGTTTCCGCGGTCCAGCTGGAATTGACGTGGTAGAAAGAACTTTAGCTGCCCGGCATGGTTGCACCAACCGAATCCACTTCTTTCGAGTATCTGGATCAGATGGAAATGTGTGCAAAGAATATCCGTCTCCTGCTGAGCTGCTGCACTCGCCTACAGCACAATATCTGCCACCCCCTCGTGACTTTTTAGGCTGTAGGGGTTCACAACTCGTGTTGATTTCACTTGGCGTTGGCTTGTTGTGTAGGTCGCGGCTGACGGCCAGTCCATCAAGTGACGTCACGGTTTTCGGTCTACCGCGCGGGGTTTGAACAGGTGTGCAAAAGTCGTTTTTTATCTATTAAATTCTTTCGGCGATTTTATTTTTAAAATGAATACCATACTGTAGTTATATGACATGTAGACCTGTTTTTAACAAATTATAAAAAATCTCTAAAGTAGACCTTTAACATACAGTTAAATCTGGTAAATCTTCATTTAAACTAAGGCCATAAATTTTGTACTCTTAAGTGTTTCAGGTTACCTGCCATATTCTTAAGTGTTTCAGGTTATCTGCTGTACTCATAAGTGTTTCAGGTTACCTGCTGTAGTCCTAGTGTTTTAGGTTACCTGCTGTAGTCTTAAGTGTTTCAGGTTACCTGCTGCCAACACCTTCTGCCTCCTTGGCAAAGACCTGGACATCAGTCATGACATTTTCTTCAACCATCTGCTGGTTAGCTTCTCATTGCATGTCTTTTGCCTCTCAGTGTGGCAAATGGAGTCTCCTGGCAATATTACATAACTTCTTTTTGGCCAAGTTTCAGCCTCAGGGGCAGTGTCCAATTCTCAACCTCTCTATCAAGACGTACTTCCTACTTACTCCCACTTTGGAGTGTAGAGTGAAGAACACTCCAGATATCTGCACTAGATCCAATAAAATACTGATGGTTTAGTGACCTTGGGTGTAAGCACTACTGTCATCGCCAAGCACAGGCATCCAGGTCAGCAGTCCCTGACTTTGTTCCATTGGCTCCTCAGACACCTCCCTGCCTGGACACTCCAATGGTGAGTGGACAGACAGTACAGTTCATGCCTCCCAAATGTTGACATCAGACCTAAAAAATCAGGAATCTACTAGCATAGCACCCCAGAAAAATGAGCAGCGACATCACATCAGCTGGGTGGGAAGCTAAGATCACTTTGGGCAGGTTTCCATGCCAGACGAACTGCTGCTCTGGAGAAATAAGATTTTTACACTGAAAGCTTAGGGAAGATAATCCTGGGCTAGACCACGGATCAGCTTTAAACCAGACTATTACTAACTTATGTTTAAGGCTAATAGTTTGACTCTTAAGGGTTTCAACACCTCATGTTGCTTCACTACTTCCTTTTTCAGGGTCACCTACATTATTGTTACATGATGAAGGATGCGTTGAAGAACACACATATATATCAAAGGACACAGCAAAAAGCCTATTTTTTGTTTGTTTTTTGTTCCTGCCATTCCCTCCTTCCTTTCCAGCATTTTGGTTCCAACTGACTGAAGTGAGTGTAAAA
>CM031602.1:56877133-56889633 GCA_018398815.1 Conus ventricosus
CCACACAGTCGAGTTTCATGCTCAAATTTCCTGACCAACACTGCAGGTGCCTGTATCTCTCAGGCCTGGTTGACGCCGGGATATATCATGAAAGGAAACGTAGAATACAGCCCTGTCATGTAATCTCAGACCAAAATCTTAATCATCCTCATTCTCATTGATCAGCATAAAAAAAAGTCTCAAATTCTGTGGCACTTCATGCCCTGCTCTCATGGTGACCTCAATTTTGATGTCCTCTCCACACAGACGTAGCCTTGGTTTGGTTCGGTTGGGGTCACCGGTATCGGCGAATCCATGGGGGCTGTCGTTGGATGGATGTGGTGGCGCCCTCCAGAGGGAGAGCTCACTCACGCCGGCTCCACGACTAAGCAATTATTGTCGTCAGAAGGGGGCTTAGTAGGTGGTGTCCTGCGTATGTTAGATCAGAACAAGCGCCACTGAACACCACCGAAGTGACTCGGCAGCAGCGCAGTGTCTACTCTGGCGGGTTGCCTCTTGACGACTTAACACTGACTGCTCCCTGTGGATTGCTGGTGCCGGGGCTGTGGCGGGGCCGACTGGGCTGTGGCTGTGGATGGGGTGTCGAAACGAGCGGCGTGGGTGCACTGCCTCTGAGGTGGCGCAGAGGTTGGGACAGCCAGAAAAAAAAGAAAACCTCTGAACAATGTGTACAAATTGTTATGGTTATATGAAATGAAAAAAAGTGGTGCTATTGTCCAATCAATAAAACAGATAGTCAGTACACATAGCCTGTGGACTGAGTTTGACCCAACGATTGAAGAAGCTGCTTGCTCTATGTTTCACACGTTTCATGAACAGTCGAAACCACGTAGACCTGTTAAAAAAGGGAAAGTGGACCACCTAGCAAATCAAAACAGAACAGTCAGCAGCAAGGAAATCTGTGATGTCAGTAAGAAAGGTGAGTCACTTGACACAGGTAGTGCAGGTGATATTTCGGACAGTGCTGTTACTTATTGAGATGGGGATATTTGTGGCAGCAATGTTGCAGATGACATAGCAAAAGACCACCACTTGTAACACAAATATAGATCAGAATGTTTTTGATGACAACGTTGATGGAATCAGTGAGCAAGCTTGTAATACAGGCGCTCCTAGCAGTAGTGATGACGTCAATGTCAACAACGTCAATGCAACTGAGACAGTACATGATAGTAGTGTGGCTGACATAAGTGAAGTTCTTGATAATACCCTCAGTCGTGCCTGTGAAGAAACATCTCTCAGCAGCAATAACACTAGCAGAACAGAAGCTGACAGCAGTGACAGAGGAGCAGTGTTCCAGCCTTCAGCATCGTCAACACATCAACAGAAGACTGTCAAAAGGCCGCTGTTGGACTTTCTCAATGCCTGAAGGCCTGACTTCTTTCAGAATGATGCCAACAATATGAGCAGTTTACAAGTCCAAACAGAGATTGATAACATTTCAACTGACTGCACATCAGGAATGCAAACACAGTCAGTGCTGAGCACACCCATAACTAGCCCTCATACAAAGATTCTGGGACAAAGAAAACCACACAAAACAGTGAAGCACCACTCATCACAAACTGAGAAAAGAAAATTAGTTCAACCACTACAAGATTTGTGTGCACCTCTGACAGCTGGAGAAGAAGCGTTTCTCACTTGTTTAGTCCGTATCAAAATGGAAGAATCCAGTGACAAACAGACTGTTACATGCAAAACTAGGGTCAGCCTATAAGATAAGATAAGATAATGTTGCTTTTCGCCCAGCTCACCGCAAAGGGCCACATCAGGGCTGTCACCACGTTAAAATCAACTCACAAGTCATTTTAAAAAAACAAAAAAAACTTCCACACATCTCTTTAAATGACATCTTCAAGAACGCACCAGACATTAAAAATCTTTCTTCTGTAAAATCTTAAATCAGATGAAAAATGTTAATCTCTCTCAAAAACTCAAAGATCAAGTCAGGCGGGACACCTCTGAACAGGATTTTCATGGACTCTGCTGTAAAATGTTTGTGTCTCACATCATGCAAGTCCGAACACTCTAAAAGAATATGTTTCATTGCAGGTGGCATATCACATGGAATGCACCTTGGAGCTTCTTCACTCTTTAAAAGGTATGAATGGATAAAATACAAATGGCCGGTGTGCAGCCGGCTCAGAACTGTTTCTTCTTTATGACCACCAGACGTAGATGGGAGGAACTCCTTAAAGGTCTACTTTAGAGATTTTCGATAATTTGTTAAAAACAGGTCTACATGTCATATAACTACAGTACGGTATTCATTTTTTAAAAAAAGTCGCCGGAAGAATTTAAAATATAAAAAACAAGTTTTGCACACCTGTTCAAACCCCGCGCGGTAGACCGAAAACCGTGACATCACTTGATGGACTGGCCGTCAGCCACGACCTACACAACAAGCCAACGCCAAGTGAAATCCCCCACAGCCTAAAAAGTCACGAGGGGGTGGCAGATATTGTGCTGTAGGCGAGCGCAGCAACTCAGCAGGAGACAGATATTCTTTGCACACATTTCCATCTGATCCAGATACTCCAAAGAAGTGCATTCGGTTGGTGCAACCATGCCGGGCCACTAAGTTATTTTTACCACGTCAGTTCCAGCTGGACCACGGAAACGAGCTATTCCGACAATTGCCGAGCCCGTTCGAGTGGATCAAAAACGTCGTCTGCATTGTGCGCGTATACTTTGAAGGCGGAGTGGTAAGCTCGTACAGATGAGTACGATAGTCGCACGTTTATTCTGTTCTTATCTATGGACAGATCACACTTGTTAAATTGAATGAACACGTTAAGGCTTGAGGAAGGAGAATCTCCGCTCGCCGTTCACGCGTGATCGCATCAAGAAGTCAGTCGGTAGCCTCCCTCGAGACTTCGGTCCGTACGCCTTCGGAATGATGTGTTCGGGAGTCCAGCTGGAACTGAATAGCTCGTTTCCGTGGTCCAGCTGGAACTGACGTGGTAAAAAGAACTTAGCGTTCAAACTGATAAGGTAAAGGCCTTGCAGAAACGTCCCCAGAGTTACATTGGCTGTCGCAATCATAGTCACTGCTTTTACATGATAAATTAAATACCTATCGAGATGTGCAAGAACCATCAGAATCGCTTTCTGTCGCCGTGGCTTGTTGTGTAGGTCGCGGCTGACGGCCAGTCCATCATGTGACGTCACATCCAAGAGCAGTTAAGCCAGGGCCAAGATTTAGTTGATTTACCTCCCGTTTTCTTGATTACAGGTGAAAATGCCCACTTTCGCGGATCGATTTCGTGTGATTGGGAGCAAATCGGATGTTTATTTTACCAATTTATCAAACATTATATTTCTGCATAAGCTGACCAATTATCGAAAACCTCTAAAGTAGACTTTTAAGGTTTGGATGGATCTGAAAGAGGTTTGTTATCCATCTGTGTATTCCAATCCTCCTGCCAGAGGTCTCTCACATGATCGTTAATTTTGTGTTTCAGATCTGAGCAGGGGATATAAATGTTGGACAATTTCTTGTGGCACTCTTGGCTAAAAGGTCAACCATTTCTTTCCCCTCCGATCCCCAACATGACCAGGAACCAAGCCAGAATAATGTTGTAACCATCCGCTTTCAACTTGGTAAAAGTTCAAGAAGTATAAAAGTTCTGGATGCTGAAGGTTGCGGCCAGCTATGGCCTCCAAAGCTGACAGCGAATCCGGGACAGAACCAGAAAGTCCCTCTTTGTTGATTGTGAAATTATCCTCAGCGCCAGAACCAGAGCAGTAAGTTCAGCAGAATAGACAGAAGCATCTGGAGGTATATGTTCTAACAGTATCTGAGAAGGAGCACCAGGGCAATAGGCTGCACAGGCCACTCCATCCTCAGACCTGGAACCGTCGGTGAAAATTTTCTGATAGGATGGGAATTTTGAACAGAGGTCAGCATAAAAGGGCCCTTGTATGCCAGAGAGCTGGTAGACTCTTTACGAAAAGCTGCAAGATCAAAACGATTCTCTGGTGTGAAAAAGGTCCATGGAGGCTGATCTGGAAACTTGGAAAATCGGACACAAACTCCTAGGTCTAGACCTGCATTCCGCACGTGAGGCTGCATATGAAGCCCAAACGGCGGAATACAGTTAGGGTTGTTTTCGAATTTGCTTTGAAACTGGGGGTCAAAGACACAGTCATAGGTCGGATTCTCCGGTTCCGAGAACAGTCTCATATAGTAATTCAGAGATATTTTCAGCCTGCGGTTTGGATAGTGAGGGTTCACTGCCTCTGCATACAGGCTGTACACAGGGTGGTGCGGAATGCTCCAAGACAGAGACGAAGCCCTTGATGGTGAATGGGATCCAGAGGGTCTTGCAGAACCATACACAGCACAACCATAGCCCAGTTTGGAATGGACCAAAGCTCTGTAGAGGTGCAGCAAAGTTTTCTTATCTGCGCCCAGTCAGTGTGTGCTACGACCCGCAGAATATTCAGAGCTTTCTGCAAGAAGTTTTGAGATTTTTAATGTGGCTGAGAAAGTTGAGTTTTTGGTCAAAAATAACTCCTAGGAATTTGGCTTCTTTTTTTTTTTTTTTTTTTTTTTTTTTTTTGCTGTCCCAACCTCTGCGCCACCTCAGAGGCAGTGCACCCACACCGTTCATTCCGACACTCCGTCCACAGCCATAGCCCAGCTGGCCCCGCCGCAGCCCCGGCACCAGCAATCCACAGGGAGCAGTCAATGTCAAGTCGTCAAGAGGCAACCCACCGGAGGAGACACTGCACTGCCGCCGAGTCACTTCGGTGGTGTTCAGTGGCGCCTGTTCTGATCTAACATACGCAGGACACCACCTACTAAGCCCCTACTGACGACAATAATTGCTTAGTCGCGGAGTCGGCGTGAGTGAGCTCTCACCCCGGAGGGCGCCACCACGTCCGTCCAACGACAGCCCCCATGGACTCGCCGATCCCGGTGACCCCGACGGAAGCAATCCAAGGCCACAGACATGGAGAGGACATCGAAATTGAGGTCACCATGAGAGCAGGGCATGAAGGGCCACAGAACTTGAGACATTTTTTTTAATGCTGATCAATGGTAATGAGGATGATTAAGATGAGCTACGGATTTCCATTTCGGTCTGAGACTACATGACAGGGCTGTACTCTACGCTTCCTTTCATAATATATCCGGGCGTCAACCAGGCCCGAGAGATACAGGCACCTGCAGTGTTGGTCAGGAAATTTGAGCAACACTCTCAGAAACGCATCCATTAAGTGGATGAAACTCGACTGTGTGGTCCAGTCTTCCCAACTGAGTCTGCAGCAAACTCAACTCTGGGTAGGAGCCAGTCGGGGCAGAAAAAACCCACATGACTCTGATGGATTCGAACCCACGACCTCCCAGCCGGGATGTCCGGGGTGCTAACCACTTCGCCACGGCGGCTGGTGGAATTTGGCTTCTTTTACAACTGGAATGGTGGACTTGTCCAGACGAATTTCAGGATCAGCAAAAAATTGATGAAAATTGTGAAAATGGATTGACTGAGTTTTGGAACATGAGAAGGTAAACCCGATTTCCTCGGCCCACTGTTGGATCTTGTTGACACAAAGTTGGAGTCGACGCTGTCGCTGGCGTAAGAAGCTCCAACTGCATACAGCGCAAAATCGTCAACGAACAGAGAGGACTCAGAGCCCTGCTTACGATTTGACAATGTCGTTGATTTTAATGCTGAAAAGGGCAGGAGAAAGGATGCTCCCTGAGGTACACCCAACTCCTGCCCATGGATGTCAGAGAGTGTGGTGCCAACAGCACTGGAACTGTCGATCAGCCAGAAAGTTTTGGATAAACAGAGGCAGGTGACCATGAAAACCAAGTTTGTGCAGGTCCATAAGGATTCCTGATTTCCATGTGGTGTCGTATGCTTTTTCTAGGTAAAAAAAGATAGCGACCACATGTTGCTTATTGACAAAGGCGTTGTGGATGGTGGTTTCCAGGCGGATTAAATGGTCAACTGTCGAGCGGGTACTTCCGGAAACTGCACTGTTCACTGGCCAAAAGGCCATCGGTTTCCAGCTTCCACATCAGGGGAGTAGACCATCTTTTAGTCAGAGCTACTGGACAGCAATTTGAAGGGTTGGTAAGGTCCTTTCCAGGCTTAGGTATTGGAATGATCAGGGCTTTCTGCCAGGAGGGCGGAAAGTACCCTGTGGTCCAGATATGGTTATAGACTTTGAGAAGAGTCTGGAGACAGCTTTCTGGAAGATGTTTCAAAACCTGATAATGAATGTCATCCTAGACCAGGGGCAGAATCAGTGCAGGTTTGTAAAGCTAATTTTAGTTCGGTGATTGAAAAAGGAAGATTGTAGATTTCAGAGTTTTTCTGATGTGAAATTGTATGAAGATTTCTCTCTGATTTGTTTGTTTCTTAAAAAGGTTGCAGATATATTTGAAGATGAGGAGTTCTGTTGGATGGTGGAGGCCAACAGATTGGCAACAGCTTGTTTGTCAGTGATCAGAGCATCGGCAAGTTTCAGGTGATGAATGGAGGGGTTGGTGTTCTTCCCTTTGATTTTTCTGATGATGTTCCAGACTTTTTTCTTTGAAGTTTTAGACGTCAGCCCGGAGCAAAAGATTCTCCAAGACTGACGTTTACGGATTTTGAAAGTGTGTCTCGATTTGGCACAGAGTTTCTGATGGGCTTGAGCGCTGGGACCTGAAGGTCTTTAGTATACCGACGCTGAGCCGTTTGCATACTATTGAGATGTGTTGGCAGTCAGAATTAAACCAGGGTTTTTGGGGGCATTTCAAGTTTGTCGGAAGACATTGGAATACAGGTTTTAGCACAGTTTATCACAGTGTTAGTCAGAGATTCTGCTGGGTCTGGACTCTGAAGAAAATCAATTTCCTGGAATTCATTTGAAATATTGGGTTGCAAAAAGATTCCAGTTTGCCTTCTTATAGTTAAGATGTTGTGAGACAGAGACGGTTTCAGTTAATACGGGTTTTAATAGAACAGGGAAATGGTCACTTCTGTGCAGATCGTCATGGACCGACCCCCCATAGTCCAGACCAGCAAGGGGTCACATATCATCATTTTTCCTATTCTCTATGTTGTATATAGCCTAATGTCAGTTTTCTCAGTGTTCATTAGCCTTTATAGCTTTTTGCTATTTAACCTCTTTTCTTTGTTAGTTTGGATGGTTGGGTTGGCTGACTGTTTGTTGTTGTTGCTTTACTGTATGGAAAATCGCAGCTTTTGTTTTGGGATTTTCAGCAAGTCCAAGTTTGTTTTGTTCTTTGCAACTGAGCCCCGTGTTATTCATTCATTGCACTGACCCATATAGACTGCTTTCTTTTAAGAGTATAGATTGTTGTTTTGTGTTTTTGCATGTTACATTTACCAGGTGACCCACAGTCCATGAGAAGGTTGCGGAATGGCTCATTTCTGGTTCAATGCAGATCCAAAAAACAATCCGAACAGCTGCTGAGGGCAACAAAGCTCGTGGACAGGGAGGTCAGGGTGACTCCCATAAACAATTGAACTCGTCCAAAGGGGTGATTCGATGCCAAGATTTGACAGGTGTTTCGGAGGCGGAGATCAAGACGGAACTGGGATCCCAGGATGTGACGGAGGTGCATAGGGTGACAGTAAGAAAGGTGCAGAAAGAGTGGCCACCAACACCCTCTTTCTGACATCTGCAACCCTGTGCTGCCTCCGGTCATCAAAGTCGGTTACTTTGAATGATCGAGTTCAGTTATATGTTCCGTCCCTTTGAGGTGCTTCAGATGCCAGAGGTTTGGCCATGTCAGAGACCGCTGTTCTGGGCAGGAGGTGTGCGGTGTTTGCTGCAAGGCAACCCATGATGGGCCGTGTAAAGACCCGGCACATTGTGCTAACTGCGGTGGCGACCATCCCTCCTCTTCACGAAACTGTCCTCTTTGGATTCAGGAATCCACTATACAACGCATCAAACAGAAAAGAAAATCTCCTTTTTTTAGGCCCACAAACAGGTTGTTGGTAGTCAGACGCCAACAGCTTCTTCAGATGCTTCGGCCGTTAAAAACAGTTCCCACAGTTCCCACTCGGTCAGTCTGCTGCCAGACTGATGAATTCATTTTTTCTAAGACATTGCAAGGAAGAATTGTAAACTCTGGTGGAAGCAGGTCCACCACTCCCAACCCAAAGTGAATGACCTGGTGGAGGCAAAAAATCCGCCACCCCTCAGACTGCCCAGCAGTCTACAACATCTGCTGCTGGGCAGATTTTAAAAAAACCAGCACTCCCGCCTCGAAATCCTCTGTACAGTGCCCGTGCGGGCAAGGGAGTTCAACCCAGTGTGGAGATGAGGAAGAAACCTCCACCGTCTCCCAAATCCAGACCTTTTCACCTGTTGGCAAGTCTGCCAACAGGTCTGAAGATGCAAACAGTCCGGTACAACTCTCAAATAAATTTACACCTTTAGAAGCAGACGTTGATGAGGAGATGACCTGATCTCTCTCCTTTTCGCCCTCTGCACCATGGATAGTACAATATTCCATTGGAATATCCGTGGACTAAATTCCAACTTCGAGGAGCTGCAGCTTCTGTGTCAATCTATCAAACCTTCCGTCGTTGGCTCTTCAGGAAAACTCAAATTCAAAGCCAGAAGACCTTCACTCTTTCTGCTTTAATATTCTTTCAAAACCTGCACAACCATCCACGTTGGGACTGTCAGGCGGTGTTGCCCTTCTCATACATAAAACTCTGCTGTATAGTCCGGTCGCTTTGACTACCTCCCTTCAGCTGTAGCTGCGTGAGTCACTCTCCACAAGACTGTGACAATCTGTTCCCTTTATCTACCCCCTTCTGTCCCGGTTTGTCGTCAGGACCTTGTCAGTCTGATAGGAGAACTTCCTCGACCTTTTTTGCTGTTGGGTGACTTTAACGGTCACAATCCTCTTTGGGGTAGTGTCAGTTCATCATCCAGAGGTCTGCTTATTGAGGATGTCCTTTTGGATTTGGATTTTTTGTTGTCTGAACGACGGATCTGCAACTTACCTCCACTCTTCCACAGGTTCACTTTCGTGTTTTAGATTTGTCGATTTGTGACCCCTCGCTGGTCCTGGACTATGAGTGGTCTGTCCATGACGATTTTGCATGGAAGTGACCATTTCCCTGTCCTTTTACAACCCGTAATAACTGAACACGTCTCTGTCTCTCAACATCTAAATTATAAGAAAGCAAACTGGGATCTATTTGCAGCCACTATTTCTAAGAAATTCCAGGACACTGATTTTCTTCAGAGTCCAGACCAGCAGAATCTCTGACTAACACTGTGATCAAATGTGCTAAAGCCTGTATCCCAGTGTCTTCCGACAAACTCCAAATGCCAAAAACACCCTGGTTCGATTCAGATTGCCAACAAATTTCAAAAGTTCGTAAACGGGCTCAGCGTCGAGTATACCAACGACCTTCAGGTCCCAACGCTCGAGCTCATCAGAAACTGCGTGCCAAATCGAGACACACTTTTAAAATCAGTAAACGTCAGTCCTGGAGAAGCTTCTGCTCCAGGCTGACATCGAAAACTTCCAAGAAAAAAGTGTGGAATATCATTAAGAAAATCAAAGGAAGGACACCTGTCCCACTGTGAACCATCTCAATTTGCTGACTCTTTAATAACAGAGAAGAAAGCAGTTGCTAATCTGCTTGCTTCAACCCTTGAAAAAAATTCCTCCTCTTCTAACAAATCAGTCAGTTTTGTCAAAACAAAGCCCTTAAAGAAAAATCACCTGCAACTTTTCGTCAAACAACATGGAAGACTACAATCTTCCTTTCACGTTAAACGAACTGAAATCTGCCTTACTTTCTTGCAGCGATTCCTCTCCAGGTATAGATGAAATCCATTATCAACTGTTGAAACATCTTCCGCAAGAAGGTCTGAACACACTGCTACATGTATACAACCATGTGTGGACGACAGGTTTCTTTCCACCTTCTTGGCGAAAAGCCTCATTATTCCCATTCCTAAACCTGGAAAAGATCTTTCTAACCCATCAAACTACCGTCCCATAGCTTTGACCAGCTGTGTCTGCAAATTGATGAGAAATGGTCAATGCTAGGCTCATGTGGAAACTCGAAACCGATGGCCTTTTGGCGAAAGAACAGTGTGGTTTCCGCAAACATCGGACTACAGTTGACCATTTGATTCGTCTGGAATCTACACTTCGGAACGCCTTTCTGAACAAACAGCATGCAGTGGCAATTTTCTTTGACTTGGAGAAGGCCTATGATACCACCTGGAAGTCTGGGATACTTCATGATCTCCAGGATCTTGGTTTTCGAGGTCATCTTCCACTTTTCATGCAAAAATTTTTTTGGGGAGAACGACAGTTTCAGGTCCGGGTTGGCACCCCTCTCTCTGATGTTCACGAGCAGGAGTTGGGTGTTCCACAGGGGAGCATACTGTCTCCTGCCCTCTTTAGCATCAAGATCAACAACATTGTTAAATCAGTTCAGCAGGGTTCAGACTGCTCATTGTTTGTGGATGATTTTGCTGTCTACGCAACTGGAAGCCTGTACCCGAGCGTCCAGCGCAGGCTCCAGCTTTGCGTGGATAAAATCCATCAGTGGGCGGATGAAAACGGTTTCACCTTTTCTCCTACAAAGACACAGTGTATTCACTTCCATAATTTCCGTCAGTTTTTTCCAGATCCTGAACTTCAAGTAGGAAATCTCCCATTCCAGCTGTCAAAGAGGCCAAATTTCTAGGGGTTATTTTTGACCAGAAACTTAACTTTCTCAGCACATCAAAAACCTCAAAACTGCTTGCCAGAAAGCACTGAATATTCTGCGGGTCGTAGCGCACACTGACTGGGGCGCTGATAAGAAAACTTTGCTGCACCTCTACAGAGCCTTGGTCCGTTCCAAACTGGACTACGGTTGTGCTGTGTACGGCTCTGCAAGATCGTCTTACCTCAAACTCTTGGACCCTATCCACCATCAAGGGCTTCGTCTCTGTCTTGGAGCATTCTGCACCACCCCTGTGTACAGCCTGTTTCGCAGAGGCAGGTGAAACTTCACTGTCCAACCGCAGGCTGAAACTGTCTTTGAATATTATATCAGACTGTTCTCGGAACCAGAAAACCCTGCCTTTGACTGTGTCTTGACCCTCCGTTCCAAAGTAAGTTTGAAAACAACCCTAAATGTATTCCGCCGTTTGGTCTTCGTATGCAGCCTCACATGCGGAATGCAGGTCTAGACCTAGGAGTAGTGTCCGATTTTTCCAAGTTTCCGGATCAGCCTCCGTGGACCTTTTTCACACCAAGATTCGCTTTGATCTTGCAGCTTTTCGCAAAGAGTCTACCAGCTCTCTGGCATACAAGGCATTGTATGCTGACCTCTGTTCCAAATTCCCATCCTAATCAAAAAGTTTTCAACTGACGGTTCCAAGTCTGAAGATGGAGTGGCCTGTGCAGCCTATTGCCCTGGGGCTCCTTCTCAGATACTGTTGGAACAATTCATTCAGATGCTTCCGTCTATTCTGCTGAACTTACTACTCTGGTTTTGGCTTTCAAGATAATCTCACATTCTTCGAAGAGGGACTTTCTGGTTCTGTCGGATTCGCTGTCAGCTTTGGAGGCCATAGCTGGCCGCAACCTTCAGCATCCAGAACTTTTACATTTCTTTTGAACTTTTTAGCAAGTTGAAAGCGGACGGTTACAACCCTTACTCTTGGTTGGTTCCTGGTATGTTGGCATTGGCGGGAACGAAATGGTTGATCGTTTAGCCAAGAACGCCACAAGAGAGAAACTGTCCAACATTTATATCCCCTGCTCAGATGTGAAACCCAAAATTAACGATTATGTGAGAGACTCTGGCAGGAGGATTGGAACACACAGACGAATAACAAACTCTTTCAGATCTGTCCAAAACCCCTTTAAGGGGTTCCTCCCATCTACGTCGGGTGGTCGTAAAGAGGAAACGGTTCTGTGCCGGCTGCACCTGGCCATTCGTATTTTTACCCCCTTCCTACCTTTTTAAAAAGTGAAGAAGCTCCGTGGTGCATTCCAAGTCATGCGCCACTCACAATGAACATGTTCTTTTAGAGTGTTGGGACTTGCACGATTTTGAGACACAAACATTTTACAGGGAGTCATTTAAGATCCTGTTCAGGGATCTGAGAGAGATTAACATTTTTCATCTGATTTAATTTTTTACGGAAGAAAAATTTTTAACGAAGTTTCTGGAAAGTTTCTAGACGATGTCATTTAAAGAGATGTGTGAAAGGGTTTTTTTTTTTTTTTTTTTTTTAAATGACTGGTGAGTTGATTGTAACGTGGTGACAGCCCTGATGTGGCCCTTTGCGGTCGGCTGGGCTATAAGCAACATTATCTTATCTTATCTTCTCTCTCCTTTTTGGACTTTCTCCCTTTAAACAGTTTCTTTCTTTCAACAGTGCTTTCCCCTAATTCTTTTTTCTTCAACTTAGAACAAATCTTAAAGATCCAATGAAACCCGGAACACAAATCTGAGAAATGTATCTCTTAGTCGTACAATTCCATGACCTTA